>CM035413.1:183867117-184229617 GCA_020310875.1 Ceratopteris richardii
TATATATATATATATATATATATATATATATATATATATATATATATATATATATATATATATATATATATATATATATATATATATATATATATGTGTGTGTGTGTGTGTGTGTGTGTGTGTGTGTGTGTAAACACACACGAGTCTACAAGTCTAATCCTCGATAGTCCGGAAACTTTTCACTGAGCTATGGATAGAGTAAGTCATGGATAGTGTGAATGTGCGATCGAGCAAATTGGGATTGGGCACTGAGCATAAGAAAATGGACAACCTCAACGCTTAAAAGTGTGAACAATGCTTATTTCTTCTACCCTAATCATTCAACTTTCATCACACGCTACAGTTAACCCACAAAAAACTTTGCAAGTTGTAGGCATTGGAGGATGGAGTGACAAGTTTGGAGAGTCGCTAACAGACACCTACCCCTAACCGGCTCAAGTAGGTTGCATGTGTTGTAACCCGTGTAATGGCAAGCTCCAAGATGCACACTACGAAACCTACAAAACCCCAGGTGCAATGAGAAATGATGATCCTTTCCATTGCGATGAGAAATCATGCATAAAGTGTTTTGACAAGAAACTTAATATGAAGCGCGTCAATAGTGGCAAACCACTCTTTGCTCTATGCGCTTCCATTACATGTGGGCTCTTCCTTTATGTTATAGGTAACACATCTAAAGTTCTGCTTGGGAGGTGAAGGAAAAGAAGGTGAATTTTCCTCTCCATTCACTTTGCATGCTAAAGATTGTTGAAGTTGAAGTTCATATCTTGATTCTCAAGTGTCATCTATCATAGTTTACATGCACGCATATATCAAAAAAGGCAGCAATGAGGAATAGTATATCGAAGTTACAGTTAGGATGGTTTTGTCGAATGTCACCTCCGTTGCCAACTCCTCTCATTCTCTTTCAAGATTTATCACCTCATGCAAAGGTTATAGTAAAGGGTCAGATTATTATAGGGGTTTTGTGGAACGCTAGTGGTTTTAGCACCTTGATTATTACAAGGGTTTTGTGGAATGCCGTGGCACTCTATTGGCATACAAGCTGAAAGAAGAGCATACCAGCACAAAGGAGCAATCATGCACAATCCGGTAGCAAGGCCTAATCATTTTTTCCATGAACTATATTCCAACTCAAGTGATTTTCATCACTACACAAACATTGTAAATTCTGTTTTTGGTAGAATAGACTCCATTTTGTTGAAGCCGAGGAGTCCTTGAGCTTAAGGAGTACTAGAATTGGCTACATACCAATTTTAATACTTTTTAGATTCTGTTTGAGCCCTCAAATAAGCTCTAGAACCTAATTTTTAACTAGGCCGAGCAATAGGTCTGGATAGGGCCAAAGCTAGTCAAAAAACTATAAAAAGAGCTAGAGAGCTCATTTTTGGGGTTAGATCGTTAGTGATTTGAGCTTATGTAAGAGACTTTTTGACTAATGCAAAGAACTCCATTGTTCCTCTCCTTGTTCTTGCCTTGTGTGCATGTGTGTGTATGTGTGTGCATGTTTGTGTGCTTCTCACTCATGCACTTTGTGCCATCACTTGCTCATAGTCTTCATACTAGTCCTCATGTCTCCACGGATTGACACTTATGAGGTGGATCTCCTCACGTTTGTACTTGCCATTGTGCTAGAGTGACACCAAATTTGGCGCTGTTGTTGGGGAGAGAGCTTTGAGGACGAGCGTGTGATGGTAAGACATAGAGTTGAGACATTGGAGTCATAGGTAATATCCTTTCTTTTCCTTATTTTTCTTCATTTTTCTTATTTTTGCATCACCATCATCATCCTCACCATCTCCCACATCCATCTCCATCTTCACAAAAATTTCAGTTTTTTGTTCATATTCCCCTACCCACCTCATTTCCTTCATTTCACTTGTGAGAGAGAGCAAGAGAGAGCTTGCATGCGATCTGTGTTTGTGTGTTTTTTGATCTTTTTCTACAAGATCTCGTTGTACAACCATCTCCAGTAGCTTGTGCAGGTACGACAGAAATCTGCACAGGTCTCAGGATGACGACCTCTATCTATCGCAACAAATAGAGAAACTTAGTATTATTTGAATACATTCTTGGCACGATAACCTACACCATTAGAGCACTCCAAATCACTAAAAGTTTTAAAAAAAATTGCATTTTTTCAGTCTATCATGATAGACACCGTCTATCAAGACAGACAGCGTCTATCGCGACAGACGCTATCTGTCGCGACAGACAGCACCCCACAATAGACATCGTCTATCGCGATAGACAAACTTCTATCATGATAGACAGACCCCCACGACAAATAGCATCTATTGCGATAAACACCATCTATCACGATAGTCCAAACGAATACAAACGATAGACCTCGTCTATCTTGACAGCCCCCATCTATCGCAATAGACCAAAACACGATAGACGATAGACCCTATCTATCGCGACAGACACCCGTCTATCACGACAGACCAAAAGCATGACAGACGACAGACTCAGTCTATAGCGACAAACAGAACCCCATGATAGACCCCATCTATCGCGACAAACAGAGCCACACAATAGATACCATCTATTGCGACAGACATCGTCTATTGCGATAGACAAGGCCCCACGATAGATAACATCTATCGTGGGGCCCATGCGACAGACATCATCTATCGCGATAGACATCATCTATTGCGACAGACAGGGCCCATGCCACAGTCAGTGTCTATCACGATAGACAAGCATTTTTGGCAAAAATCAAAGTGCTAATTTTTTGAAAATTTGGGTTCCATTTTGGGCATATTTGCATATCCAATTACTCACACAATTACAAAGGCCTTAGAAAAATGCACTAAACTCCTGAAAGATCCTGATTGTCTGTTTTAACCCCCTGAACCCTGAACTGCCATAACTTCTTCATATGAAATCTATTTTTTGAGCTCTAGAGCTTGTCAGAAAGCTCGTGGTGAATACTACATGGTATCAGCTATTTTTTTATAATAATAATGCATTGATTTTCATATAGGGTATTTTGAAGTTGACCCTTTGTGGGGTAGGTACACCAAGGGAGCTCTAGAGAAAATTTTTTGGCAATAAAAAAGGGGGAAAAAAGGGTCTTTAAAAGTGTCTGAAATAAATTGTCTGTCAATTGAAGGTAAAAACTTGAGCTAAACTTGGAATTTTTATAGAATCATCGAGAGCTTTTGGAGAAATAGAAGCAAGTGCCATTGTGTGTAGGCTTGGGAACGTGCTTCTTGGGTAGACAAGTATAGCAAGGAGAAATGACTTGAGGTTGGAACATCTCTCAACCCCCTCAGTCCATTCTTAGCTTAGGCTAAGTGTGAGTAGTTGTCTTGATTGACTAGGGGTACGATATGAATACTCAAGTTCTAAGAGCCTCTAATTTCTCAAGTCTAAGAATAGGTTAAATTATAGCCAAGGGACAACTTAAGGGAAAAGAACTTAAACTAAGTGGCAGAAGAACACTTAAGTGCTCCTGACGATGCTTAACTAAAGACAAGAAAGCACGTAGCCGGGAAGTTAAAAAGAACAAGTGATTGGTATCAAAGAATCAGCAACGTGGTTGTACAAGGATCGTTGGGTTAATTGGAAAGTCATATGAACCTTAGATCGGGAAGACACCTAGGGAGAGACCGTCAAAGTATTAGATCATCCGAGGCTAGTGTCAACCATACAGCCAGATCTTGGGCCCAACAGTTGAGTGATTATCCCTATGCTTTAGACTCAGAAACTAGTGACTCTGAGATGTCTTACAGCATGGAGAGACCTATGGGTAGCTCAAGAGTGGCATACCTAGAAAAACTCGAGGGTCCCTATAGGACTCAATTGGAATATATCAAGACCAACCGCTTAGGTGCACGCATCTATGAGGGGGGCATAGGAGACCCGTATGACCATGTAGCAGAGTTTAGGCAAGTTTTGAGAGCTGAGCAAGTTGAAGACTTGTTCACTCAATACAATGATTTTGGCCTAACTCTCAAGAACACCGCCTTGGCTTGGTTTCAACTACTTCACCAAGGTCAATTCAAAAATATAGATCAACTTCTTGAAACATTCATCACCGAGTTTTCCAAGAGTGGTATTGGGCATAACACATCCTCCCTAATATACAGCTTCAAGCAAACACCTCAAGAGACAGTGAGGCTCGTAGGAAGAAGGTTTAGGCAATACCTATAGAGATGCCGTGTTCCATAGTTACCCACTCCAGCCAAACAAGTGGCCTTATTTCTAGATGGATTGTTAAGTACCAAACTGAGATCATATGTGTACTTAGAGGACCCTAGATCCATACAAGAGTGTGTACGCATGTGCATAGACATTGAGGATAACCTAGGGGAGGAATTAGAGCTCTCAAAGATCTATAAAGATTCAGATAGTTCTACTAGCCTTGCTTCCTCACAATCCACATCAATTGAGGATCTAGCAGAAGGTAGCTCAGAAATTAGGTGTTTCTAGCAAGCAGATTCCTAGATTTTCCCCAGGAAAACGATGCTACACCTGTGGAGGAGACCATGTGGCTAATGTGTGCCCTATCATGGCTCAACCCCAAGTGAACCCTAATAGCCAATACTACACCATAGAAAGGTGATACACCAACCACACTGCACAAGACTGCCCATATAACAAACAAGCTGTGAGACAAAATTATCCTCAAACTTATCCACAGCAAGGAAAATACCAGAATCAGTACCCACAAAAGCAGTATGGTAGGACCCAACAACCCTATCAACCACCCTATCAAGGGCAGCAAACACCACAACCAGTTCTAGAGCAACAACCCCCTCCTCCAGCCAATGTGATTCCAGTGAAGTATGTAGTGGTAGAAGAAAATATGAATAGAGCCTTAAGCCAATAACACCATTGCTTTCAAAAAGTGATCATAATTTTGACTCTACCCATATTGATAGCCCACAGGCTTACTACATGCAGTCACTTGAGCATAATGAGTCATACTATTATGAAGAACCAAGTGAATCTAGTTGGGAGCCAAAATATGCGAATGTCATGTATGCAAACCCTAACTTTAGACCTCATCCTAGGTAGATAAGGCCTCCATTTCCTAGAGGGCCATGCTAAAGATGTCAGGGAGATCACCTCATTTGTGATTGCCCTCTACTAGCACCTACACAAACCCAATTTGTGACAATTCAAGGCTTTTGTCCCGATTGTTGGAAGGAGCACTTGTTACGAGAGTGTCCCAAGAACCCCACCAATATGCCTAAAATCGCTCCTATCAATGTTATTGGGTTAGTGGTAGACTCCATGGGGAGCATGACATCCACGGCCTCGGTGCAAGTCATCACGAGAGCTCAGGCACTTAAGCAAAACCAAGACTTAGGCTAGGAAAAGAATTCAGAGGTTAGCGAGATCGAGATTCAGAATAAGAGGAGGACAAGAGCTTGGAGAGAAAGTCGTGAACATATGAAAAGGCAATGGGCAAAGAAGATGAGCAAACTCGAGGAAAGTTTGAGAGAGAAAAAATCCAAAATAATAGAAATCACATCTCAAACGCACTCTCACACATCACCCCCACTACCATCCCCATCACCTTCCATTCCCCAACCTTCTAATCCACCACACATAACCCACCCACCACCCTGAGTAGGATCAGTCTTAGCAGATCCCACTCTCGAGGACATAGACATGATGCTTAGGGCATATCACGCCAGAATCCACGGAGGGCCAAATGTAATAGATCATGAAAAATGTTAGCCTAGAGCGGACCTAGAGATCGAACGAACAAAACTTTGCACCAAGATGGTGAAATTGGCTCAAGCCATGTTTGAGGCCAGTCGCCTCTTCAATTGCTCTACCTTCACTATAACAACATTGCATTTTGATGGTCTATTAGATAGATTGGAGAGGTTAATTGCAAAGTCTAGAAAAGGAGTCACCTCCCAGGCTAAAGAGAGTGCAACTGATAGAATAGGCATTCCTCCCCGGGAAGCTTATGTGCCTAACTCCATTGAACCATACACCTCTTCTTCTATGAATTAGTATTCACCAGAATTCCTGCAAGAGATTCAAGAAGAGAAATGGGCTAAAGAAACTTAAGATCCTCCTCCAATTGAACTTGTGGATGACATGCACGATCAATTCCCACAAGACATTCCTTCCATTTATGGAGAGCAGGAGAGTGCCCAATCTCATGAGAGATTAGACTTCGAGTATAATTCCTTACAGGAACTACCCCATTTCACAGGCCCATGGGAAGCTAAGTCTACTTGTATGAGATCACCCATGGTCATGATAAGAAACAACGATTCAATCATACTTAGGAATACGAAGGTAGTAAAGAACACTAAAGTGCAGAGGAATCTCACTTTAGAAGAGCTACTCAAGATTAGGCCAGAACTATGGAACCCATGGTCATGATAAGAAACGATGATTCAATCATACCTAGGAATACGAAGGTAGTAAAGAACACTAAAGTGCAAAGGAATCTCACTTTAGAAGAGCTACTCAAGATTAGGCCAGAACTATGGAAACATGTAGCCAATCAAATGCAAGAAGTAGCAAAACCTTGTTCCCAAGTAGGATCTCATAGAACAATACCAGAAATACCCTTGGACAAGATAGGGGACATGAGCGAAGGAGAAGAAGGAAACACTTATCTTCCCATTACTCATCAAGGTTACACCACCAAGGCAATTTTGGACTCAGGTGCAGGAGTTGCAATTGCTACCACTTCCCTATGGAAGCATTGGGGCAAGCCAGCACTCAGGCCAATGAGAATGAAATTGCAGATGGCCGATGGACACATAGAAAGACCCTTAGGACTGTTAGAAGGAATACCTCTCACCACTTGTGGTATAGAGTTTGAGCATACTTTTGCTATATGTGACTTTAGCAAGAATCAGGCCTACTAGATGATTATGGGAAGACCCTTCTTGAGGCAATTGCAAGTAGTACAGGATTGAGGAACCAATTTTTTGTATTTGCAACACTTGGGTGTCACGACCAAAGTGAATCTCAAAGATTTCTCTCATAGAGACATGCCCCTCATTCAATGGAATCCCATCTATAGAGCTACAGATGATAGAGAGTCAGTGCATTCCATAGGATTAGGATCCTCATGGATGCATGAAGACACTCACTTATGGAGGTATAAAGTGGCCAAAGAGGAAGAAAAAGGGAAAAAGCAAGAGAGGTAGGTGTGAAGGAAAATCATAGATCAATACAAGACCCAACCTATACACCTATTGTATTTCTAGATGAAGAATTTAAACCTCATGGTTGGGCGGAAATATTAGCAACAATGGATGTAGCCATCAATGAAGAACAATGGACACCCCACTATGGCGAGGATGGCTATGAAATTTCAGTCTTCACAATAGATCCAATCATGTATGATTTGATTATTGAAGAATGCAAACCTAGCACTAATGCATTCGAGGATGCAAGTGACTCCGATCTAGAGTCAATCATTATGGACCCACCCTTTGCATAAGATGAGCAATATTTCTATGAAGTAGAAGCTCACCCTCAGAGGCACAAAGAAATGAAAAATGAGCTGAGATTAACAACACAAGTGACCACTAAGAACGAAGGCAAGAAGAGGAAGAGAGAAGTCACACCAGAAGAAGAGGAATCTTTGTTTGAGGTCCCTGAAAATTTCAAGAAGTATGAAGTTGAAGATAGGAGAGTCATGATCAGGATGTCTAAATGTGAAGTAGCCATAGGAGAGGCCTATCATAACAAAGAAACTACAAAGAAAATCATAGTGACCATGAAGGTGAAGAGCGATGCACATACATCAGACACGACCTAAATGAGGACGAGGAGCAGGAATTGATAGCCTTACTATCAGAATATAGAGATGTGTTTGCATGGAGTTACAAGGACCTGAAAGGTGTAGACCCTAACATATGCTCACATATGATCCCCATGACCTCAGATGCCAGACCCTCTAAACAGAAGCCATACATATACAATGACAACTATGCTGCCAAGATTAAAGAAGAGATAGATCACTTGGTTGAAGCTGGATTTATCTATGAAATCAAGCACACTGAATGGGTATCCCCCATTCTAGTGGTGCCCAAAAAGAATGGCAAATTACATGTATGCATTAACTTGAAGAAGGTTAATGCAGCCATTATCAGAGATAGTTATTTGCTCCCTATCATTGAGCATCTATTAGAAAGGGTAGCAGGAAAGGAGGTGTACAGCTTCCTCGATGGGTTCTCTGGTGACAATCAAGTAGCCATTGCACCAGAAGATCAGCATAAGATGGCTTTCGCCATAGAGTGGGGCATATTTGCCTTTCGAGTAATGCCATTTGGACTCACCAATGCGCTCGCTACCTTTCAGAGGCTGATGTATCATGTATTTAAAGAATTCTTGAGGAAGAATTTGGAAGTCTATGTTGATGATCTCTATGCTCATTCCAACATTAGACAAACCCATATCCCTGAGCTGAGAGCTATCTTTGACAAATGTAGTGTCAAAGAATGGCATATCCACCGACGAAGAGAAAGTGAGAGCTATTGCAGAACTAACTAGGCCAAAGAATGTCAAGGAAGTGCAAGCTTTCATGGGGCATTGTGGCTATTACCGACGTTTTATACACATGTATGTCATCATTGCAAAGCTCTGTACAAACTTTTGACCAATTTTGAGTGGACTGATGAATGTGAGAAATCTTTCAATGAGCTTAAACGAAGATTATGTTCAGCACCAATCTTGACTACACCAGATTGGAACAAGCCATTCCATGTCCATGTGGATGCATCCAATTATGCTATTGGGTTTGTACTTGCACAATCAACTGGTGAAGGTAACATGGATCTTCCAATAGCTTATGCTAGTAGACAATTGAATGCAGTTGAACGAAATTATACCACTACTGAGAGAGAAGGATTAGGCATGGTCTATGTGGTTAAAAATTTTAGGCACTATTTGCTTGCAAACAAGTTTAAATTTTTTACTGATCATCAAGCTCTACTGTATCTGGTATACAAGCCATGCAAAACAGGAAGATTAGTAAGATGGTTCCTCTTACTAATGGAATATGACTTCGAGGTAGTGGTGAGGAAAGGCAAGACTCACTTGAGAGCAGATCATCTCTCGAGGCTCACATCAGGAGAGGCCCCACAAGGAGTATCAGATGATCTTCTTGATGCTTACTTATTCAATTTGGAAGTTGTACCACAGTGTGCTAAGACATTAGAGTCGGTATTGAAATATGGGCCTAAACATCCAGTAATAAACACTCAAGATAAGGAGGTAGTAAAGTCTCAGAAGTACCATATCATGGCAGGGAGTATGTACAAGTATACGGCTCAAGGAATATTATCTTGTTGTGTGGAAGAGGAAGAGTATGCCAAGTGGTTGGAATTAGAACATGCCGGTGCATTAGAGCAACACTACTCGAGGCAAAGAATTTTACAGACACTAAGGAGACTCAGAGTGCACCGGCCAACTATGGAAGCAGATGTCCCTAAGATGTGCAAGCAATGCCCAATTTGTTGTACTAAACCAGCAGTGGAACATGCCACTCTTTATCGAGTGTGTTTAGTGCCAGATTGGAGTGAACCATTAGTAGCCTTCTTGAGGACGAGAACCTTTCCCCAAGATATGACATTGGCTAGACAAAGGAGCTTAGAACAAGAAGCTTTGGATTATACTCTCATCGGAGATAATCTATACAAACGAGGAAAAGATGGGTATCTTAGATTGTGTTTCCATGAGAGTGAATATCTTAAGATCCTAGAAACTGCTCACCAAGGTGTAGCAAGAGGACATTTTGGACCACATAGGGTGATCAAGGCAATACTATTTGCAGGTCTTTGGTGGCCAACCCTTCACATGGATGCACATACCTACGTGAAGAGGTGTGATGTTTGCCAGCGAATTCAGTATCCTATACGCAAAGATGAGATGCCATTGAAACCTATGATGGGTGGATGTGCATTCTCTAAGTGGGTAATAGACTTTGTCGTTCCTATTAATCCCCTAGCTAAGGGTTCCCATGTTGAATACATTATTGTGGCCACTGACTATCTAACCAAATGGGTAGAAGTTAAAGCTACAATGAAGAACGACGTCCACACAATAGCTAAGTTCTTATTCGAGAATGTGTTCACCAGATACAAATTGCCAATAAAGTTAGTGAGTGATAGAGGCATGCACTTCTTGAATGAAGTCATTGAGAACCTTCTCCAAGAATTCTTGGTGATACATAAGAAGTCGGCCCCCTTTCATCCACACGCTAATAGACAAGCTGAGAGCACAAATAAGATTATATGCAATGTACTGACAAAATTGGTTAATAATAAACGCCTGATTGGGACAAACAGCTACACCATGATGTTTAGGCATACAGAGTTGCCTATAAAACAGTACTCCAAGCCACACCCTTTCAGATGGTGTTTGGCCAAAATGCAATGCTACCATTGGACTTTTTGATACCTACATTGAAGATAGCACAAGAGCATGACTGGACAGGCCATGAGCTCTCCTTTAGAATCTTCAATCTTGAATGATTAGGTGAAACACGATTGAGAGCTGCAACAGGAATTTATGCAGCCAAGAAAAGACAAAAAGCATGTTTTGACGCACATGTGAAGGATAAGGGCTTGAAAGCACGAGACCTAGTCTTAGTCTACACTTTGAAGCAACATGCATGGAAATTAGAGAAGAGAGGCTATGGAACAATGATTATCAATAGGATCTCAACAAGTGGAGCAGTTCAACTAGTCACTCTAGAAGCCAGCATCCTACCAAGTTACATAAGTGGATGCAAAGTCAAGTTATATCAAGAACACCTAACGGAGGATATGCTAAATCGACTCAACACTGCTAAGAAATGCAAGGAAGAAGAAAAACGAATTCGGGAAGAAGCACAAGAAGAAGCTTTAGAACACATCTGATGAATGAAATTGCGAAGACAAGGTAGAGATTAGCCTATGTCTGACACTCTAGAAGCTCTAAGTTATCACATGGCCATGTGTGAAGCGCCAAGTGAGTGTTCCCATAGGATAGTTGATCGATGACCCTTTGTGACCCTAGAGGTAGGACAAAGAGAGAGAGCAAGGACTGTAAGGGCTTTGATTGACTCTAGAGCAGCTAGTAGTGCAGTCCGACTTTCTTACTGCCAAGAATTGCAATTGAAGGCCAATCCTATAGAGGCATATCTCATAGGATTGGGAGCTGTGGAAACCCTTTGCATGGGTGAGGTGGAACTTCCCCTCAACATTCAAGAGTTTCTAATGGTATTCAAAGTGCTAGTATGTGAAGACGAGGATCTTACCGAACCTCTTGTCTTGGCCCAAGACTGGATCTATGATCATACAGTCAACCTCAACCTAAGAAGTGGACTTCTTCAGGCTTGGGTGGGTCAAAACCGCATCATGATGGAATTAGAGAATCAAGCACTTAGGCCACTAGAAAGGGCACCAAATCTTGGTCCCTCCAGGAATGCACATGAAGATAACGATGCTATTCTTGTCCAAAGTTCTATGGTGCAGAAGATTGTCACTCTTGACGAAGGTGCAAAAGTCAATGAGGATTTCCCTTCTTTTCCAAAGAGGATTCCAAGAAAGTAAGCAACACACGACACAGAGAAGGCTGATGATTAAGAAGCATGAGCACCAACCTGTGCAATATAAAGTACCTCTTGGCATGGAGCAGATCTGGATACGCAAGGGTGAACAACCCTCTGCTCTGGAGATAGGATCCCAAAGATGCTCCAAACGAACTACACAATTGAAGACTACAATGAAGGAGTATCAATCTAAACAAACCATTTCTATTTGGGTCCCAAAATAGTCAGTGAAGGCTCACCCACATACTAGACAAATTTGGGCACCTAAGACTTGCTTACATGCTCAAATACCTTCACATAAGCTCACAAGTCATAGTCATCATTCACAACCACTCACATCATACATTCACGACACACATCTACAATCAACACCTCCACACTTGAAGTCACCCCTAAAACTGTCTAGAAATGGGTACCCAAAAAGTCCCAAAGCCAAGACAGTATAAACCAAAAACCTTTACATGACATCTCTACCAAAAGCCATAATCCCACAATAAGAGTTTGGAGAATTAAACCGTGTCTCAAACCCCTTGACCTAATTTTGTAAATCAATCTCCATCAGGGTAGATACATGTTGAGCATAGTGCACACCCAAAGTATGCATCTAGGGGAATCACTAACCTACTAACCAACATTCACACACATCATAGACACCTCACCTGCTAACCCCTAACCACCTTGGATATCATGTTGGTATTGTGGAGGGAACATTGTAACATCATGTTTCCTATGCAATGCTAATATGCCTCTCTCTTCTAGTAGATAAGCATCAGCAACTATAAGCAATATCATGGCCAAAACAGCAGGACCGAGCTCACAGGTAGGAGTAAATACTGCGGGTATTAATGCGGAGAGTCTACCAATTAACGCACCACCAACTGAATGACCAGTAGAGCTACAACATCTCCAGCAAACACCCATACCGGACCCTCCCACAGGAATAACCGAGAGAGTCCATGCAAACTCTCACTAGTTCAATGGGATGCCAGGGCCCTTAGGAGAGGCGAAATATATCTGGGAGTCCAAGTGTGAGTATGACAAGTCATGGGTTCGATTCCAATTCTTTTCCAAGGAATTCGAGACTCTCCAGAACACACCAAAACTTCAGAGCATATGGCAATGCGTAGGGCTAGCGGAGTACTTTGCGGCACCCTTACCCAAACCAGATCTCCTATGATGTTACTATTTGCTCTCAACATTACAGGCTAATGATGAAAAGGACAAACCAGGAACATTCATTCTCCCTTCTTTATTGGGCAACAATGAGTTGAAAAGGTTCTCTGCCTTGAACATGCACGGCACCCATGTGGCCTTCGAGAAGGATGCTCTCATACCCACTAACATGAAGAAACGAAAACTACAGAAGCTAAAAGATATGGCAACACTCACACCAAATGTGTCCATCCTGTGCATACAACATTTTGCATTTCCTAGTCAAGACCAATTCACTCAACCCCACAAACGAATATAGTTTGCTCTTTACTTGGTGGAGACAGGTGCACTACCAATTAAGCTCCCTGTATGGATTATGGAGCATCTATATGAAGCAAATAAAAGTTCATCTAGGAATCTAGTGGTGAATGGTTGTTGTGCAATCATGCGCATCATCTACAAGTGCTTAGCATACGATGTACCCCTTGAACGCGCTTTAATCTGGTCACGGTTACAAATGTTTAAAAGACACAAAACTGCCTCACATCAATCCAAGCACATGCAAGGCTCGATTCCTTGTGTCCAAATAGGCAAAGTTCTGACGACTCCGAAAGTCTCACCATGAGGGGATGCGACTGTGCCTCCCTTTACAATTAGAATACCCAGGCTTTGATATGAAGGCACATCACAAGCTGCCCCATCGATTCCTCCTGTTCCACCTGAATTTGAATTTGCTACCACCAGAGACGTTGAAGAGATGAGCACCTTTGACTTCAAATCATTCGCGCAAAATACACAACTCTCTGATGTAGAATTCTTTTCGGGCACAGAAGAATAGGGAACCTCTTCGCAAAGATGGAGGAAATCCACAGAAGGCCGCCATGTACACTGGGATGATGATGAGTACATAACTTCATCTCAACAACCGGAAGACCTAGAGGCCGAAGAAGGGGATGAAGAAGAAGCAGAAGAAGAAGAAACCACTGGAGCCCCAACATATATAGCAGAACTCCGAAGGCTGTATCAAATCATGGAACAAGTGCAATCGAAACAACTGCTCACCAAACAAAACAGTAGAATGCTCATTGCTCAACTCTTGGAGGAAGCTGGAGTTGACTCTGACTACAGCGAAGGTCTCCTATTGATGGCAAAAACTTATGGCGTAGTGGAAGTAGTCCGATCAGCGATAAAGAGGCCTCCTGTTCAATATGATCCGCAAAGATTCCAAACACGAGCAGGGTCTAATCAGTCCCTCAAAATTCCAAGTTGTGACCTCAGAGAACATAAAGATAATCCTTGAAGACTATGCTACTCTACTTGAGGCACATGACCAATTATCAGAGGAATTGGATCAACTGAAGCAGGAATGATAGAAAGACATGATAGCTGCACCTCAAACCACTACCTCCACTACTTCACTTCTCATTGACTCAGAGGCCCTACAAGCTCTCCAAAAACAAGTCACATAATTACAAGCACGCCTACTACAATATGAAAGACCACCATCCCCACCCGAGGTTCCTGCAAATGAAGAGACAGTCTCCATTTCGGTGGAACAAACATTTGAAGAGGACTATGAACCGCAATCCATCCCAGGGGGACGCCAAACAGAAGAAGGTCAGGATGTTTTCGAAGCACCACAACCTTCGTGGTTAAAACAAGTGGAATAAATTGGGAGTTCTCATGAAGAGCGCACGGTGGTGCAAAATCAAGCCATGAGAGTCATAGAAGAAACAATATTACAATCCAGTTACTTCAAGAACTTGTCATCCAGACGTCTCATCATATCATCAAAACTCCAATATCGGCCTTAATATATCATTCTAGCCGATTACGATGCGGAAATACAGAGAGTCATAGGAAAGATTCCTTCCTTTGCTACCTAGTTTCAACCCAAAGACCTTCCTCTAGAGGCATAGAAAGGCAAGATCTATCAACCGACATGGCGGCAAAAACTTCTAGAGACATACCCTGAAATGTTGTGCACATGGAACCACATGCCTCTACATCTAATTTACAATCCATGCTATGGCCCAATTCCATGGCAAAGATCATGGAAGGCATTCAACATTAAAGTGCAGAATAACGCACAATGCAAGGAATGGCTAAACTATCCGTACATAGCATCACCGTAGGGACCACCATCAATAGCTTACATGATGGCAACAATTCGACATTGGATGCCTCGACTGAAGCCCATGCCAAATGTTGCAGCCCAAACGATGCTTAAAATTTTGGATATGATGCAAGTCGTGCTCAAAACTTTTAGAAATGCAGAAGCACCACAAGTACGTCTACTGGGGTTTACCAATGGAAATTATGATTTGGCGTATGAAATGAGCACCACTCCCAGCATTTGTGTGGCTTATGTTTGGCATGCACGCATCAAATACCTCCCCGCATGTTATAAAAACCCATTTGAAGACATGTTCAGATCAGGATTTTGGGAATATCACCCGGAGGTGTTCGCACCTAAGCCCACACACCTGCTTCATCTCTTTGCATGTGAACAAGCCATGTACTCCGAGTACTACACATCACCGCAACCAAATGTCCCATGTGCAATAAATTGGGATGCATTTCAAGCTGATCTGGCAAGAGGGTTACAAATAGGAGAACACGAGCTAGCCACCAACGTTCTTCAATACTATATTGACCACCCTACAGATGAAAGGTCTGTCAAGGGCAACAGATGCTAGGGAGGGGGCAGTGTTGGCATACAAGCTGAAAGAAGAGCATACCAGCACAAAGGAGCAGTCATGCACAATCCGTTAGCAAGGCCTAATCATTTTTTCCATGAACTATTTCCAACTCAAGTGATTTTCATCACTACATAAACATTGTAAATTCTATTTTTGGTATAAGACTCCATTTTGTTCAAGCCGAGGAGTCCTTAAGCTTGAGGAGTATTAGAATTGGCTACATACCAATTTTCATAATTTTTAGATTTCGTTTGAGCCCTCAAATAAGCTCTAGAACCTAATTTTTGACTAGGCCAGACAGTACGTCTGAACAGGGACAAACCTAGTCAAAAACTATAAAAAGAGCTAGAGAGCTCATTTTTGGGGTTAGATTGTTAGTGATTTGAGCTTATGTAAGACACTTTTTGACTAATGCAAAGAACTCCATTGTTCCTCTCCTTGTTCTTGCCTTGTGTGCACGTGTGTGTGTATGTGTGTGCATGTTTGTGTGCTTCTCACTCATGCACTTTGTGCCATCACTTGCTCATAGTCTTCATACTAGTCCTCACGTCTCCACGGATTGACATTTATGAGGTGGATATCCTCATGTTGGTACTTGCCATTGTGCTAGAGTGACACACTCATTGAGCAATAGTAGAAGAATATCAGAAGTGATAAACAATAATGTCTCCTGTTATCTGATTTGAGTTTGGTTGCTACGATTGTAATGTGCATGTTTGTTAAGGGATAAAAATGGTTGCAATTGTGGCATCTTGATGTTTTTTCATGTAACATAGGTATCCTATGAACATTCATGATTAATGTATGGTTTTGCTCAAGTGCTCATATGCAGCATTGCTATGCATTTTTCAAATAGTGGATGCAAAAACATTAGGGCGTCGAGGCTCAAGAGGACCATATGCAATGCATTTTTCAAATAGTGGATGCAAAAACATTAGGGCGTCGAGGCTCAAGAGGACCATATGTTGTCTATCTCACTATTACATAAGGGTAGAGGAGCTCCAACGGATTCACTTGCTCATGCTTTAGGTTTATACACTAATGAACTTTAATGCTCTGTTTGAATTTAGGAGAGTATACTGTGAGGATTGTGTTGCTTTTAGTTTTTCTCCACCATGTAAAATGTAAAATAAATGATAGGCATGACCTTTGTTTCATCATAAAATCAATGTGTAGGAACGTTCATACATGCAAAACTATGTAGGTGTTTTCATATGTGCCTACAAATTGAGGGTATCTTTGTTGTCTAAATCTACATGGAAAATGCTAGTTATCTTTGTTATCTTTCAAAAGTGCATGTGCGAGTTTTTATGCATGTTCAAAAAGCCAGGAAGTAGAGATTAACGTTCTTAAGTCTTATTCATGTCTTTGAAGTGTCAAATATGCAAAGGTCGTAAGGTGCATGTGTGAGAAAATATTGTTGTTGGCTAGTATATAAGTATACCTTGTCATACTGATATCTATACTAAATGTCGAAATAAAAGTATTGAATGACTTGAGCCCCTCCCAACAACATTGATATAAATATCTTATTATATCGTGAGGAACTGACCATATTATATCGTGAGGAACTGACCATAGGATATAAATATCTTGTGCTTCTTTACTCATGGTTATTTCAACACGGTAAAAGTTTGCAAGCATTACCACCTAGGAGCCTTTATCTTTTTTTTAGCATTTGTTTACACTATAAGTCTATTTTTTTGTTTACATAGGAGCTCCTTTGTGAATCTTGTAGAGGGATTTTTGTGGACGGACACCATTCATATCTTCTTAATGAATAAGGGATGCAATTATAGTTATCTTTTTTTTTTTTTTTAATGGAGGTTCGGCCGAAGCCTACTCCCTCGGACTTTAACTTTGAAATTGCAACTGTACAAGGAAGGACATAGTACCCGTGGAACCCCCCTTATCACACAAGAACATGGGTTTACAAGACTGGTTTAAACGATGGTCAACACTACTGCAGGGATAGACAAACAGTGGCACTCAGCCATAATGCAAGATCTTTCCAGATTACATGTCCCTTACATGTTGTTGCCAGGGATTGAACCCTCACCCCCGCCTCAAGAGAGAGAGGCCCAACCACTAAGCCAGCGAACTGGGACAATTATAGTTATCTTCAAGAGGTCAAAAATGTTCTACATCAAGCTCTCCTTCTTTTGATTTCGACAACTGGCTACACCCTGTGTGTAAATCTTCATTCTTAAGTATTATGCTTATAAGATTGTATGGAGTCCCTATGTACGAATGGCAAGGGCTTCTCATTTATGGAGCGGATTGTAAATTAAATATGTTGATCGTCAATACATGCCTATAAGACTACTGAGATCATGCATGCTTGCAAAAAAGGCCATATTATTATATGCTTGTGATTGTAAAAGATCTTCTTTTTCAGTAGGCAAATCAATTTCATTTTTCAAGGATAGCAAAACTTTGTATCTGTGCAGACGGGACCCAAAGGTGAAGATGCCAAGTCCAAGCCACTCCCTTTGTGTGCATGTATTGATTTGTACTTGCTATCATTGCCTCTATATAGCATGTCCTTCTTCTGTTCTATATATGGCTGAAAGATCAAATACTGTATAATTGGCACCAAACAAGTGCTAAGTGGTTCTTTCAATCAACTCAAGCAGAGTATTTTCATCAAAAAGTTGTCACATGATGGCCTGTAAATTTTTTTTGCTTGTCATATGAAAAGTTCAACATCTTGTAAAATTTAGGCCCTACTCGCATTCTTCTCTTGAACTCAATCCATTCCCTATATACACTATATTGCCCTCTAGCTCTATATCGCACTCCACCCCTAGGGTGCCTATGCTTTTGCTCTGCTCTCATGATCCATAAAGTTAGTGCCATCAAATTTTTGGATCTCAAAATGGTCTTTGCCCTACAAGTTATATCTCTTCTCAGGAACACTAGCACTAGACCTTCATCCACCAGATGTGCATGAGACCTCTAATTCCATGATAATAGAGAACCGACTAGAATGATAATGGAGCTAGAATATTCCAAACACCATTAAGGTTCAAAAAAGGCAACCAAGTGTTAAATTCAAGGAGAATTTCGATAGAGTCTCCCAAAAAAAATGGATCAATGAAAAACAATGAACAACCAAAGAGATAAAGTGAGAACATATATCCTCACACTAGTAAGTGTCTCAAGGAGTAAAGCCAACCATTGTATATTTGAAACTCTAAAATCTAGAAAAATCTAGTAGAATCTCCTCTGCAAAATGAGCATATGACCAATCTCGAAAACTCATAAAATTGTGAGTATTGACATCTAAACCTACATAGTGGATCATTGACTCCACTGCATATAACCACTTAATTGAAAGGACCCAAGTAGTCTTGTTGAGCATCTATGAACAACTAACATACATCTCCCATGGCAAGGTTGGGTAAGTCTTCCACCTACATCATCGAAGAGACCATGACATATGGATAACCCCTAGTTAAGAAAACATCACTATGACCCTCTTCATCAGTATTAGAGGCTTTATGCAAAAACATAACTGCTATATCAATGACCACATGCGCTACATAAGTGGAATCAGTGGTGCTCACTTCATTTGCACAACAAGGAAAAACTTTTGCTATAAATTGCTTTGATATCAGTGAGGTGGTGCAACAATTGTTACCGTTAGTGTCCATGTGAAAGGCCAAATGGCCACCAGACACTTCTTTGTATATGTTCTTTAATAAAACATATAGTGGCCTGGTCAGTCACAGACTGTAAGTTCGAATGCATTTGTAAGACCTAAGAAGTCTGTCTTCGTGCTTCCTGTGTACTGTGTTTTTCTGTGTATTCTATAGCCTCTGGGCGGAGTACTGTGTGCGGCCTCAGGAGAACGGTTATCTACTCCGAGCATATCGTCATAGAGCTCTTGAGAAGGAGAGCGCACTGTGGTGCATCGCCATCAAAATACTTCAACAGTGATGCACCACAACATATTCCTTTTTACAAGAGCATCACATCGATGCTCTTACGATACAAGAATGATATTTGTGTCTACATGCAGGGTACTCTACACAGCCCTGTAGAATGTGCAAAAACTACACTACATAGAAACCTCGAACACAAATTTCCTAGGTTTTTACAATTTTTTTTGAACTTATAGTCTGTGGCTGATCAATCCAATATAGGTTTCATTGAAGAATGTAGACAAAAATGCATGGCAATCATTTGGCCTTTCACATGGAAACTAACCATAACAAATATCTCATATAAAGCATCAAACTATGCATTTTTTGGGTATAGGAAAGGCTCATACCTCCCATGGTATCTCATGTGGCTTCCTAGAAGGTCATCTAAATTCCTTTGAAGGTGCTTGGCTAGATTACATATGCACCTAAACAAATGGGATGCACTTATCTCCTTGTAGCTTCCCATAGAGGGGGTTCAAACCTTGTATGGGGTGTTGAATTGTGCATTTGCTGGGTATAAGAAGTGAAAATAAAGTGTCTTTTATTTGTCTTGTAAAAGAGGAAGAGCTGAAAGGCTCTCACCTTCCCCAGTAACTTGCATGGCTTGTTGGAAGGGTATTTGTCTACCTCTAAAGGTGCATGGCTAGACTATGTGTGTATGCGAAAAAATGGGAGGCATCTATTTCATTGGAGATCCCTGTATGGTGGGTTCACACCCTTTTTTTTTGTGAGAGAGGATGAGTGCAATAACGGTTCTCTCAAGGGTGATGACTCATTTATTGGGGGAAGCCTAACCTCATAATCCAAATACAAAGATCAAAAGGTAGCTCTGGTATCACTATTGTGTCCACACATGAATAAAAGGATAATCTACCTAGCAAGCTCTCTAGAGCATAATCTAAGTTCAAAAATGGGAGAGAGATGCACATATCCATTCAATCAATTCCACTCAATATATATATACACCTCTAGGTCAAGGGGAGAACACAAGGAGCCAAATGTTCCCCCCACATGGATGCTAATCCAACGGCTTCTAACCTTGGAGATCACATGTCCTTTTTATGAATTCCAAAAGGATATCTCTTAAGCTTCTACATGCAAATCCAAAGGCTTGAGAAGCTTCCCTACGGGCTAAATACTATATTGTTAAAAAAATCAATCTCAAGGGTCAAAACCCTTAAATCAGAAATACATAAATCCATGGGTTAAACTAGAACCCAAGGGTTAATTTCCAACATTTCCAACCTTAGAATCCCTATGTTTAGCTTTTCGAATCCATGTTTTATATACAACAAGAAGTCAATCTCACAAGAGGATGATTAAACGCTTTCATTGGAAAAAGGCAAATTAATGGACAAGATTTTAGGGGCTTGATAATCAAAATTGGATTCATATGCACATATGGGAATCATAGGAGCCACAAAATGGGGCACATACGTCAAAATAGCGATAACTTTGACGTGTGTTACATATCAACCTAGCCTAAATCCCACTTGATGGTGGGCCAGGTCTACCTAATCCATCTTCTAACCATACGTTTGGATATCCATGGACTCCTAAAACCTTAAG
The DNA here is from genome assembly GCA_020310875.1 of Ceratopteris richardii. Taxonomy (NCBI): domain Eukaryota; kingdom Viridiplantae; phylum Streptophyta; class Polypodiopsida; order Polypodiales; family Pteridaceae; genus Ceratopteris; species Ceratopteris richardii. Next base: position 183,888,003 of record CM035413.1, read on the forward strand.
ATATTGGAGGCCTACAATCCAAGTAATTTATGCAAGCTCCACATTTGAGCAATGCTTTTTGTTCACGAGTTAGGCCTAGCCAAACACATGATACACAAGAGCCCTTGAATGTTCATTACATTCAATAAGAAAACCATATGGTGCCCTCTATTCACATATGGTGGATTCAATGCGACAACAACATTACTGTCCATGCTAAGCCCAATTGTTGGAAGCCATGTGTGAGGGGCTGGCTATCAACTATTCACACTAGGCAGTGGAACATGCATTCAACATGTTGACTAGACGTAACAAAGTTCCTTAAGCTGTTCCGACCCCCTCCCTCCACCCCAAATCAGTAAGCATGAAACTTTATATTTTTTAGAGTAAAGAATTCAACACAAACCAATGGTCTCATGTCAATTCACATTTTTTTCCTAATTTCCTTGCCTGAGTTCCATTACCCTGTGTGAAATAGCTTGGAGGAACTGTCAAAACACGACTTATTTCAGGTAATACTTTGTGTTTTTTCATGTTAGTTCTAGAGCCTCAGTGTGAAGCCAGCCTTAGATCCGTTCCATTGAAGAACGCCTTTCACATAAAGTGGAGGCACTTTTTCCACTTTTTTGTGTGAATTTATGAGCGGAGTTTCTCTCTTCTTGCATTTCCAATTGGACCTGTTTTGGAGGGGTTGTCCAGCTGCTGCTTTGTGAAACCACCCATAAGTGGCGCATGAGAATGCTCGTCGTGCGTTTATTTCATCATTCATGCATTATACGTAAAAACGTGTCGATTCATTTGGTATGGGGTTTTGGCCATGGAGGAAGGCTGCGGCAAGCATCAGTGAGGGACTTTTAGAGCTCTTGGCTTGCCCGTTATCCAAAGAACCTCTCAGGTAGATTAAACATCAATGATCGACTTTTAGAGCTCTTGGCTTGTCCGCTATCCAAAGAACTCAATATCTATTTCTTCAACATGAGATTTTTTTGACCCATTAATGTCTTTCCGTTAGGTATTGCAATAAATCTAAGGAACTTATCTCCGATTCTCTTGGAGTCGCGTACAAGGTTAGCATGTTTATACAGCAATGTCTTTTATCTGGGAAGTATTCGATCCTTCCACTCTTAGTGAAGCTATAGCCATGTCTGTTTGTAGGTCGTGGATGGTGTGCCTATCTTGATCCCAACAGATGGCAGGATTTTGGATCAGGAGAATAAAAGCCAAAGTTCTTGATGTTGCAAATAAAGAGATATGTTCTAGAGCACAAATTCCCCTTCTATTATAATATGGTGATGCTGTCCATCTTCCAACCATATGCTCATCGATGAGAGTGGTTTAATGTGAAGTTGGAAACATGTTCCAAAATGTCACAAGACCGTGGCATTACTAGAGATGTCGACATGTCCTTATTTGTTTGAGAAGGTTCTGGAATTGCATCAAAACACTTTTAAGTTATCTTCACACAGATGAAAGTAAGGGGGGGGAGAGAGAGAGAGAGAGAGAGAGAGAGAGAGAGAGAGAGAGAGAGAGAGAGAGAGAGAGAGAGAGAGAGAGAGAGAGAGAGAGAGAGAGAGAGAGAGAGAGAGAGAGATATGCTTAGTGCATACATGAAACGTGACATTCTTAGTGAGATTAGTGCACTTTGGTTGTCACAATGTAGGACTATCTTCTTTAGTAAGGTAAGATCGTTGCATAGATGCACCAACCATATGGATTCTTTAGAAAAAATGTTGAAATATATTCAGCCTTCTTTGTAGAGAGTGCAACTTCCTATGAAGTCTAGAGGCCATGAAACAACACCATGTACAAGTGTAAGTACATACTTATGAGTTGACTTGCATGTATCATCAGCACCTACTGTAAGGGGAGCACTAGATTGTGCTCTCTGACTAAAGTAGACAAGATTTCCGAAATACACTTATGATTACAAAAACACCCACGTAGGGAAAATAATACAAGAAGATGTAACCGATACAAGATGTCCCACAACCTGGGATCAATAGGTATGGAAAACTGGACTAGAGATGATACAGGAGATCCCACAACCCGGGATCGTAAGTATGAGTCAAGATATCTGGATTACAAGAACTCCCTTTTGGGAGATGAACTGGATACACGAAAGAACTCAACAGGATCTCGTACTACGAGATTACAAGGTGACAAGATAGGATGTCCTCGAACTAGAGTAGAACAAGGAACAAGACAAGAACTAGAACTGGAACTTGAAGAGTACTTACTTGGCGGTCACGACTCCTTGAGCTCCCAAGACTGGTATTGGAAAGATTGATTATGAATGTGGCCAACTCCTACTTACATAGGTTTTCCAAGGGCGGTTCTAGGATGGTTATGAACTGATGACATCATCGATGATGTCATCAATTCGTAGCATGGTCTCTGGATGTCAGAATCAAGCAAGATGACAGTCGATCTTAGGGTTTTGGCACGTTCCAGACGCAATGGAAGCATTATTTTCCCCAAATTCTGAACCAATCATGAGATATAGGATTCACATGGAATCTGAGAGTTTCCTTTGTCCATGACATTACCTCCCCCTCAAGCGACGAGTTCCACGAGGAGTGGTTACGTTCTCTGGTCTCAGCTTCATTGGATTTTTCTTATGGAATTCTCGAACCTTGATTGGTGCTCTTTGAAGGTTTTCTGCAAGTTCCAAAGTATGATCACTGATGTCATACCCTTTCCAATGAATAAGGTACTCCAATCTTCCTCGGGATATTCTCGAATCTAGGACATGCTCGACTTCAAATTCTTCATGATCATCAATCTCAATAGGTGGTGAAGGACCATGTCTCTCCCCCCTCAATGGTGAAATCTGATATGGTTCCAACATGGATACATGGAAAACTGGATGTATTCTCATGGTACTTGGTGTCAGGGGAGCACTAGATTATGGTCTCTGACTACAGTAGACAAGATTTCGCAATTACACTTCTGATTACAAGAACACCCACGAAGGAAAAACGATACAAGATTACGTGATTGATACAAGATGTCCCACAACCTGAGACCGATAGGTATGGAAAACTAGACTAGAGAGGATAGAAGAGATCCCACAACCCGGGATCGTATGTATGAGACAAGATATCTGGATTACAAGAATTCCCTTCAGGGAGATGAACTAGATACACGAAATAACTCGAAAGGATCTCGTACTACGAGATTACAATAGGACAAGAAAGGATGTCCACAATACAAGACTAGACAAGACTAGAGCAAGAGACAAGACTAGAACAAGAACTGGAACTTGAAAGTACTTACTTGGCGATCAGGATTCCTTGAGCTCCCAAGACTGGCATTGGAAAGACTGATTATGAATGTGGCCAATCCCTCCTTATATAGGTTTTCCAAGGGCGGTTGCGACTTGATGATGTCATCATGATGTCATCGACTTGAATCAGGACCTCCGAGTGTCAGAATTCAGCAAATAAACAGTCGATCTTGGGGTTTTGGCACGTTCCGGACGCAATGGAAGTATTAGTTTCTCCAAACTCTAAGCCAATCATGAGATATAGAAATTGACATGGAATCTAAGGTTTAGATGGTTTCCTTGTCCATGACACTTGGTAGCTGGAGCTTGAAGGTGACTGGATTAATCTTGGCCAAGATGGTAAATGGACCAAATCTCTGATGATCTAACTTTGCACAGGGCCTTGAAGTTTGCAAATTGTTTCTGAGTAGCTATACTTTATCCCCAATTTGATACGATGGATTTTGGACACGATGTTGATCTGCACAGTACTTATATTGTTGTTGAGCTTTATGGATCTCTTCCTTGAGTTCTTTGTGAATGTCCATCAGGTACTGGGCCTTGTCTCTGGCAGCTGGGTTCTTGACATGATTTGAGAGTTGTATATCCATCCTTGGATGTTGTCCATAGTTTGCAAAGAAGGGAGTTTGCTTAGTAGATGCATGAACACTATTATTATAGGCAAACTCTGCAAAGGGTAACAACTCAAACCAATCATTTTGGTGATAGTTGCTAGTGCAACGGAGATATTGCTCTAGGACTTGTCTCTCCCGTTCTGTTTGTCCATAAGTCTCTGGATGATTTGTTGTAGGTAGTTTAACTTGAACACTAAGGAGCTTGCAAAGACTGTTCCAAAAGCTAGATATGAACTGTGGACCTCGATCACTAACAATATCATGAGGCAATCCATGAAGCCTAAAGATGTATCTGAGAAAGAGTCTAGCAGGGGCTGCACCTGTGATTGCCTTTGTAGTTGGAATGAAGTGTGCCATCTTTGTGAATCTATCCACAATAACAAGAATGGCATCATACTTATCTGACTTTGGTAGATTTGTGATGAAATCCATAGATAATGAAGCCCATGGCCTTTTTGGAATAGGTAAAGGTTGCAAGAGGCCATGAGGCTTATGTCGTGGTACCTTAGATCTATTGCAAGTGTCACAGGTTCGGATATATTCTTTGACTTCCTTCCACATTTGAGGCCACCAAAAATCCCTGTATATGTGTTCGATGGTTTTCTTTACTCCAAAATGTCGTGCTGCAAGGTTGTCATGACGTTGTTGAAGTACTTTGATCCTGGGCTTTCTTGGAAGGACATACAATAGGTTCTTATAGAATAGTAACCCGTCCTTTTCCTGGAATTCATTTACTTCTTGGATTTTTCCTTCTTGAGTTTTTTGCTTAACATTACAAAATTATTCATCTTGTGGTAGATTCTCACGGATCAAATGATTCAAGGCTGAATCTTCAGGATGGGTTGAAGAGATAGATGCTAACTGGAGATGCTCAGGCTTGAGTAATACACTCTCTTGTTGATCAAAGGCCTCTTCACCCTTCTTTGATGCAAGGAAAGATCTTCTTGACAAGGCATCTGACTGACACTGTTGCCGTCCTGGACGATATATGATGACAAAGTCGAACTTGGATAAAAAGCTAGTCCATCGAGATTGCCTTCTGTTGAGGATGCGGGTGGTCATAAAATACTCTAGGTTCTTGTGATCTGTATACACGATAACTTTATGAGCTGCTCCTTCTAGATGCCATGTATCAAATGCGTCCACTATGGCAAGAAGTTCTTTATCATGAATTTCATAATTAATTTCTGGAGGAGAAAATTTCCTTGAATTATATGCAACTGGATGTAGGTGTCCATCATCTCCATATTGTGAGAGAATGGCCCCTAGGGCAAAGTCTGATGCATCTGTCTCTAGGAAGAAGGGTTTACTAGAATGAGGATGAACTAGAATTGGAGCAGTAGTGAATGCTGATTTCAAGGTCTGGAATGCTTTTTCTTCTTCTTCGGTCCATGAGAATTTGGAGTTCCTTGTAAGCTTGGTAAGAGGTGTCACTATCTTGGAGTAATCTTTGATGAATATCCTATAGAAGTTGGCAAACCCTAGAAAACATTGTACATCTCGAACACATGAAGGTGGTTTCCAATCAAGGATTGTTTGAATCTTCTTAGGGTCCATAAAAATTCCTTTATCTGATACAATGTACCTAAAAATTCCACTTCTGTCTTATGGAAAGAGCACTTCTCCAATTTTGCATATAATCCTTTTTCTCTTAGTTTCTCTAGAACTATCTTTACATGACCTTCATGATCCTCTAGATTTTTGGAGAATATCAAGATATCATCAAGGTATATTACAACAAAATCATCTAAATATTCTCGAAAGATATCATTCATCATATGTTGGAAGACAGTTGGAGCATTTGTAAGACCGAATGGCATAACTACATATTCAAAATGCCCATACCTTGTTCGAAATGCTGTCTTCCATTCGTCTCCTTCTCTGATCCTGACAAGGTTGTAAGCTCCTCGAAGATCAATTTTCGTGAAGAATTTTGCTTTTCCAAGGCGTTCCAAGAGGTCTGATATGAGTGGTAGAGGGTATCTGTTTTTTATAGTGACTTTGTTCAATCCACGATAGTCCACACACATCCGGAGAGTCCCATCCTTCTTCTTTACAAATAGAATAGGGGCTCCTGCTGGAGACTGCGAGTGTTTGATAAACCCCTTTGCTAGATTCTCATCAATGTTCTTGCATAGTTCTGTAAGTTCGTCTTGGGATAGTCTGTAGATTGGTCCAAAGGGTGGCTATGCTCCTTCCTGAAGATCTATAGGGCAATCGTAAGGTCTATGTTCTGGGAGGATATCTGCATTCTTCTTTTCAAAAACATCTTCAAAGCCTTTGTACTGATTGGGTAGCTATACTGGATCATCTTTCTTGGTTTCTTGAGCTGGTATGGCATAGATCATATATGTAGGTTCCTTCCTTACTGCATGTATGAAGGCTTTGGCTCCAACATATGTTGGGTTCTTCTGGATATCTCGACGGGTGATTTTATTCTTTTCCCAATTAATATCTGGATTATGCTTCTTTAACCAGGGCATTCCAATGATAACTAGATGTACAGGGCTTGATATTACATTGAAACATATGTGGGATTCATGGTCACCAAGGTGTGCTCTTAATGGTGTGGTTTCCATGGTTATATTCCCATATGCTAGAGGCCGTCCATCTACTACTTTTGCTACTACTGGTTTGTTCTTCCAAAGTACAGGAATTCCATGTTTCTTAACTAGTCCTTCGTCGATGAAACATGAGGAGGCTCCTGAATCTACTAGGGCTGTAAGGGAAAGGGTCTTCTTGGGCATGATTAACTTGACAGGTGCAAGACATGTTTCTATGGGTGTAGTTGGAATTATGAGACCCTTTCTTATATCATGGTCCGGCTGCAGGGTCTCTTTTACAACTGGACTTCCTCGTTTCCCTGCTCTACAAGGTTGGCTGCGACTCTGGAGTTTGTTCTCTTGTTCGGACAATTAATTGCAATATGTCCAGGGTTTCCACGGTAGAGACATAACTTATTAACTCTCCTTCTTTGTTTCTCTTCTAGTGTTAGAGGCTAAAACCTAGTTACATCTATTTGCATAGGTTGAGGCATGGACTCATCTTTAGTAGTGGGTTGGAAAGGTTTCCACTGGCGAGGTCTTCCTTCTACTTGTTTTTCTTGTTTCCTTTCAAAGAGTCGGTTATCACATTGAATAGCTTGCATGATATATTCATTCAATGTTTTAACCTCTGGCATCGTGAGCAAAAGGTCCTTCACATCATCTCTTAAACCCCATCTGAATTGCCTTATGAAATAGTCTTCATGCCAAGTGAGATCACATATCAAGTGCCTAAATTCAGATGCATAGGTAGAGGTAGGGCGGTTACCTTGACGTAACTTTCGAAGTTTTGTTTCTGCTACTTGACTTGTATCTGCATCTCCAAATGTGGCGGAGAGTTCTCGAAGAAACCCCTCATAGTCCTGAAGTACTGCTGTGTTCTTCTCTAAGATTGGGGCAAACCATGATAATGCTTGGCCACAGAGCAAGGTTCCAATAAACCCGACCTTGGATGCCTCGTCAGGGTATCTATCAGGTTGCATACGGATGTATAATTTAACTTGCTGGAGAAATCCACGAAACTTTGTGCGATCCCCATCGAACTTTTCTGGCATGCAAATCTTGGGTTCCTTCATAAATGATGTACTAGGCCGTTGATTCACTTGAATACTGCCTTGATTTTCTTGAAGACTCCCGATTCATTCTTGTAATTCTTGGAGGAGTGCACCTACATGCATTGGATGTCCCATCTCGACTTGTGTCTGTCGATGACTTAGGTCTTCGACTTGTTGTTTGAGACTCTGAAGCGATGCTACGATCTGTTCATAAGCGTTCTCCATGATGCTTGGTCTTGGATAGAAGGCAGTCTTGCCAAAATGTGAGGGGAGCATTAGATTGTGCTCTCTGACTACAGTAGACAAGATTTCCGAAATACACTTATGATTATAAAAACACCCACGTAGGAAAATAATACAAGAAGATGTAACCGATACAAGACGTCCCACAACCCGGGACCAATAGGTATGGAAAACTGGACTAGAGATGATACAGTCCCACAACCCAGGATCGTAAGTATGAGATAAGATATCTGGATTACAAGAACTCCCTTCTGGGAGATGAACTGGATACACGAAAGAACTCGACAGGATCTCGTACTACGAGATTACAAGGGGACAAGATAGGATGTCCTCGAACTAGACTAGAACAAGGAACAAGACAAGAACTAGAACTGGAACTTGAAGAGTACTTACTTGGCGGTCAAGACTCCTTGAGCTCCCAAGACTGGTATTGGCAAGACTGATTATGAATGTGGCCAACCCTTCCTTATATAGGTTTTCCAAGGGTGGTTCTAGGGCGGTTACGAACTGATGATGTCATCGATGATGTCATCAATTCATAGCATGGTCTCTGGATGTCAGAATCAAGCAAGAAGATAGTCGATCTTAGGGTTTTGGCACGTTTCGGACGCAATGGAAGCATTAGTTTCCCCAAATTCTGAACCAATCATGAGATATAGGATTCACATGGAATCTGAGAGTTTCCTTTGTCCATGACACCTACCGTGTTTCAATGAGAAAATCCATGCAAGTCTAAAGCATCATTTCCATAGCACAAACATTCTAAATTTATTCCCTTCAGTAACCTTTCAAATTTTGCTTAAGTTGTGATGGGTTAAGAGGTGTTGTACCTTATGAACTATGCATCTTTTTTATTTTCCATCTTTAGCTTGCATCTTATGGTAGTCTTCACTAAGTCAAAATTTGTGTGTTATTTTCAAAAGTGATAGAAACTTGATTCATAAGACTTCCCATGAATTCATGCTCGTGGTGTGTTGTGGGGGCTTGATGTGTGTTAAAGCATGTTTTCATTCTTAAGGATGTCATAATATTCAATTGATACTCTCCATAATGGAGCTGATGCTTATGTAGTCTTGTTGTTGACTACAATTATCTTATAGTTGCACTTTGATTTTGGGGTTTGCTCATATTTATCTTGATACACACTCTCACAACTCCCAGAGCTCGGAGCAATGTTTGGTCTAGTAACAATGATGACATGTATCTATGATTTATATGGTGCATACTTCATGTAATGGTTGATTTGTTATCTTTTGGGTAATCATCTTTCCTTCATTTCACATGTGGCTAGAGGGGCACTCCTACCGCATTAAGATAAATTGTATTGAACCTTTTTAAGTACGTTTACAAAGTAATTTTTATGGTGATATTGGGTATTCAATTAGCTTTTTAGGGTTATAATATTTGGGGTTGTATTAGAATAATCAGATTAAGGTTCATACTTAAAATTTTTTCATGATAAAAGCTAGTTTAGAATTGTCAAATTTAGGGAGGAATAAAAAAGTAAAGTTTTCAAAACGAAGGTTTTCTATATAAATTGAAAATTATATCTTGAAAAAATTATTTTTCATGTAAATAAAGAAAAATCACATGCAAGTAAAAATGAGAACTATATAAGCATCCATATGTTCCTCATCATCATAATATAGTCTAAGTCTTCATAAGTTTCAAGAGTCTAGAGAGGAAGCTTGCTTAGCATATCTTAGCTTTGGAGGATCTTTTCTTTTGGACATTTTTCGCATCAGATTGTCATTCGTTTTCGCTATTAAGCATATTGTTATTTTAGAAGCTTTCCTTTGTATTCTTAGTTTTGGATGTCCATATCGATGTGGATTTTCTTTAGCCTATTGTAAACTAGGCCTCAAAAGAGAGATGTGGATTGAAAAGAGATGTTAGAAGGGCGAACGCCAAACTTGGTATATGGTTCATGGGAGGGCTCAAAAGAGAGATGTGGAAAATCTAGAGTGTTAGAAGGGAGAACGCCAAACCTGGTATATGGTTCATGGGAGGGCTCGAACCATGTATGAGGCTAAATACATATAGTGATTCATGAAAGCAATGGTAAGACCAAGATGGCTATAACTACTACATAATAAGTAAAGGATCCCAATGAACCACTTACTCATGATATTAGAAGACTTCAAAAATGATGCCGGATCAATGGGAGCTTGCGAGGCACGACGAGCATGAACTTGGGCATCACTAATAGCAAGTTTATTGAGCAACTCTTGCTTCTTCTCCGAAGTGATTGCTGAAGAACATCTTACTTCATGTCAACGTTCATGAAGTAAGTGTGCACGCACCTTGTTTGCTCCGCCCGTTCTTTTGTAGCCACATAGTTTGCAACACCATGGCCGTGCTCCACCTCCTTCTCCCCCGGATACAGGAGATTCCATCTCTTCCCACCATGTCCATTTGCTTGTAGGATGCCTCCTCTTGTTGTTTGATGCACTTGTTCGCGATGAAGAAGCCATAGGGGAAGAGAACACTATGAGGAGAGGAGAAAAGAGAAGAATGGTGAAGAGAGGGCCGAGAGCCTAGAGCTAAGAGGATAAAGAGCAGCCCTTGAATATGCAAGGGTGTAGAGAGCTCAAGCTTTCACACACAAGACAATGGACATGCTTGCAAAGAGTAACAAATACTACTAAAAAATAAATGCTTGATGATGCAATGTCAATGCCATGTGTGATAATATACAAAACTGAATATAGGTTGAATCTCCATGGTTCTAGGTACAAGCATAAGAGAAAAGCGCCTAGGAGTTGAAGTGTGTGTGCGTGTGTGTGCAATGTATGAAGGTGAATTGACTGATTAGATAAGTCCAGCAGCTAACCCTAACTGATATTTGTTCTCCTCTGATGTAAGTAGCAGCATAAAAGACTTTAGTACTTGAAGAAGTAGGTACGTAACCTGATACAGCATCAAGTGTTGAAGAAGACTAAAGTTCGCAGCAACTCACAATAATCAGCTTGGACACACAAGTGATGTGTGTAGGAGATAAAGCGAAACAGCAAAAACCTCCAAAATCTGTAGCAAACTCCACTAAATTTGGTCCAAGTTCCAAGACTGCACCTAACTCTTAAGCGTAGAGCTTGATCTTCAATAGCTTGAAGATTGAATGACTAATGTGCCAAAGACCTCTCCTTACATAGGATTAAGCTCAGTCCACAAAAAACCACAAAAAAATCTCAAAAAGCAAGCCTTTGCCAATCGCGGCGCGATTTTCGGAAAAGCATTGTAGGGCTTTTTAAATTCGAATTTGCTTTTCATAATGAAGATCACTTGTTTCAAATATAAATAAGCTGTAAAGCTGCACCGCACCTTGTTGAAGATGAAAAAAACACAACTCCATTCTCTTCAAGTGAAGATTCAAGAAGTTTATCCTCCTCCAAGCTTGCTATTAGCTCTAAGGGATGATAATTGTATGCCCAACATATTTTCTTTATAAATTCTTGATCAAGTAATCTTTTCAAAGTCAAAAAAGCCCAAAAGCTCAATCGAGTGATTTCTGCCACAAGTTGTGGTAGGAATATGTGGTTCATTTTGAAAGTCCGAAAATCAATTTTTGACCATTTCTTTGTCAGTTTGACCTAAATCTAAAATTGACCTATGATGCAAATTAACAGTGATTGTCCATGATACATACAATGATTTACTGAATGTAACCTAATAATGTACAAATATGATTTAACAAATGATCATTTCCTTATAATGTCCAAGTGTTGACTTTCATTACTCTTTTTGTTAAGAGGTTTGTGATTCCACGTATATGTCTTTGTACCACATCTAAGGAAAGCATGAGATAGACTTGAAGATCTCTTCTATTCTCCCAACAATGCTACGAAATAATATTTGAAGAGACAATTGTTAGAAATATGTGTTAATGGGGAAACCTTCCACTTGGAATCCCACTTGCAGGTTAATAGATATCAGTTGAAGTTCAAACCACGGTCGAAGTTGCTCACAAAAATGGTCAAAATGTGCAGATGGATATTATGGAAGTTTCAAAAATGCACACCAAGAGCTTTCTATTGATTTTATAATACATAGGTGTTTGGTTTCAAAAGGGTGGTAAAAAATGAAGTCCTAATTATGCACATGTAGTTCTGCTTATAAAATTGCACATGCATATTGACGTGGCAATATCTAATGAATTTGATCCAACGGTTGTGTATGTGCCATATGACAAAAAGAAAAGCCAATGACAACTCTATTAAAAGCTCTACGATAAAAAACGAAAATCAATTACTAAATTTTCGGAAAAACTAACGCCTAGCTTTCTTCTTTTTCAGAAAACATACCCCTTGGCTTTTTGGTGTCCTATGAAAACCATAAAAGATCTCAGTTAGAAGCTATTCTACACATCACTTGGAGAAGAGCTTCTCATGGGCAAGGAGGATATGTCTCAACCACTTGGATGTTGGGGATAAAGGCCCCAAGGACTCTTCTTTTGTATGTTTTGACCCTTTCATGTGAAAGCTCTCTTCGAGAGCTTTCCAGACATATTTTTGTTGTATTTTTTGGACCCCAAATTGGGGAGTTATAGGCATTTACATTATTTTTATGACTCTTGGTCATTGGCCATGTGTGAACATGCCCAAATGACCTAAAAGTCACTTATCAATAAGACTTGGTCCCAAATCTCTCATAACTTGATTGGGACTCCTTCAACTTCAGCTTCTCCATCTTCTTCTCCAAATTTCTGCGCAGGTTTCTCTCTCTACTTTCTCTCTCCTCACGCAGCAGCGCACTCCCTTGGTGTTTGGAGCAACCGAGCACACCACGACGTAGCTCTCCGCTGCCTCTTTCAACTGGTATCAGAGCCTTGAGCTGTTCCATCGCGAAAAAGTTGCTCGAAGTGCTTTTTCACTTCAGCCTATGCTAAGCTGAAGGTGTTTGCTTGCATTTGGGAGAATTTCATCGCGAAAAACCTTCTTTTTTCGCGATAAAAGTGCTGTTTTTGGAGGATTATTTCAGCCCGGAGCAAAGCTTAAGCAAATTTTGTGTTTTTTAGAGAGTTTCATCGCGAAGAATCTCTTCTATTCTTCTTTTTGTATCCCCACATGTCATTTTCAGCATCCATATTGCTGATTTTTTCATCTACATGTCTTTTGTGGCAGAAATTTCTCTCATTTCAAGTGGGAGGACATGTACAAATATTGAGGAAGTGCATACTTGCTGGAAACTTAACTTTGTACCAATGGCATTCTTTTCTTTTGGCAATTCACATAACTCCCAAGTACCATTCCTATGTATGGAATCCATTTCTGATTGCATAGCACTCATCCATTGTGGATCGTCACATGCATCTTCAAAAGAAAGTGGCTCTTCATTACATGCTGTAGCAATGAGAGAATAATCCACAAAATTACTTGATGCATGGTGAGAGCTTGATCTTGTTCTACCAAGTAAAGGTGCACTCAATTTGTTGTCCTGCAAAGTTTGTTTCAGCCACTTTGGCATAGATTGTGCACTCTTGATAGGCATGCGTTCATCATGTAAAACATCCTCAATATGTACATCACGCGTGGGCTGAATTTCATGCTCAGTTTCAACCATATTTTGATGCAAATGTTCAGCCATATGTGGCTGGAAATTTCCAACAGTTTTGGCAATTTTTGGCTCAATTTTTTCAGCCATGTTTGGCTGGAAATTCTCTGCATTTTCAGCCCTATTTGGCTGGAATTTTTCAGCCCTTTGAACCTCCGTTGGCTTGTCTACATGGCCATAGTCAAGCGCACCATTTTGGAACAAAGGCATGAGTGTATCGAACACATCTTGTGAGCTAACTGTTGGCAGTTTTTTTGCAATCAAGTAGAGGGAAAACTGAATTTTCAGCAAATACCACATCTCGACTCACAATAATTGTGTTCGTCAATGGATGGTACAACCGATATCCCTTACTTTCAGCACTATAACCAACAAATATACATTTCTTTGCCTTGTCATCAAGTTTGTGACGTTGTTGTGCTGGCACAAGAGCATATTCCAAACAACCAAACAAACGCATATGACTAACCATAGGCTTATGACCATTCCAAGCCTCATAAGGAGTGATGACTCTCAATGCTTTTGTAGGGAAGCGATTCAACACATAATTTGCATACATGACCGCTTCCATCCAAAACTTATGAGGAAGATGCTTTCCTTTAACCATACATCGTTCCATTTCAAGTAAAGTTCTATTTTTACGCTCGGCAACACCATTTTGTTGGTACAACCGATATCCCTTACTTTCAGCACTATAACCAACAAATATACATTTCTTTGTCTTGTCATCAAGTTTGTGACGTTGTGATGGCACAAGAGAATATGCCAAACAACCAAACACACGCATATGACTAATCATAGGCTTATGACCATTCCAAGCCTCATAAGGAGTGATGACTCTCAATGCTTTTGTAGGGAAGCGATTCAACACATAATTTGCACACATGACCGCTTCCATCCAAAACTTATGAGGAAGATGCTTTGCTTTAACCATACATCGTGCCATTTCAAGTAAAGTTCTATTTTTACGCTCGGCAACACTATTTTGTTGAGGTGTATATGGCACCGTACATTGGTGTGAAATACCTCTTTCACGAAGAAAAACATTAAACTCATGTGACATGTACTCACCACCACGATCTGTATGTAGAGTCAAAAGCTTTTGTGAAGAAAAATTTTCAGCCATAGCTAAAAATGCTTTGAAGCAAGAAAATACCTCATTCTTTGCTTTCATAGGATACACCCATGTATGGTGAGTAGCATCATCAATGAAGGTAACAAAATATACATGCTTCCCAAAAGACGGAGTCTTGACGGGACCACATACATCACTATGAACAAGTTGCAATTTTCTTGTAGTGTGTGTGTGACTATCTTTTGGAAAAGAAGCACGATGCATTTTTCCAAGAATGCAACTTTCACATGCATGCTTTTCAATGGACTCAAGTGTAGGCAAGTCAATAACCATGTCCTTCTTTTGCAAGTAGAGCAAACTATTGAAGTTTAAGTGACCAAAACGAGCATGCCAAAGCTCCATTTCAGCCATGGAAGAAGTATGAGCAACCAAGGCATTCGACGAAGCCCTCTTGTATGTATCCATGCGATACAAACCATCACATAATGTACCGGACATCACGATAACATCGCCATTGCTGAAATCATGAACCATACACTTATCATCAACAAAGTGTACATGAAGTCCAGCTTTGGCAATCAACGGAACTGAAATTAAGTTCTTCTTGATACCGGGCACATACAATGCATTTTTCAAGAGAATCACACCTCCATTTGCAGTTGTAAGCTCAATTTCTCCTACTCCAATGATAGGATAAGAGGCATTGTTTGCACACACATGTCCTCCTTTAGGTGCATCTTTCAAAGAGGCAAAAGACCTTTTGCATGATGTTATGTGCTTTGAAGCACCACTATCAAAGAACCAATCCGAATCAGCCTCACTCACAACCATACATTTAGAATGTAAAGAAGCATCATAATGACATGTAACAACACATGCCCAAAAATCTTGAGCCATGTTAGCTTCATCATTCTTTGCATTTGCTGAATTTTCAGCAATAGACATGCCCGATTCCTTCTTCTTTTCATTGCGTTTAGCAAGCTTTCTACATTCATCAATAGTATGACAGCCTTCTGGTAATATTTGCATCTCTTCTTTTTTTGAAAATCACCATCATTAGAGGAATGAGTGGAAGAGGAAGCTTGAGGCTTTGGTTTTGATGAACCCAAAGCTGAACCATACTTGCTTTTCCCCTTTTGTGAGATAGCAAATGCTTGCGTTCCCTCAATCAAACCACTCCTATTCACTCTAGATTGCTCTTCTTGCAAAAGAAGAGACACAACCTCATCAAATGCATATATATTAGGATTTCCTTTTGCAACCAAACGGAGTGTAGTAGCAAAGCTTTGAAAAGATTCCGGTAATCCTTTCAACAATGTAGAAATGAGTGATGCATCCGGAATGATCTCATCTATGTTTGCCAATTGCTCTTTCAAGTCCTTGATGCGTGTCACATACACATTCACCTACTCATTTTCAGCCATACATACATCCTCAAGGAGGTGGAGAAGGAGAAACCACTGTACTCGAAAAAGAAGCTCCATCTGTGACAGTAGACTGTGAAGTAGAAGAACCTGCCGGTCTTCGATCTACATCTGCCACTATGTTCCAAAGTTGTTTTGCAACAAGAACATGCTTCATCATGTAAGACCACATCGGATAGTTGGTCCGATCAAGCTTATCTACAGCTTGAAGCATGCCAAACAAGTCATTGCTTCCCGCCATTTCACTAAGGAACAAGAATGTGACAAAATCTTCACTTCGATGAAAGCTGAAATGAGTGCTGAAATTTAAGCTCACAAACCGTCACTCTGATGGCGATTCTGACTGCACGAATGGCTTCGAAATGGGTGTAAAACTCCAGCGCGCTTGGTGGAAATATTTCTGGGCTGCAGAAATTCACACTTCTATGCTCCGAAGTCGATTTGCACTGTTAAAGTGCGCGCGCGCCGAGACGCGAAAAACCGAAACTTGAGAAAAAGCTGAACCTTCTCTGATACCACTGTTGGGTGTGTGTAGAAGTGCAAGAGACACACAAGAAGCACACACAAGGAGCACAAACGCAGCAATACACACGGAGAAGACGATGGCTGGAATAGCTCTCTCTATTGATCGATGAACTGAACTGAAGTAAAAACTGAATCTAAGTACAAAGTACAACCACATATGAGAGTATCAAGTATGTGGTAACATGGGAAAAAACCTCTAGCCAGCACTAGAGTAAAAAGTGCCCATGTATAGGGAAAAGGTTCACATCAAAGCTGAAAAACCGAAAAACCGAAACTTGAGAAGAAGCTGAACCTTCTCTGATACCACTGTTGGGTGTGTGTAGAAGTGCGAGAGACACACAAGAAGCACACACAAGGAGCACAAACGCAGTAATACACACGGAGAAGACGATGGCTGGAATAGCTCTCTCTATTGATCAATGAACTGAACTGAAGTAAGAGCTGAATCTAAGTACAAAGTACAACCACATATGAGAGTATCAAGTATGTGGTAACATGGGAAAAAACCTCTAGCCAGCACTAGAGTAAAAAGTGCCCATGTATAGGGAAAAGGTTCACATCAAAGCTACTCGAGGAACATATAAGTGTAACATATTGATCATGAGCCTAAAAACAATTGCATAATCCTAGAATAGAAGGTAGTTCTATGGAAAACACATATTCAGGATTCAAGATTTTATTGATGAATTGATCAACATTGATGTTCTCATGGATGATGAAGAATAAGTGATCAGAACTCTAAATTCCTTGCCTAAATCATATATGTCATTCCTCAGAACATTTTACATTACTGACATTGTTTTTACTTTTAGAAATTTGCACAATTTGTTATTACAGAAGAACAATTGAGGTTCAATCTTGACTTGCAAGAATCATTGCAAGGTTTAGACTTAGTTTTGGCTACCAAAGCAAAGGGAAGAGGTACCGAAGTTAAAGGTAAGAAGAGTTCTGCTTCTAATTCCAGTTTTGGCTTTCATAATGATCTAAGTCATCAAAGTGATTCTAAAGAATTAAAGAATCCTCGGTAAAGGAAAAAGACCTGTAAGAAAGGTAACCCCTATTATTGCAAGAAACCTGATCATCACAGAGATGAATGCAGTATATGAAAAGCTAAGCTGAGAAAGAATTTGGTAATGTTGTAGGTGATGGTGATGATCCTACATTTAGTGAAAAGCAAGTTGAGAATTCAAACACCAGGACTCTGATGAAGACTTCATGTTTTTCGCAGTTATTGTTGAAGACTTAGGAAAAGAAAAGTTGATGTCTGTTGTTTGGTTGTTTGATACTACGGCTCCTACATACATTGCTCTGCATCTAAACTTGTTTTCTCCTCTCTCAAACCAAACTTATCGGTAACTCGTGCAAATGACCAGTCTCCACAAGTTCATGGCATAGTTGTGAGTTTTACTAGGAAGAGATACTCAATTACGCACACCAAGAGATCACACATACGCATGAGTATACGTCAAAAATAATAACGACTCCAATTGTAAGAGCTATAAGATACAAAAATACTCCAAATACAAAAGATAATGTACTACTCATGTAACCATGGCGATCAGCTTTCTATAAAAGCTCCAAAAGCTGGTGATAGCTTTTCATTGATTTACAAATTTGCTCTTCTAACTTTGGCATAAGCTACCACATCATCAAGTTGTGCTTATCGATCATAACTTTATTAATCTGCCTCTATGGCTGCCTATGTTGCCTGTTTTATTGTTTTTTCATTAGAAATATAATCGCATGTGCTTTATTGAGTTATCCGTGGCAGGTTTGATTATTTTGAACCACTGATGTTGACCTTTGACTGGATTGACATGCTGCAGTTGACTTTTCAGCTGAGAATTATTTTTTGCTTTTTAGTGGTCCAGATGAGGGTGGTTGTAGGTATGTTGGATATGGTTAGAAAGATGTCATAAAGTAGATTAAGATGGTGAGCTTTATTTTTCTATACCTAAAAATTCAATTCTAACCTAAATCTAGAGTTACAAATTTATGTCCTAAAGCAATGTCCAATGTAAAAATATATACAATATGTACAAATCAGAATTTAATCTTCTACGATCTCCTCATGAAATCTATTTGTCTGGGCATTTGAAGTAGGATCATGTTGAAGAAAGTTGTTGGAGAAGGTTATTGGAAAGTTCTTCTTTTTCTGATAAATTTTCCACAAACCATATATTTGATGAAAGATTGTGAATCACTTCAAGTGCAGAAATCCAATCTTTTAGTTGATCCTCAAAATCTCTCTCTTTAGAAGTACCTGTACCTGTCTTCAAAAGTAGCAGTCAATGCAGTCCTCAATTGAGGATGCAAATTCTTACCTTTGGGTACTGACATTCTATGCGTACAAGGTTCCCATGAATGAACCAGAGCAAGAGAATGAATAACCTCGTTTCTGCTACAATGTGCACTAGGCTTATGCACCTATTCTATTGGTCAAATCTGGCATAGCAAGATCCTTTCAGGGTGGGGTTATGGCTTGTGGAGCCTGTGTGCATGTGACAAATTTCCTGGCCATTTCCTACTATCAAAAAGGGAAGTGCTCAATTGGAGTTTAAGAATGAAGTGAAAAAAAAAACACTTTGTTTTCTCTCTCCATTCAGTCATATACGGTCTATTTCAATGCCGTTACACAACTTGATTTTCACTGTTTCTGGAAGTTTTGAAATCGTAGTGCTGATTTTGATGTTTGGATGTTGAATTCACCTCTATTGCTGTCTTCTGAATATGCCACTAGTGCCATCAGTAGAAATAGAACCCTCAGTAGAGAGCTTGTATCGTCAGGCCTTAGTGTTTCAATTTTCAAATGGTGTAGGAGTTTCTAAGTTCTGCTTGTTCTAAATTCAGGCCTTGAGGTTTAAATTAGCATGTTTAGCTAGTGATTTGCTGCTATTATCTACCTCAGCTTACTTAATATTCAGACTTGCTCAACTTGATGCGAAGCTGTGAACTCTTCACCTTCATTGCTTTCTGGCTTTTCTGATGTTTGATCTGCTGCTATATTGAATGGTGTCAACTTGTCTAATTTTTCTGCATGAATCTATTACATGTCTCTGTTTTTCTTCATATTCAGCCTTGTGATGGGTACGTCAATTTCATGGGTACGTCAATTTCATGCATGCACCAGATGCTGCAAACCCAATCTACTTGAATATAATGGTACAGGTTTTTGTAACTAGTTTCTTCTTTGTGGTCTCATGCAAGTATCTTTCTCCAATCATTTTTGTAAACATTATTGTTCAACCAGGGTTGAACTTTGAATCCATTGACTTTCAACAATTACATCCTTGAATTTTTCAAAGGATCTTAAATACAGTTCTAACCCAGCTGAGTCTATAGTAATAGATACACATCTTTTTGAAAACATCTTAGAATCTTTTTTGATAGCATGTGAGATAGAGTACTAATCCAGCTGAATCTGTAGTAGGAGATATGCATCGATACCAAACTAGTGGATGTGTGCAAACTGGAAAAGCTTGTGATTACATTGGTGTTATGACAGAGCAGTGACATGCATAGACTTGATGATTCCCAAAACACACGCATCACTGTGATCTATGTGCGATTTGGCTGTTTCAAATAACTCTCATAATTCACTTGATGAGCTATTTACTAAGCTTGCTTTGCCATGAGCATTGTTGGTTGTGTGTGTTTATGATTGAGTTCGTGAGGGATTTCAGCAAGTCACTTGCTGATTTTTAGGCCCACAATTAATATAGAGACAAAGATAAAATAGATACTACGAAGAGAAGACTGCACATGAGAGAGATGTAAGGAACTATGCTCCAAATATAAATGTTACATTTCATAATTGAAGTTACAAGATAGCATTGAAGATACACTTGATGTACAAGATGATGAATACAAGCTGTCCAATAACTTCAAAAACCTCCTAGGCTGAAGTGTGATCTTGTTTGCTATAGATGTAAGCTGCTGCACACCTTGAAGATTATGAAAAAAACACAATGCCCACCTCCTACAAGTTGATAGGGACCTTCTCCAAGCTCGTTCATGTGAAGAGCTCCAAGATGTAATGATCACCTCCTCCAAGTTGATAGGGACCTTCTCCAAGCTAGTTCAACATGTGAAGTGCTCCAAGATGCAATGATATATGTTCAATACTCGTGTCTTTATATAATTTTTCAGCCAAAGCAAAAAAGTGCATTAAAAAAAGGGGCAAAAAGCTATTGAGGTGTTCCGATTTTTTCAACTGCACATAAGTTTGGCTTCCACCTTCCTTTTTCTATTGTAACATGGTATAAGTTTAAACTGTTGGATTATGAAATTTATTTTCCATATGATTGACATGTGTGAATTTTGCTTTTCACATAAAAAGTGCTTTTCATATTTAATTCAGAAATAAGGGTTTACCTTGATTCTAGTGCAAAACACTGAAATGCTCTCATTGAGCGCTGCCACATTATGTAATAAGCATGTCTTACCATACCTTTTGCGGCTTTCCAAAATGGAACGATCTCTTATCATTTGACGTCCTAATTTTATCCATCTTGTAAACTTGCAGGTACGGTCCTTAGTGGAAGGTTTTCCTTTTTAATATATTTTATAACGATTCCCTCTTGAGTTGACGTTAGGGGAATATGTGAGGTAGGTATATTTGTTATTTGTTGTAGTTGTTGAAGATTTACTTCTATAATTTTTACATTCAAGGACCTTTGACATGAAGAGCACTCTCACTAACACACATCACAAGAACTCACACATCCCCTCCTCTTCTCAACCAAGTACTACGTGAAAGGATAGAGATAAATATCAAATGCTATGTAATAAAATAGAATATATATTCAAACATACTCCCAAGATTATGAAGTTGGCTAATCCTTTCAAATCAAGGTTATATGCTCTCGTCTACACCTATTGTAGGTACACACATACATACGTGTCACGTTCATCACATGTTGACCCTTTGTAAATCTCTCTTGTTAAAAAAAACTAATTATCCTTGGCGCAACCTTCCACTAGAGACCTCACGTGTAGGTTAAATTAAAATTGATCTTAGAAATGGAATCATTTTTAGGAAATGGTGCAAATATGATATAACTTATTATTAGATAATGTGATGTACTCAAGAGCTATTCATTGAAGTATAACACTTGGGTATTTGGCAACCATTTGTTGATCAAAAGTCAAACACTCATTTCACATATAATGTGAAAAGCATGTTTAGTTTGAAAAGACACTTGATAATCGTCAAAATCTTATTTGATCAATGGCTAATATTGATGCCATGTGGGCACATCAAAAAATCATGAAAAACCCAAATCAAGCAATGTTGTGAAATGCGATGAAAATCATAAGTGACAACTTTTTAGCTTTTTATAGTAGATTTTTGTGGAGCTTTACTTGGGTTCATAAAGTCTTTATAAAGAATGTACATGGGCCCACAAACTTTCTCTCCTTGAAGCTCTTTTCATAAGCCTTTAGAGAAGAAGATCCCTCCAACTTGGAAAGGGGGGGTTTTGCATTCTTCATCTCTACAAGGTGTGCAACAACTTGAAGCTTATCTATTTGGAGGAGATTATCTTCACCTTTGGAGATTGTGGGGTTATGGATAGCTTATGTTTCTTGCAGATTCTTTATGCTATCCTGTAACTTCATGTACTTCATCATAAAATATAATATATGTATGTGGAATTTGGATCCTTTCTTCTCTCTCATGTATTGTCTATTCTCCATGCCTTTATTTTCTCTTTGTCTCTATATTGATTGTGGGCCTAAAACCAACAATTGGTATAAGAGCAAGAAAAACTAGAGAACATAGAGACTTTAACTACATATAAGAAGAATAAAACTTTGGGGCAGATGCAATTCAAGCTTAGTCTTATATTCAAATTTGAAATGAAGATGATCACTCTTTTAAAGGTATTGAATATAGCCTTGAAAAGTTGTGTACTCAAGGAGTGGTCACATTAAAATAACTTGATAGATTGTAACTTTTATAACAACACTATACAATTTATATTTGTTGGAATTTAATATATTTGTACTTGTTTTGAAGAGGACTTGCTCAAGGTTTTTGTGTGGGCAAAAATTCTAGGTCCCCTAGACATAGTTGTCATTGAACAACATATGATTGAGCATCTTGATAAGGATGGTTATGATTTGGTGAACATGTCCATGATTGTAGGATTAGAAGAATTAGAAGAACATGAATACATGGAAAATGATAATTTGAAATGTTTTGATGAGTCAAAAGGAGAGTCACTAGTAATGAACATAGAGTTCGTTATGGAGCAAGAATTTGCATAACATGTGTGCGAGATATTTAGAAGAAGTGTGTAAGAAAGAGAGACCACTATTTAAGATGAAAACAACATCAACAAAACAAAAAGCTAAAGAAGAGAAAAGAATAAGCTTTTAAAATGTTGTAGAGTTTTAGAAAATATAACGAGAGAAAAGTAGTGCATATCAGTGGCAAAATCACTTGAGGAGCATATGAGCCGACATGCCAAGAAAGTGATAGTTATTCTTTGAATTAGAGAATAACGGTGTGCACACATAGGGAATGATGTAATTGCAAAAAACGAAGAACAACTCAGATTTGTTGAGAAAATGTGGAGATGTATTTGCTTGGATCTATACACATTGAAATTAGATCCTAGCGCTAAATCAAAGAAGAGATTGATTATTAGCTCTTGGGTTTTTATCTCTTGGAGAGAGTGGAAAGAAAGAAAATTTTTAGCTTCTTTTATATATTTCACACTATAATCCTGAGGATCAACAATAGACTAGAACTCAAAATTGCAAAAGAACAAGGTTTTATGTGGCATTATGGATGGGAGACTTGAAGTGAATAGTGAAGGAAAAGAAAAACCATGGAAGAGGATTAGCAATGGGGTATGCTATGAAGAAATTTAGACATTACTTACTTGTAAACAAGTTAAGTTTTTTTTTTTGTAGATCATTATGCATTGTTTTATCTAGTAAATAAGTTGTGCAGTGCAAGACATCTTGTGTGTTGGTTCCCACTACTCATGGAGTACGATTTTTTTTTTGAGAGTACAATGAATTGGAAAGACACATACACCTGACCTCGTAAGGTAGAGGCACCCATCTTGGGGAACTGTGAAGCATCAAGCCTCGAGCAGGACTTGAACCCTGGCCATCTGCCTAGGAGTACAAGGCACATCCGCTAAACTATGGAGTACGAAATTTAAGGTGGTTTACAAAAAAGAAAATGCATATGTGCATATCACCTTTCTGGATTGAGTAATTGAAAACCACCAAAGAGAGTTCTTGATGAAAGACCTCATACTTATCTATTCAATCTAGAAATAGTTATAGCTTAGCTTGAAAGATTAGCACATGTTCTTACATATGGACCAATCATACTTGGATCCTTGTGAGTGAAAACAAAATAAAGGAATCCAAAAGCTATCATACTATAACAAGGTAAATATATAGCCAAGATAAGATGGAAAGTAACCTATGTTAAAATATTGCACCAACTACTATGAAGATGGGGATGAAATGATGTGCCTTTTAATGGAAAACCTCAAGCATGTGTGTCCAACTAACTATGAACATTAAGTGTTCGTCCTACCGAGAGTCTCTATATATTAGTATCAAGTTATGACATCATGGGTAAGAAAGGATGGGAGATTCTCTTTAGATAGAGAAATTGGATAGAGAAAACTATCCAACTTGGTCAATGAGGATGGAAGCTCATCTCATGAACAAAGACCTGATAGGTTACATCATAGGTGAAGAAGGAAAACCAAAATTCAGAGATCCTAGTGTTCCAACTAGGGATGAACTCTCAGATTTGACGACTTGGAGGAAGAAGGATGCTCAAGCAAGGAGCATTATCTACATGGGAGTCAATGACTACTTGCTACATCATATTAAAGGACTTGAAAGTGCAAGTGACATATGGAATGCTTTGGAGGAGCATTTCCAAAATACTACAAAGTCAAGGAAGGCATCTTTATGAGCAGAGTTCACTACATGTAAAAAGAAAGCTTCTCAATCCATTTTTTATTATGTAACAAGGATGAGGGACATTGCAGATGCATTAGGAGCAGTTGATGAAGATATTGAGGAGGATAAATTGGTAAGGTAAATACTAACAGGTTTGAGAGGAGATGAGAAATGGAAGCCATTCCTTTTTTCTATTGAATTGTCACTAGATCATTTCACTCTTGATTTAAATCAGTTTCTAGGACACATGCTAACTTTTGAGGAGGATGTCAAAGGTGTTATTGATAAGACTGCAGGTCAAGCAATGTATTCAAAGGATAAGAACAAGAATAGCAAAGGCAAGCAACAATTAAATGAAGAAGAAGGTACAAGTAGCCAAGCTAACTTCCTAAGAGGAAGAGGAGGTGGCAGGGGTAGAGGAAGAGGCAGAAACAATAAAGATGGAGTCAAAGCTTTGTGGATTTGTGGTAAGACAAATCATTTAGCTCATGATTGTTTGCATAATAATCAGAATAATGGAGGATATAGTCAGAACTTTAAATCAACAGGAAGAGGTGGTAGAAACCAAAGAGGTAATTTCATAGGAAGAGGTAGTAGAGGTTACTTTGGAAGAAATGCAGGTAGAGGATTTCAAAGTCAATCCTACAACAATAACTACTACAATTATGCTTTAGATCAGAAGGAGGATTCAACTTTGATTATGAATGCAACTTGTGAAAGACAAAATGAAGACCAAAGAGTCTTCTACACTGACTCAGGGTGTAGCAATCACCCGGGTGGTAATATAGCATTGATGACTGATTTGTAGAATAAGGTAACTAATCATGTAGTTCAAACAGGTGATAATACAAAGCACAATGTGAAGTCAATTCGATCAGCGAAGGCCAAGGATGGAAGTACTCTTCTGAGTAAGGTCTTGTATGTTTCTACAATTCCAAAGAATTTGATAAGTGTAGGGAAAATTGTTGAAAAAGGTTATGAAGTAAGGTTCACTAATGATGGAGTTTTTTTGGAAGACCCTAGCAATGGGTATAAACAAATTGTTTCAGGGAAGAAAGAAGGAAGACTCTTTACATTGAAGATTCAAGGTAATGTTGGTCATGTCTTGTTTACTTATGGAGGACATAAGATCTCTGAGTTAGATCTTTGGCATAAAAGGCTTGGACATTTCAATGAAAGAGGTATTAAGGATATGCTTGACAATGGTTCAATGCTTGGATTGCCTAATGTTGCAGGTCAACATATGACATACAGATGTGAGGCATGTCAATTAGGTAAGGCTCATAAGCAATCATACAATACACATGGATTTATGTATTCAGAGAAGCTTGAATTGGTACACACAAATGTGTGGGGTCCATCAAAGGATTTTAGTATAAATGGTTCAAGATATTATGTGATTTATGTTGATGATGCTACTAGGTGGATCACTATATATGTGATCAAAGATAAATAAGAGGTATTCAATACATTTAAACATTATCATGTGTATGCAGAAAGAATCCCAGGTCAGAAGTTGAAGAGACTAAGGTAAGATGGAGGGTGAGAGTATTTCTCTAATGAGTTTAGTAATTACTTATGGAATGCAGGTATAAAAAGGGAAGTTACTTGCAGGTACTCTCCTCAACAAAATGGTGTAGCAGAAAGGAGAAATAGAACTCTTGTTGAGTTTGCAAGATTAATGATGAAGGAGAAAAATGGTCCAAATTATTTATGGGTTGAGGCTGTAAATACAGCCACATACTTGGTTAATAGGTTACCATGTAAAGCTTTGCAGGGTATGACACCATATGAAGCTCGGTGGGCTATGAGACCTACCTTAGATCAATGCAAAGTGTTTGGATGTTTGGCTTATGCATATGTGCCATCTTAGTTGAGGCATGAATTGGAGCCTAAACCTGAAAAGTATGTGTTCATTGGATATGATGATAAACAGATAGGTTATAGGTTGTGGAGTCCATCCACAAAGCAATTCTTTGTATCAAAAGATGTTACATTTGATGAGAAAGATACTTGGTATGCAGGTGCACTCTATATCATGCAGGTGATGAAGAAGTTTTGAATCAGAAGAAAGGTAAATCAAAGGTTCAGATATTTGATGAAGAGGATAACAATGAAGTACAAGTTGAGGTTGAAGAAGTGCCAAGGTTTGATCTAGAATGTGATGAACCAAAAACTTCAAGAAGTGGAGAACTTAGAAAATCATCAAGACATAAATGGAAACCTACAAGGTATAGCTATGACACTTCTTTTTTGACTACTAAAGATTATGATTACATGGTTAAAGTAGATGAAGACCCTTCTACATATGAAGAGGCAAAAGGTAAGGGAATTTGGGAGAAAGCTATGCAAGAAGAGTATGATGCACTAATAGAGAATGAGATAATGCTTACATTTCAGATGATGCTTTCATGGGGGAACCACAAGGGTTCAGAGATAAAAAGTATTCAGAACATGTATGTAAGCTCAAGAGAGCTTTGTATGGTTTGAAGCAGGCCCCAAGGGCATGGAATTATAGACTTTTGAAGTTCTTGAAGGAACTTGGTTTTCAAGTATCTAAAGCAGATAGTAGCTTGCTTGTCAAAGCCAGTGATGATGGGTTCATTTATATGTGCATATATGTTGATGACATAATCCTTACATGTACAGATGAGAAGGGAATACAAAAGCTCAAGAAATAAATGGAGAAAGAGTTCAAGATTAGTGACTTGGGAGACTTGTCATATTTCTTGGGCATGGAGATCTCATATACTCAACATGGAGTGTATATGACTCAAGAAAGGTATTTGAAGAACTTGTTGATCAAGTTTAAAATGGAAGATTGCAGGGTCGCACCTACTCCAATGGAGGTGAATCACAAATTGAGTAGATATGGAGGAGAAGAATTCAAGGACATGAAGCTATATCAAAGTTTGGTTGGTAGTCTAATCTATGCTACATTAAGTAGGCGTGATTTGTCATATGCAGTTGGTGTGTTGTATCAATTCATGCAATGTCCTAGGAAAGAACATTGGGTTGCAGGACAAAGAGTGTTGAGATACATTAAGGGTACACTCAAGGAAGGTTTGTATAATAGTTTTACATCAGGTACAAACATCAAGATATATAGTGATACAGATTGGGTAGGTAATCCTGATGATAGGAGATCAACATATGGATACTTGTGTTATATGGGAGATAAGCTAATCTCTTGGTGTTCTAAGAAGCAACATACAGTTGCTTTATCATCTACAAAGGCAGAGTATAAAGGAATGGTTGAAGCTACAAAGGAGTTCATATGGTTGAAGACTCTCACGAAGAGTTCTAGCATCATTCAGAGTACACCCACTATTCATGGAGATAATATGAGTTCATTGTATCTAGCTGCTAATCATGTTTTTCATGCCAGGACTAAACATATTGATATTCAGTATCACTTCTTAAGCGAGAAGGTGATTGATAAGGAGACTGAAGTCATACATACTTCAACAAAAGATCAAATTGCAGATATGCTAACCAAAAGCTTGGATGGACCAAAGCTACAGAGATTTAAAGACATGGCAGATATAAAGAAGATAGAGAAAACCTCAATTGATGATTGAGGGGGAGTTGTTGGTGCATGAAAACCATCAATCGATGTTTTGGATGAAGGATTGAAATCAAAGATTGAAGAAAAGATTAGCCTATGAAGCTTGAAGATAGTGCACATTCAGGAAATGAAGACTTATATACATATGTACATTAAACTTGTAGTTATCTCACTTATACCTTTGTTATGGTCATGAGCTTGTACATATATGCCTATATATACAAGTAGAAAGTCGGGCCAAGCATGAGAGAGCATGAGATGAGAAGAATTAGAAGTCGTAAGAGTCATTAGACACTTTAGAAGTGTAGAAGATCTTTCTCATCATTTAGATGTAAAGTTTTCTGAATCGAAGAAAAAGTTGCATCCGATATTTTGATGTGTTCTCCTTTGGTGTTTAATGTTTTGTGAAATGCTTTTGTACAAGTCTGAGTCTATAGTTGATTGACCTCTGTACAAGTTTTCAGACCCTAATTGTAAACACGCTGAGAAAATTATGTGTAATAACATTTATATGTGAAGAAGTGGTGAGTGTCTTCTGAAATAGGTGCAATCTCGATGGCCAAAGAATTGATCAGATCTCAGTGCATATTGTAAACTTTACACAAAGGAGTCGTCCAAATCTAAGTTGGAAGGTAAGCCATCTATGGCTAAAAGCATTTGATTAAACGGGTTGTAGTTTGGGAGAACCATGCATTAGAAGTTGTAGGTGTCAAAGTCGGCTATACAAGAAGGACAATTTTAGACATAGGTGGATTGTTTGAATCATTTCTTAAGATGTAATGAATCTTTTGAGAAGATTTAACTTGGAGAAGGTGTGCAATCTTTAGCCGACACCTTGTGAAAAGTTTGATAAAAAACTTTACACATTTAGTCTATCAATGAGTGAGTTATGTGCAACAGAGTTTTCTGAGTAGTGACTCTCTTCATAGTTAGTGTAAATTTTGATAGTTTGGCAAGCAACAATTAAATGAAGAAGAAGGTACAACTAGCCAAGCTAACTTCCTAAGAGGAAGAGGAGGTGGCAAAGGTAGAGGAAGAGGCAGAAGCAATAAAGATGGAGTCAAAGCTTGCTGGATTTGTGGTAAGACAAATCATTTAGCTCATGATTGTTGGCATAATAATCAGAATAATGGAGGATATAGTCAAAACTTTAATTCAAGAAGAGGAGGTGGTAGAAACCAAAGAGGTAATTTTAGAGGAAGAGGTAGTAGAGGTTACTTTGGAAGAAATGCAAGTAGAGGATTTCAAAGTCAATCCTACAATAATAACTACTACAATTATGCTTCAGATCAAAAGGAGGATTTAGCTTTGATTATGAATGCAACTTGTGAAATACAAAGTGAAGACCAAAGAGTCTTTTGCATTGACTCAGGATGTAGCAATCACCTGAGTGGTAATATAGCCTTGATGACTGATTTGGAGAATAAGGTAACTAATCATGTAGTTCAAACAGGTGATAATACAAAGCACAATGTGAATTCAATTGGATCAGTGAAGGCCAAGGATGGAAGTACTCTTCTGAGTAAGGTCTTGTATGTTCCTACAATTCCAAAGAATCTGATAAGTATAGGGCAAATTGTTGAAAAAGTTTATAAAGTAAGGTTCACTAATGATGGAGTTTTTGTGGAAGACCCTAGCAATGGGTCTAAACAAATTGTTTGAGGGCAGAAAGAAGGAAGAATCTTCACATTGAAGATTCAAGGTAATGTTGGTCATGCCTTGTTTACTTATGGAGGACATAAGATCTCTGAGTTAGATCTTCGGCATAAAAGGCTTGGACATTTCAATGAAAGAGGTATTAAGGATATGGTTAACAATGGTTCAGTGCTTGGATTGCCTAATGTTGCAGGTCAACATATGACATATAGATGTGAGCCATGTCAATTAGGTAAGGCTCATAAGCAATCATACAATAAGCATGGATTTATGTGTTTAAAGAAGCTTAAATTGGTACACACAGATGTGTGGGGACCATGAAAGGATTTCAATATAAATGGTTCAAGATATTATGTGATTTATGTTGATTATGCTACCAAGTGGATCACTATATATGTGATCAAAGATAAATAAGAGGTATTCAATACATTTAAACATTATCATGTATATGCAGAAAGAATCACACGTCAGAAGTTGAAGAGACTAAGGTCAAATAGAGGGGAAGAGTATTTCTCTAATGAGTTCAGCGA
This sequence comes from Ceratopteris richardii, assembly GCA_020310875.1. Taxonomy (NCBI): domain Eukaryota; kingdom Viridiplantae; phylum Streptophyta; class Polypodiopsida; order Polypodiales; family Pteridaceae; genus Ceratopteris; species Ceratopteris richardii. The sequence goes on from CM035413.1 coordinate 183,917,992, forward strand.
TTACTTATGGAATGCAGGTATAAAAAGGGAAGTAACTTGGAGGTACTCTCCTCAACAAAATGGTGTAGTAGAAAGGAGAAATAGAACTCTTGGTGAGTTTGCAAGATCAATCATGAAGGAAAAAAATTATCCAAGTTATTTGTGGGCTGAGATTGTAAATACATCCATATACTTGGTTAATAGTTTGGATGTTTGGCTTATGCATATGTGCCATCTCAGTTGAGGCATAAATTGGAGCCTAAAGCTGAAAAGTATGTGTTCATTGGATATGATGATAAACAAATGGGTTATAGGTTGTGGAGTCCATCCACAAAGCAATTCCTTATATCAAAGGATGTTACATTTGATGAGCAAGGTACTTGGTATGCAGGTACAATCAATAATCATGCAGGTGATGAAGAAGTTTTGAATCAGAAGAAAGGTAAATCAAAGGTTCAGATATTTGATGAAGAAGAGAACAATGAAGTACAAATTGAGGTTGAAGAAGTGTCAAGGTTTGATCCAGAATGTGATGAATCAGAAACTTCAAGAAGTGGAGAAATCAAAAGGTCATGAAGACATAAATGGCAACCTACAAGGTATAGCTATGACAATTCTTTTTTGACTACTAAAGATTATGCTTACATGGTTAAAGCAGATGAAGACCCGTCTACATATGAAGAGGCAAAAGGTAAGGAAAATTAGGAGAAAGCTATGCAAGAAGAGTATGATGCATTAATAGAGAATGAGACATGGGATTTGGTTCCTAAACCAAAACAGTGAGAAGATCATTGGATGCAAATGGATCTACAAGACAAAGAGGTATGCAGATGGAAGTGTGTCTAGGTATAAAGCTAGACTTGTTGTGAAAGGGTATGCTCAGACATATGGTATAGATTATGATGAGATCTATAGTCTTGTGGCAAAGATGACAACCATAAGGACACTCATAGCCATTGTTTCATGTAAAGGTTAGAGATTATGTCAATTAGATGTGACGAATGCTTTTCTTAATGGTTACATTTTAGGTGATGTTTTCATGGAGCAACCACAAGGGTTCAGAGATAAAAGGTATTCAGAAGATGTATGTAAGCTCAAGAGAGTTTTGTATGGTTTGAAGCAGGCCCTAAGGGCATGGAATTATAGACTTGTGAAGTTCTTGAAGGAACTTGGTTTTCAAGTATCTAAAGCAGATAGTAGCTTGCTTGTCAAAGCAAGTGATGGTGGGTTCATTTATATGTGCATATATGTTGATGACATAATCCTTATAGGTATAGATGAGAAGGGAATACAAAACCTCAAGAAACAAATGGAGAAAGAGTTCAAGATTAGTGACTTGGGAGACTTGTCGTATTTCTTGGGCATGGAGATCTCATATACTCAACATGGAGTGTATGTGACTCAAGAAAGGTATTTGAAGAACTTGTTGATCAAGTTTAAAATGGACGATTGCAGGGTAGCACCTACTCCAATGGAGGTGAATAAATTGAGTATATATGGAGGAGGAGAATTCAAGGACATGAAGCTATATCAAAGTCTGGTTGGTAGTCTAATCTATGCTACATTAACTAGGCCTGATTTGTCATATGCAGTTGGTGTGTTGTATCAATTCATGCATTGTCCTAGGAAAGAACATTGGGTTGCAGAACAAAGAGTGTTGAGATACATTAAGGGTACACTCAAGGAAGGTTTGTATTATGGTTTTACATCAGATACAAACATCAAGATATATAGTGATACAAATTGAGCAGGTAATTCTGAATCAACATATGGATACTTGTGTTATGTGGGAGATAAGCTAATCTCTTGGTGTTCTAAGAAGCAACATACAATTTCTTTATCATCTACAGAGGCGGAGTATAAGGGAATGGTTGAAGCTGCAAAGGAGGTCGTATGGTTGAAGACTGTCATGAAGAGTTTTTGCATCATTCAGAGTACACCCACTATTCATGGAGATAATATGAGTTCATTGTATCTAGTTGCTAATCTTGTTTTTCATGCCAGGACTAAACATATTGAGATTCAATATCACTTCTTAAGAGAGAAGGTGATTGATAAGGAGATTGAAGTCATATATACTTCAAAAAAGAATCAGATTGCACATATGCTAACCAAAAGCTTGGATGGACCAAAGCTACAGAGATTTAAAGACATGACAGGTATAAAGAAGATAGAGAAAACCTCAATTGATGATTGAGGGGGAGTTGTTGGTGCATGACAACCATCAATTGATGTTTTGGATGAAGGATTGAAATCAAAGATTGAAGAAAAGATTAGCTTATGAAGCTTGAAGATAGTGCACATTCATGAAATGAAGACTTGTATACATATGTACATTAAACTTGTAGTTAGCTCACTTATACCTTTGTTATGATCATGAGCTTATACATATATGTCTATATATACAAGTAGAAAGTCGGGGCAAGCATGAGAGAGCATGAGATGAGAAGAATTAGAAGTTGTAAGAGTCATTAGACACTTTAAAAGTATAGAAGATCTTTCTCATCATTCAGATGTAAAGTTTTCTGAATAAAAGAAAAAGTTGCACCCGATATTTTGTTGTGTTCTCCTTCTATGTTTAATCTTTTGTGAAATGCTTTTGTACAAGTCTAAGTCTATCGTTGATTGACCTCTCTACAAGTTTTGAGATCCTAATTGTAAACAGGATGAGAGAATTATGTGTAGGAACATTATATGTGAAGAAGTGATGAGTGTGTTCTGAAGTAGGCACAATCTCGATGCTCAAAGAATTGATCAGATCTCAGTGCATAGTGTAAAGTTTTACACAAATGAAGAGTCAAAATCTAAGTTGGAAGGTAAGCCATCTATGGCTAAAAGCATTTGATTAAATGGATGGTAGTTTGGCAGAATCATGCATTAGAAGTTGTAGGTGTCAAAGTCGACTATACAAGAGGACAATGTAAGACATAGGTGGATTGTTTAAATCATTTCTCAAGATGTAATGAATCTTTTGAGAAGATTTGACTTGGAGAAGGTGTGCAATCTTTAGATGACACCTTGTGCAAAGGTTCATAAAAATCTTTACACATTTAGTCAATCATTGAGTGAGTTATGTGCAATAGACTTTTCTGAGTAGTGTCTCTCTTCATAGTTAGTGTAAATTTTGATAGTTTGACATTGGTCTTCCAAAATTGATCAAGGTTTTGAGTTATTCTTGATATAGAAGTGTTCTAACATCAAGGATAGCTTGTTCTTTTGGAGATTAACACTCTCCATCATGAAGCGCCACTTATTTTTGAAGATGCATATACTGATCCACATTGGATGAATGCTATGCAATCTGAAATAGATTCCATACATAGGAATAGTACTTGGGAGTTATGTGAATTGCCAAAAGGAAAAAAATTCATTGGTACAAAGCGGGTTTACAAGATCAAGAGAAAGCCAAATGGTAGCACTAATCATTAGAAAGCTAGATTGATTGCCAAAGGATACGTGCAACAATATGGCATTGACTATGAGGAAAATTTTGCACCTACTTCACAGATGATGGCCATTTGTGCCGTGGTTGCATTGATTTCCCAACAAGGTTGGAAAGTACATCCGTTGTGCATAAAAACAACTTTCTTCAATGGTGATTTGCAAAAAGAGTTTTATTGAAGAAAGCTCTTGGATTCACCATGACCTGAGCATATGGTTTGCCACTTGCATAAAAGCCTTGTATGATCTCAAGGAAGCTCCAAATGCATGGTATGACAAAATCTGTAAGCACTTTATTGCTCTTGGATTACATGTAGTCCGATTGAAAGCATACTCTATGTACACAAAGATGGGGGTAATCTTATAGTGATGATTTTTTATGTTGATAACATACTCTTGACTAGGTCATGTGATGCGAAATTTGAAATCCTTATGGCTGATTTGCAACATATCTTGTGGCACATCATTCACTCTAGGGGGGTTCGTTATTAGTGCCTAGTAGAGGTTGATCTATCACTCCCTATATGTGTTCACATCATTCACTTCATGGGGGTTCGTTACACTTATGTGTTCCTCGAGTAGCTTTGATGTAAACTTTTTCCCTATACATGGGCACTTTTTACTCTAGTGTTGGCTAGAGGTTTTTTTCCCCATGTTACCACATACATGATACACTCATATGTGTTGGTACTTTGTACTTACAGATATTACTCAACTCTTACTTGAGTTGTGTTCATCATAAATAGAGAGAGCTATTCCAACCATTCAACTTCTCCATGTGTCTTGCTGCATTTGTGCTCCTTGTGCATGCCTCTTATGTGGCTCGCACTTTTACACACACCCAAAAATCATTGCATAACACTCAAATTCAAAGGAAGCACCATTGAAGCAAGAGCAAGTACAATAAGGCAAAGATGCACCTAACTGATCATTTGACATAGTTTTCACCTTATCAATATTTGCTCTCTCATGAATATCTACATTCAAAACCTGCATACACTTAGAAGTTGCTTCATTAGTAGATATGTTTAACTAGAGGAAAGAGAAAATAATGTATCATATCCTTTCAACTCATTGATATCTCCTTGATACATGAAAGTAAAGGTTACACATTGATATCTGCCTATTACATCATGACTGATCGGAATGTGTTTAATTTGTGAGTGTAATAGGCAATAATCTTTACTATCAAAACTGTATCAAAAAATGATATAGTTCACAACCTATTCATCCAATTTCATGCATACTTGCTTAAGTACTTATGCATTTCCATACAACCAAAAATCACACAAATGAGCATTAAATGGCATGTATATCATGTGTGGGTTGAATTTCATGCTCATTTTCAGCCATAAGATGCAAATGTTCACCCATATGTGGCTGTAAATTTTCAATAGTTCTGACCATGCTTGGTTAGAAAATTTCAGCCATGTTTGGCTCGGTATTCTCTACATTTTGAGCTCTATTTTGCTGGAATTTTTCAGCCCTTTTAACATTACTTGGCTGGTCTACATGGCCACAGACAAGCACCCCACTTAGGAACAAAGGCATGAGTGTATCAAACAGGTCTTGCAAACTAACTGTTGGTTGTTTTTTGCATTTAAGTAGAAGGAAAATGGAATTTTCAACAAATACCACATCCAGACTCACAATAATTGTGTCCATCAATCGATGGTATAAATGATTTGCCTTACTTTCAACATGATAACCAACAAATATACATTTCTTTACTTGTCATCAAGTTTGTGACATTGCTATGATGGCACAAGAGCATGTGCTAAATAACCAAACATGTGCGTATGACTAACCATAGGTTTATGTCCATTCCAAGCCTCATAAAGAGTGATGACTCTCAAAACTTTTGTATTTTAACACATAGTTTGTACATATGACCGCTTCCATCCAAAACTTGTCAGGAATATGATTTCGTTCAACCATACACCATGTCATTTCAAGGAGCGTTCTATTTTTATGCTCTGCAATACCATTTTACTGAGGGTATATGGTGCCATGCATTGGTGTGAAATTCCTCTTTCACGAATAAAAACATTGAACTCATATGAGATATATTCACTGCCACAATCTATGCATAGAGTCACAAGCTTATTCCCTAAAAAACTTTCAACCATAGCTAAAAATGCTTTGAAGCAAGAAAATGCCTCATTCTTTGCTTTCATAGGATACATCCATGTATGTAAAGTAGCATCATCAATAAAAGTAAGAGAATATATGGGAATACATATATCATTATGAACAAGCTACAATTTTCTTGTAATGTGTATGACTATCTTTTGGAAAAGAAGAACTATGCATTTTTCCAAGAATGCAACCTTCACATGCATGCTTCTCAATAGACTCAAATGTTGGAAAACTAATAACTATTTCCTTCTTTTGCAAGTAAAACAAACTATTGAAGTTCAAGTGACCAAAATGAGCATGCCAAAGCTCCATTTCATCCATGGAAGGAGTATGAGCAGCCAAACCATTTGAGGCAACCCGCTTGTATGTATCCAAATGATACAAGCCATTGCATAATGTACCAAAAATCATGATAATATCACCATTGCTCAAATCATAAACCATATGATTATCATCAACAAAGTGTATATGAAATCTAGCTTTGGAAATCAAAGGAGCTGAAATTGAGTTTTTCTTGATATCGAGTACATACACACACCTCCATTTGCAATCGTAAGCTCAATTTCTCCTACTCCAACGATAGAATAAGAGGCTTTTTTTGCACACACCACATCCTCCTTTGGTTGTTGCATCTTTCAAAGATGCAAAAAGCCTTTTTCATAAAGTTATGTGCTTTGAAGCACCATATCAAAGAACCAATCTCCATCATCCTCACTCATAACCATACATTTAGTTTGCAATGATGCATCATAATGGCATGTAACAATGCATGGCCAAAAATCTTGAGCCATGTTGGCTTCATCGTCATTTGCATTTGAAAAAGTTTTAGCAAAAGACATGTTGGATTCCTTCTTCTTTTCATTGTGCTTAGCAAGCTTTCTACACTCATCAATAGTATGAACAACTTTCTGTCAATATTGGCATCTCTTCGTCTTTTGTGAATCATCATCATTAGAGGAATGAGTGGAAGAGGAAGGTTGAGGCTTTGGTTTTGATGAACCCAAATTTGAACCATATTTGTTTTTCCTTTTTTGTGAGATAGCAAGTGTTTGCGTTCCCTCAATCAAACCACTCCTATTCACTGTAGATTTCTCCTCTTGCAAAAAAAAAAGAGACACAAGTTCATCAAATGCATACATATTTGGATTCCCCTTTCCAACCAAATGGAGTGTAGTGGCAAAGCTTTGAAAAGATTTTGATAATCCTTTCAAGAATGTAGAGATGGGTGATGCATCTAGAATAATCTCATCTATGTTTGCCAATTGCTATTTCAAGTCCTTGATATGTGTCACATAGACATCCACAAACTGATTGTCAGCCATACATACATCCTCAAATATGCAACACGTGTTTCATTACTCATGACATATAGAGAAGCAAGAGTATCCCATGCCTTGCTTGATGTAGAACATGATAGAATGTGTGGAATTATATGACGTTTCATAGAAAGTGCAACCAATGCATGAGCTTGATAATCATTTCCATCACATCTAAGTTACTTTTGTGTAGGCTGAGAAGGATTAACCACTATACTTGAAGAAGAAGCTCCATCTGTGATAGTGGACTGTGATGGAGAAGATCTTGGGGATCTTCGACCTGCATCTGCCACTATGTTCCATAGTTGTTTTGCAACAAGAACATGTTTCATCATGTAAGACCTCATTGGATAGTTGGTTCCATCAAGCTTAAAGAACAAAAATGTGACAAGATCTTTACTTCAATGAAAGTTGAAATGAATGCTTAGATTTTAGCTCACAATTCGTCTCTTTGATGGAAATTCTAACTGCATGAATGGCTTTGAAATAGGGGGTAAAACCTTAGTGCAGTTGGTGGAAATGTTTTTTGGTTGCCAAAAATCAATGTTCTATGTTTTCAAGTCAATTTGCATTGTTAAAAGTGAGCATGCATTGTGATGCAAAAAACCAAAACTTTAGAAGGAGTTAAACTTGCTTTGATTCCACTCTTGGTTGTTTGTAAAAGTGAAAGAGGCACACAAGAAGCACACATGAAGAAAAAATGCAACAAGACACAAGGAGAAGACAAATGGTTGGAATAACTCTCTCTATTGATAATGAAGAAAACTAAAGCAAGAGCTGAATAATATTCCTAAGTACAAAGAAACACCACATATGAGTGTACCATGTATGTGGTAACATGGTGAAAAAAAACCTATGGCCAACACTAGAGTAAAAAAATCCCCATGTATAGATAGGAAAAAGGTTCACATCAAAGCTACTCAAGGAGCACATAAGTGTAACAATTATTGTATGTCAAATTTGTGATAAGAATGAGCATGTTTCCTTTGATGAAGCATAAAATAAAAAATTGGATGTCTACTATGCAACCAAAATTTGATGTTGAATGATACTTGGTATTTATGTGACTTTTTGCTTGAAAACAAGGCCATCAGAACTAAATGGATCTATAAGTTGAAACACAAGCTTAATGGTAGTATTGATGGCTATTGATAGGTTTATAGCTAATGGTTATGTCCAAGAAAAAGGTATTGGTCTTGATGAGATCTTTGTGCTTGCATGTCAAATGATAATTATTTGTAGCATCTATGCACTTGCAGCTCACTATGGTTGGAATGTATATCACTTGGTATATGCCCCTAATTATTAGTAGATGAATCTAAAAAATAGTCCAACTAAAATCACCTTATATATACTTATGATTGTTAGGTTTTTTTCCTTATTTAGAAGTTTTTTCCCCCGACTTGTATATACCCCATTAATCTTAAAGGGATACTCATCTTTTTGTTCTAGACTTAGTAATACACTCTATTTTGTGTTCCTAAGCCTTTTCTTCTTCCTTGTGTTGTTTTTGTGTGTTCTTGATCCCCAAAGTCCAATATGTAGAAGAAGAAAAATAACTCATAAATTTGTTAAAAAAAATACTTAGTTATGTTCGCTTGGATCTATAGTAATTGAAAGAATTAGATTAGAGTTGCACATAAATTATAGCTTGTTCATAATGATGTTTGTGGTCCTATGCAGGCATCTTCATGTGGAACTACCTATGCTTTGTGACTATTATTGATGACTTTTCTAGGCATGCATGGGTGTATCCATTGAAATAAAGGTCTGAAGTGTTTGTGCTTCAAACATTTCTTGGTTATGGTTGAAAATTTGTCAACGTGTAAAATAGGCACCCTCCATTCAGATCGAGGGGGGAATATATGACTTTTGATTTTAATGCATTTTTGGATGAGGCTGGGATGAAACATCAGTATACATGCCCTATACATCTCAAAAAAATGGATTTGCTGAAGGGAAGATCATGTATCTCATGGAAATGGTGAGGTGTATGGTCAAAAGTTAGGCTTTATCACATAGTGTCTAGCTTGAGGCTCTTATCTATGTAGCATATGTACTTAACAGGTGTCCCACAGAAGCATTGTAGTCTATCAATCCATATGATGCTTGACATGGTCACAAGCATTTGTTGCTCATCTTAATTCCTTTGGTTGTGTCACATATGCATTAGTGCTTGAACAATGACAAAGGAATTTAGATGATAAAGTAATGAAATGTACCTTTGTTGGGTAAATTTTGAAAGCAAAGGCTATCATTTGTATTATCCACAAACTAAATGCATTCTTGTTAGCCATGATGTTTTTTTTGTGGAAGATGCAATTCTTTCATGTAGACATCAATTAGCTCAAACAATATGCATCGCACTTTGCCGCCTCATTTTATAAGTGGACAATCAACTTTCAAGAGTTGTTCCAAATGATGCAATTTCGCAACCTTTATAGGTTCCAAGTGATGATGTAGATCATGCCATTTTTTATGCAAATCATTCTATATTTGATGCAGATTTGCATGATGCTTTTCAATGGACTCAAGTGTAGGCAACCCAATAACCATGTCATTCTTTTGCAAGTAGAGCAAACTATTGAAGTTTAAATGACCAAAACGAGCATGCCAAAGCTCCATTTCAGCCATGGAAGAAGTATGAGCAACTAAGGCATTCGAGGCAGCCCTGTTGTATGTATCCATGCGATACAAACCATTACATAATGTACCGGACATCACGATAACATCGCCATTGCTGAAATCATGAACCATACACTTATCATCAACAAAGTGTACATGAAGTCCAGCTTTGGCAATCAACAAAACTGAAATTAAGTTCTTCTTGATACCGGGCACATACAATGCATTTTTCAAGAGACTCACACCTCCATTTGCAGCTGTAAGCTCAATTTCTCCTACTCCAATGATAGGATAAGAGGCATTGTTTGCACACACCACATGTCCTCCTTTAGGTGCATCTTTCAAAGAGGCAAAAAATCTTTTGCATGATGTTATGTGCTTTGAAGCACCACTATCAAAGAACCAATCTGAATCAACCTCACTCACAACTATACATTTAGAATGTAAAGAAGCATCATAATGACATGTAACAACACATGCCCAAAAATCTTGAGCCATGTTAGCTTCATCATTCTTTGCATTTGCTGAATTTTCAGCAATAGACATGCCCGATTCCTTCTTCTTTTCATTGCGTTTAGCAAGCTTTCTACACTCATCAATAGTATGATCAGCCTTCCGGCAATATTTGCATCTCTTCTTCTTTTGCAAATCACCATCATTAGAGGAATGAGTGGAAGAGGAAGTTTGAGGCTTTGGTTTTGATGAACCAAAAGCTGAACCATACTTGCTTTTCCCCTTTTGTGAGATAGCAAGTGCTTGCGTTCCTCCAATCAAACCACTCCTATTCACTGTAGATTGCTCTTCTTGCAAAAGAAGAGACACAACCTCATCAAATGCATACATATTAGGATTTCCTTTTGCAACCAAACGAAGTGTAGTAGCAAAGCTTTGAAAAGATTTCGGTAATCCTTTCAACAATGTAGAAATGAGTGATGCATCCGGAATGATCTCATCTATGTTTGCAAATTGCTCTTTCAAGTCCTTGATGCGTGTCACATACACATCCACTGACTCATTTTCAGCCATACATACATCCTCAAGTTGCTTCCTCAAGTATGCAACACGTGCTTCATTACACACGGCATACAAAGAAGCAAGAGTGTCCCATGCCTGTCGTGATGTAGAACATGACCGAATGTGTGGAACTATATGATGCTTCACTGAAAGCGTAATCAAAGCATGAGCTTGAGCATCTTTTCCATCCCATTTAAGCTGCTCCTGTGTAGGTGGAGAAGGAGAAACCACTGTACTCGAAGAAGAAGCCCCATCTGTGACAGTAGACTGTGAAGTAGAAGCACCTGCTGGTCTTCGATCTACATCTGCCACTATGTTCCAAAGTTGTTTTGCAACAAGAGTGTGCTTCATCATGTGAGACCACATCGGATAGTTGGTCCCATCAAGCTTATCTTCAGCTTGAAGCATGCCAAACAAGTCATTGCTGCCCGCCATTTCACTAAGGAACAAGAATGTGACAAAGTCTTCACTTCGACGAAAACTGAAATGAGTGCTGAAATTTCAGCTCACAAACCGTCACTCTGATGGCGATTCTGACTGCACGAATGGCTTCGAAATGGGGGTAAAACTCCAGTGCACCTGGTGGAAATCTTTTCGGGCTGCTGAAATTCACACTTCTATGCTCTGAAGTCGATTAGTGCGCGCGCGCCGCGACGCGAAAAACCGAAACTTGAGAAGAAGCTGAACCTGCTCTGATACCACTGTTGGGTGTGTGTAGAAGTGCGAGAGACACACAAGAATCACACACAAGGAGCACAAACGCAGCAAGACACACGGAGAAGACGATGGCTAGAATAGCTCTCTCTATTGATCGATGAACTGAACTGAAGTAGGAGCTGAATAATCTCCCTAAGTACAAAGTACCACCACATATGATAGTATCAAGTATGTGGTAACATGGGGAAAAAACCTCTAGCCAGCACTAGAGTAAAAAGTGCCCATGTATAGGGAAAAGGTTCACATCAAAGCTACTCGAGGAACACATAAATGTAACAGTTTTCACCTCCTCCATCAGATCTTAATGTCTGAATGTAGTTTCCTATCTACTTTTCCACCATAGCTTTAAAATTTTGGAAGTGAGTGAACACCTCGCTCTTCTCTTTCATGAAATATACCTATACTTTGCGTGTATGGTCATAAATGAAAGTAACATAAAAACTACAACCACCCATACATGTGGTCTTTGTTGGACCCCAAACATCTATATGTACTACTTCTAGTATGTTCTCACTAACATGTTTGTCATGTGGAAATGATGCTCCTGTTTACCAAATTGACATGCTGCACATACCTTTTGCATTTTTGCAACTTTGAAATTTTGTAGTCCATGGACAATCTCCTTTGACTGCATCAATTTTAGCCTTTGCAAGTTTGCATGTCCAATCTATTTGTGCCACATCTCTATATCTGCAATAAATCCTACACCTTTTGCAAACATGGCTGCATTCTTTTCAGGAATCTTTACATTTAAGATGAACATCCTACCCACTTTGTTTCATTTGGCAACCAATCGTCCATCCTGCTTGTACTCTTTTATATATAATCCATCAACATTGAACCTGACTTGTAATCCCTGGTCAACCATTTGTCCAACAGAAACCAGATTGTTTGTTATATTTGGAACATGCAGCACATCAGCAAGATGTTTTACCTTTCCATCCTCCATAGATAGTGCTATGTTTCTTGTATGCTCAATAGGATGTGATGTGTCATCACCTGTTCCAACATATCCAGGAACAGGCAATTTTTGCAAAGTACTAAACCATTCTGCATGATTGGTCATGTGATTTGAAGCACCTGATTCAACATATTAGACATTATCATTCAATTTTGAAACACCAAGAGACATCGTATTCATCATGTGATGTTGAATCATGAACAACTTCTCATAATCATCTATACTTGTAGATGCATAGTTGTTTTGCTGCCTTCTGTTATTTTGATTCTTCAATCGGCAATCACGTTCAAAGTGTCCAGGTTTACAACAATTCCAACATCCTTTAATATCATTACCTGAATCATTTCTTTGGAAATTTTTGCGACCTCTTTTGCGCCCCCTTCCTCTAAAGTGTCCTCTTCCTCCTGCATGATTCTGTTGTTGACCTTTGTCTTGGTTACTGTTTCCTCTTCTATTTCCAAAACCTCTGCCTCTTCCTCTGCCGGAGTAGAATACCTGATCAGAAGTGGGCTTTCCTTGGGAGTTTGAATCCTCACCAAGATTCTTTTCTTCAATAATCAGCATGGATACCAAATCAGCAAAACTCAAAATATTTTCCCTGGTCTGTATAGAAGTTCTGAACTACTTATATGCAGCTCCTAAACCATGAAGGCACACTTCCACCTTATCATCATAATCTACATTCACACCAATAGATTCAAGTGACTCACATATGCTTTTGATTTTCAAGGTGTAGTCACTTACCGACATGCTCTTCTTCTCCAATGTATGTAGCTCATTCTTGAGTTGCAATTTCCATGCCTTTATATTGGTCTCATACAATGTGACCAAACTATGCCAAGCCTCTTTTGGAGTCTTGGCATCCCGTATGTGTCCAATCATGCTATCGTGTATGCTAACACATAGCATATACATTACCTTTCATGCTCCTTGATTCCATTCGTCATATGCTCTTAACTGTTCTGCAGTATGATTCCTGTCTGGTAACTCTGGAGCATTTTCGTTCTCTCCTTCGATGTACTTCCAATAGCCTTTTCCCATCAGGAAATTCATCATTCTGAATCTCCAAGCATGGAAGTTGTTCTTGTCCAGCTTATCGCTCATAAGCTGACTTATTCCATCTGCATTTGCCATTTCTGTAGCAATTCACAACACTGCAAAACACTACAAGCAACACTTCTTCTTGAACATTGTCGTACTATGACGTGATAGTTTGATATAAAAAAAACACAGTTTTTGTGTATCAACAATAGACGGAATCGCTTGAAATTATGGATCTAGAATATATGAGTGTTGCCGAATACGGTGCAAGTTACATTTTCTAAAACTGACCTAGTTTTTCTATGGGCCCCACCTTATGGGCTCGAAATGGAGGTCGAGATGGCTCCGAAACTTCGATTTGAAAAAAATGAGTGAACCGAAAGGGATAACTCACAAAACTATTTTGAGGTCTTCTACCTTTGCACCGATTTTGGTAGCCAATAGAGGTCATTTGTGAATCGCATTTTCTGTATGCCTTGTTGCGTACTCTTCACTGTCGCTTTCTCCACGAGCTCTCTACAGCCATGTTGGCTCTGATACCATGTCACGAGAAAGGAGATAAGGAAGAGAGCTCACACACACACTCTCACTCTCAAGGAGAATTAGACACAGAGATTGAGGGAAGGAAGAATGATCTTCTTCTTCTTCTTCTATTACATAAAAAGGAATGTACAAGAGTGAGCTACAACATTAATATAACAAGTGCAATATATAAAGACCAGTACATAAGGAAAAAGCTAATGTTCACGAGTGAGTGAGCTGGCAAGAAACAAATGTTTCATCACTCTCGATAGATAAATATAATAAAGCTCAATGAAGTATCCCTGACATATATCGGCGTGACCACTATACATGTTAGAGAAACAAAAAACTGATTACGTGTCATCTTGGATCATCACATGTTGAGCTTGATATCTCAACATTGAGTCCCTCTCAAAATGATCTCATAATCAAGCTATTCTGATCTCGCTATTCTCTCATCAATATCCAATTTTGAAGCTTCCATCATTTCATGTTCCATACAAATGCCAACTGTTTGCATCATGCTAGTTTGTCCATGGTTGTTTGGTCCTCCATCAAAAAGGATTTGTTTGAGCTCTTTTCCTTCATATTTTTCCCACATAGTGTCATTACCCCAATCGTGAAAAACATTGACATGCCTTAGCCAGGGCCTCCCAATCAACAAAAAGCCTCCATCCACCTGTGACAATCTTAATACAATGAATTCCAAAGTAAAGATGTTACCTTATGCCTCAATTGGAACTTGAGGAACCACTCCCAAGGGGTTTACACTGCTTTGTAGGCCAAATTTATTGTGAAATCGGTTAGACTGGAGGAGAAGCCCAAACTTCTCCATAGTGTATTCTAGCATTAGGTTTCTGCTTGAGCCACCATCCACTATAACTCCTTGCAGATTATGTACTTTTATAGTGATAGTGAGTTGCGGGCTCTTATAATCTATAAGGGGAGCTTCTCGTACCACTTTTCCTTCATAATGGGTATTAGTGTTTGCAACTAAAGTGGATGCGGACACTTGCTCTATGATCTTCAAAACACCCGACCTGAAATTTGCATCCATCTTTAACATATCAAAGATACTAACCTCCTTCTTTAAGGATTTCAATAGTCTTGAAGCTTCTAATTCTATAGGAGCATGGGCCATATACAAATTCTCAAGCTCTTTTTATGCCTTGGTATGCTTGTACAATTGCTCTAGTTGTGCATGTAAGTTGTTCTTTTGATTGGGTATCTTTACTCTAAGTAGGCCTCTCACTAACTATCCCTTTTTCCTTGGTCATTTCATGTGTACTATACTCTTGGCTTAGTTCTTACTGAAAAAAAGGTTTTCCCCTCGTTCCTTGTCTACATAACAAAAAAATCATTTTCTTCTAGATGTACTACCCTAAAGGACGGTGATAGCCTAATGGTATTTCACCAACTTCTTCCTTATGCACACAAACCATTTGTATATGTGATCGTGATGTGGATGCTTTATTCTTTGGACAATAAATGGTGTAGTGGTCTCTAGATTCTGGGAAATTTTTGCAAGGTGAGAATCCTTTGGCAAAGGACATTTGCTTTGATAGTGTTTGCACTTCCCACACCTAAAGCAAATGATTGGCCTTCTGGGCCCATGTAGAAAATTACCCCTAGGATGTGGGTTGTGAGTGTTACCGTGACTTGGTGTAGTAGCCATTACATTTGGTGGTGTTTGGACTCCTCTTTGTTCCCAATATGCTTATGTGGGAATCCCTTGTGATTGGCATTCTTGGGCTTCATGGCCATGCTTCCTACATAACTAGAAAGTTACACTTAAAATAGGGCATTCACTTACCACATGACCTTGTTTGCTACAAATGGTGCACCACAATCCACTTTTGACTCCATTTCCTACACGAAGTTGTTGTAGCTCTGGGAGGAGTAGTGCCGATTCTTCTACCTAGGCCTACTCTTCCTTTTGTAGTTTTAAGGCTTATATTTCACACCGTCATTGTGTCCTTGTACTTTCTTCTTCGTTCTAGGGATTGTTTCTTCTTAATTTCCCGAGCTCCTTCCTCAATTGTATTACTAGGTCTTCAGGATCCTTGGGGTATGGTAGGCTAGAAGACCCGATTCCATATTTGAATCAAATTTTCTTCAAGCTTGTTGTTGTGGTAATGAACTCGTCAATTGTTGTTATAGGGAGCACCAATTCCTTGATCTTGCACTGTGTGGACACTGGTAGTGTCTTAACATGCCACTTTTTTGACAAAAAATCATGTGTAGGACCTGGAAGTTTAGCCATAATTGCTTTGGCTCTAGTGATAAATTTAAGAAAGTCCCCCCAACACTCAGTTGTAAGTTCTCTAATTCTTCAATGATGTTTTTGGTTGTATTTACTTGTAGGAATTTTGCTTTAAAGACATCCTTCATTAAGTCCCAAAATGGTTGTTAGAAAATTGACTAAACCATTTGTCTGCTAGGCATTCCAATGTTTCTTGGAAGAGGATAAAAAAAGGATCTTCCTTCCCCATTAACCCCCTTGTTTTACATAGGGCTAAAAACCTCTTGACATGCTCATTAGGATCTTCAATTAGGAAAGCAAATCTTCTAAGTCTACTTGGGCTGCCATGTTTCCTAATGATGGTGTTTATGAAGGGGGACTAACCAACCTACGAACAACTTTCCTTCTTGTAGTTTTGAAAAAAACTCCTAATGTTTGTGATTGATTTGCAATCATGAGCTATGCATCCTATTACATGAGCTTAAGATGAATTCCAAGGAAAAATAAAAGTTAACTCTTCACTTGAGTATTGGGATCCTCTTATGCTCAAGCTGCCTCATCCCACAAGGTGTGCCAGATTTTGTTGGGGGATTCTTGCATTGAAAGGGGCTTGATTATTTGTAGGAGAAAAGTAGAGAAGAAGAAGAAAAACAAGTGCATCAAAAGTCTTTGTGCCCTGATTAAAGAGAAGATCACAATAGCTTTTGTGTCTACAATGAAACAAAATATTCACTATTTGTAACCCTTTAAGGACAAAGAAGTACAAGAAAGTACCACAATTACTTGTGCAATCAACCCTTGTGCCGTGCCTTCACTTTTTCTAGTAGCTTGACCTGTGCACCCCTTACACTCAAGCCTCCACATGTATACCCACAATGGGTACTTGGAACCATCCAAATTATTCTCAATAGCCAATATACAAAATACACCATTGCTTTCAACCATGGCTAGTGACTATATACCCTGATGCACAAAATCGATTGTATCTCAAAACTTTTGTAGAAATACAAATTGAGCTTCCCTAGATGTGTGATAGACTTCAAGATGTTGTACTAGTGACCTCAAAGCTATATATATGTTAAGAGGGAAATAAGTACCCTGGAAGTCGTAAGTGTGTCCACATACATCACTATCTAAATATATATAAAAATACCCCTGAGAGTGATGTGATGAGCAACGAGAACGCACTCATGTATAAGGAAGTGCCAAGTCATGATCGATGCCTCTCTCTTGAACATAACCTTTGGCAATAAGTCTAGCCTTATACCTATCCATTGTTCCATCAGGCTTATATTTCAACTTGAATACCCATTTAGTACCAATGGCCTTTTTCTTGGAGAAAAATCACATAAAGACCAAGTACCATTCTTCATAATAGCATCATATTCTGACTGCATGTCATCCATCCAATTATTTCATCAAAAGAAATAGGCTCATTCTCATTGCAAAGACTAGAGATAACCATTATATAACAATTTGATGCAAAGGAAGCACTATGAGAGCTTGGACATATACGATATGAAAAAGGTGCATCTAATTTGCTATCTCTCAAAGTTTGCACTGACCATTTAGCCTCTTCTATGTCAACTCTCACATCAACAAGTGCATGCATGTGAAGGTTGCATTCTTGGAAAAATGCATCGTGCTTCTTTTCCAAAAGATACTCACACACACACTACAAGAAAATTGCAACTTGTTCATAGTGATGTATGTGGTCCCGTCAAGACTCCATCTTTTGGGAAGCATGTATATTTTGTTACCTTCATTGATGATGCTACTTGCCATACATGGGTGTATCCTATGAAAGCAAAGAATGAGGTATTTTCTTGCTTCAAAGCATTTTTAGCTATGGCTGAAAATTTTTCTTCACAAAAGCTTTTGACTCTACGCACGGATCGTGGTGGTGAATACATGTCACATGAGTTTAGTGCTTTTCTTTGTGAAAGAGGTATTTCACACCAATGTACGGTGCCATATACACCTCAACAAAATGGTGTTGCCGAGCGTAAAAATAGAACTCTACTTGAAATGGCACGATGTATGGTTAAAGGAAAGCATCTTCCTCATAAATTTTGGATGGAAGCGGTCATGTGTGCAAATTATGTGTTGAATCGTTGCCCTACAAAAGCATTGAGAGTCATCACTCCTTATGAGGCTTGGAATGGTCATAGGCCTATGGTTAGTCAGTCATATGCGTGTGTTTGGTTGTTTGGCATATGCTCTTGTGCCATCACAACAACGTCACAAACTTGATGACAAGGCAAAGAAATGTATATTTGTTGGTTATAGTGCTGAAAGTAAGGGATATCGGTTGTACCATCCATTGACGAACACAATTATTGTGAGTCGAGATGTGGTATTTTCTGAAAATTCAGTTTTCCCTCTACTTGAATGCAAAAAACTGCCAACAGTTCGCTCACAAGATGTGTTCGATACACTCATGCCTTTGTTCCAAAATGGTGCGCTTGACTATGGCCATGTAGACCAGCCAACTGAGGTTCAAAAGGCTGAAAAATTCCAGCCAAATAGGGCTGAAAATGCAGAGAATTTCCAGCCAAACATGGCTGGAAAAATTCAGCCAAAAATTGCCAAAACTATTGGAAATTTTCAGCCACATATGGCTGAACATTTGCGTCCAAATATGGCTAAAACTGAGCACGAAATTCAGCCCACGCATGATGTACATATTGAAGATGTTTTACATAATGAACGCATGTCTATCAAGAGTGCACAATCTATGCCAAAGTGGCTGAAACAAACTTTGCAGGACAGCAAATTGAGTGCACCTTTAGTTGGTAGAACAAGATCAAGCTCTCACCATGCATCAAGTAATTTTGTGGATTATTCTCTTATTGCTACAGCATGTAATGAAGAGCCACTTTCTTTTGAAGATGCATGTGACAATCCACAATGGATGAGTGCTATGCAATCAGAAATGGATTCCATACATAGGAATGGTACTTGGGAGTTATGTGAATTGCCAAAAGGAAAGAATGCCATTGGTACAAAGTGGGTTTACAAGATTAAGAGAAAATCTGATGGTAGCATTGATCGCTACAAAGCTAGATTGGTTGCCAAAGGATATGCACAACAATATGGCATTGACTATGAGGAAACTTTTGCACCTACTTCACGCATGAATACCATTCGTACTGTGGTTGCATTGGCTGCCCATCGAGGTTGGAAAGTGCATCAATTGGAAATAAAAACAGCCTTCTTGAATGGAGATTTGCAAGAAGAGGTTTATGTGAAGCAACCTCCTGGATTTGCTATGAAAGGGAAAGAGCATATGGTTTGTCGCTTGCATAAAGCCTTGTATGGTCTCAAGCAAGCTCCACGTGCATGGTATGACAAAATACATAAGCACTTGATTGCTCTTGGCTTCACATGTAGTCCGATTGAAAGCACACTCTATGTACGCAAAAATGGGGCTGATCTTATAGTGCTTGTTCTTTATGTTGATGACATACTCTTGACTGGTTCATGTGATGCAAAACTTGACATTCTTATGGCTGATTTGCAGCATACTTTTGATGTCACTTATCTTGGTCTTTTGAGCTACTATCTTGGCATCCAGTTTGTATCCGTTGAGGGGGGAATTGTTATGCATCAAGCAAAGTATGTTGAGAAACTACTTCAACGTTTTGACTTTGAGGATTGTAAGCCAGTTTCCACGCCAGTTGAGACAGGATTCAGGTTCTCGGTTGAGGATTCCAGTGATGCATTTGATACTTCTCTTTATCAGCAAGCTGTGGGATGTCTTATATATGCATGCAACACAAGGACGGATATACAGTATGCAGTTTCCCAGTTGAGTCGATTCATGCATAGCCCTGGCACTAAGCATTGGCAAGCAGTGAAACGTGTGTTTAGATATCTCCGAGGCACTTTGAGCTTAGGTCTCTTTTATGGCAGAGATGTTCAGCCATGCTTGCATGCTTTTACAGATAGTGATTGGGCTGGTTGTTATGATACTTGCGTGTCCACTAGTGGTAATTGCTTTTTCCTTGGAGACTCATGCATATCTTGGTTGAGTAAGAAGTAACCTACAGTGGCAACATCGAGTTGTGAAGCTGAGTATAGGGCAGTTTTCACAGCTACAGTGGAGTGTATATGGCTGAGACGCCTATTGATGGATCTTTGCATGGAGATTGATGCTGCTACACATATTCTCACAGATAGTCAGAGTGCTTTGGCTGTTGCACGAAACCCAGTGTTTCATGCATGGACCAAACATATTGAGGTGCATTATCACTATGTGAGAGAGCGCCTTCATGCAGGAGATATTGATTTGGTATATGTGCCTACACAAGATAATGTGGCAGACATATTCACCAAAGCTCTTCCACGGGAAAAGTTTGAAGCTTTTCGCAAAGCTTTAGGCTTATTACCTTGTGGGGGCTGATCTGTCACTCCCTGTATGTGTTCACATCATTCGCTCCAGGGGGGTTTGGTACATTTATGTGTTCCTCGAGTAGCTTTGATGTGAACCTTTTCCCTATACATGGGCACTTTTTACTCTAGTGCTGGCTACAGGTTTTTTCCCCATGTTACCACGTACTTGATACTACCATATGTGGTGGTACTTTGTACTTAGGGATATTATTCAGCTCCTACTTCAGTTCAGTTCATCGATCAATAGAGAGAGCTATTCCAGCCATCGTCTTCTCCGTGTATCTTGCTGCGTTTGTGCTCCTTGTGTGTGCTTCTTGTGTGTCTCTCGCACTTCTACACACACCCAACAAAAACATGTCAAATGAGTTCAACAGTCTTCTAAAAAATCATGGAATTCGACGTCAGTTTTCATGCAGGTACACACCACAACAGAATGGCATTGCTTAATGCAAAAATAGACATATTGCAGAAATAGCAAGAGCCTTGATGGCTAAAAAGAATATGCTTCATTGTAAGCTATGCATACTTTTGTATACATCATGAATACAACTTCAACTGCTATTGTACATCAAGTTATACCTGAAGAGAAGTTTACAGGTAAAAAGCTAAATTTATCACATCTAAAAGTTTTGGTTGTATTGTCCCATATGAATTGAGGATGAAGCTTGATCCAAAAGTAGAAAAGTGTGTCTTCATTGGATACTCCCTTGAGCAAAAGGGATATAAATGTTTTAACCCACTCACACGACATGTAAAGGTGAGTAGAGATGTGGTATTTGATGAAATGTCAAGATTCTATGCAGATGCCAAAGAAGGACTGAATTTTGAACCAAATGACAAATAAAATGCTAAAAAATCAAGTGCAAAATCTCAAGTTTTGATTGGACCGAATGCATCACCAAGCCATAGTTCCAACTCAAATCCATGGAGTGGAAGATTGCGTGGAAATTTTATTCCAACAAATTTATCAAATACATCCAAGAAAGGTAAAGAAAAGCTTTCTACTGGTAGTAAAACGTGTGCAAAATTTGAAGATGTTGATGGAGATTCAAGTGGTTTAGAAAAGAGTCTTGATGAGGAACTTGGAGTGCCCTCTATGAAGACTCCAAGAGTAAGAAGGGAACATGCAGATGATACAAGGAGAAGTGACCCAGAACCAAGAAGATTTGGAAGGATGTGTAATTCCGTGCAACTATTGACATATGATAGTTACATGGCTTGCCATTGTGCCAGGTAATACAAGATACTAAACCTTATTTTTTTGAAGATGCAATTGGTAATGCAAATTGGGAAAAAGCTATGGATGAGGAGATGGCTGCATTTTATGGAAATTATACATGGTAGTTGGTTCCATTGCCACAAGGAAAGAAACCCATAGGCGGCAAGTGGGTTTACAAGGTGAAGCACAATGTTGATGGTAGCATAAGCAAGTACAAAGCACAATTGGTACCAAAAGGATATGCACAGACATATGGTGTTGATTATGAGGAAACATTCAGCCCTGTAGCTAAAATGTCCACTATTAGAACACTTGTTATATTAGCTACAACAAAAGGATGGACTTTGCATCAGATGGATGTGAAGAATGCTTTCTTACATGGTGAGTTACAAGAAGAAGTATACATGGACCAGCCACAAGGATATGAAGATTCAAAGCATCTGTTGGCAGTGGCAAGAGGCATAGAAGATGCGGAAGCATGTGAAGATAGAGCATAACGAAGAAGCCAGGAGTCAGTCGAATCATGTTTTCAAAGAATTATGTTTTATAAATACTTTTTAAAACCTCCAACAATGATTTTAATCACTTTTGTACTATATGTAACATAGAAAAAACCCTTTTGTAAAATATAGCTCCATTTTGTGCAAGCCGAGAAGTCCTCAAGATTGAGGACTTAGATACAATGAGCGTACCAATTTTGGTTATTTTTAGACATCGTTTACCCTTTCAAATAGCATCTAGAACCTATCTTTTAACTATGCCGACCACTAGATGTGAAATTGGTCAAAACTAGTCTAGAATCTATAAGAAGAGCTAGAGAGCTCATTTTTGAGGTTAGCTTGTTTGAGTAGAGAAGAGCTTAGAGCTACATTGAGCTTGTAAGAGTGTTCTTGAGTAATAGAGTTGATTTCCTACCTTCAATTGTGTCTTGCTTGTCTCTTCTTTGTGTGTGTGTGTGTGTATGTGTGTGTGCATCTTCATGCTTCTCACCATCACTCTCACTTCATCTCATATTAACGATCTTCATATCACTCCTATCTCTTCCGCGGATTGACATTAAGGAGGTGGAGCTTCTTAACATGGTTCTCACCATTGTGCTAGAGCAACAACATCCAAAATATGTTTGTAGGTTGCAAGAGGCTTTGTATGGCCTGAAGCAAGCTCCTTGTGCATGGCATGCAAGGATTGCTGATTACATAACCAGCATTGGGTTTTCTATGTGTGATGCACATCATTCACTATATGCAATGAAGGGTGATGATGGCATCGCAATTGTTGTTATTTATGTTGATGACTTGATTGTAGGTGGTGATAATGAAGAAAGCATTAAAGAGATAAAGAAACTTCTTATGCAGGAATTTGACATGAAAGATCTTGGTGTGTTGTGTTATTTCTTGGGCATTGAGTTTATACATACAGAAACAGGTATATGGATGTCACAAAGGCAATATGCCTTGAATATGTTGCAAAAGTATGGTACGGCTGATTGTAAGCCAATTTCTATGCATTAGATCAGAATTTGAAGTTGGATAGTACATCAGGTGAAGCATTAGAAAATGCTACTATGTACATGAAAATTGTGGGAAGTCTTATATATCTCACAATTACAAGGCCTGATCTAAGCTATACTATTGGACTTGAGAGTCAATTTATGCAGGCTCCCAGGAAGCCACATTTGGATGCTCTAAGGCGCACTCTAGGTTACGTGAGTGCTACTTTGGATTATGCATTGTTTTATGAAGCTGGTGTAGATTTGCAGGTTCACGGATACACCGATGCAGATTGGGCTGGTGGTACTCTAGATAGAAGATCTACTATTGGCTTTCTATTCTCACTTGCGAGTGCAAGTGTTACATGGAGCAGCAAGAAGCAACCCATTGTTGCTTTGTTGAGAGAATAATTTGAGATTAATTTGAGGTTAACATTGTTGGGACTAGAAAAGCCAGGGGGCATTGAAATTTGACCAAGAGGGAAGGGACCTTAAAAAGTGTATATATCAAAGTGCTTGATCATCCATTTGAGAATTGTTCTAATAGTGGAATTTTACAGGTCTAGCAAGGACAATCAAGGGCAATCAAGGCAAGGCAGTGAAGAACGTAGGGCTTGGGAAGCGCGGCTTCTTGGGCAACAAGGCAACCAACAAAGCTGACTTGAGGTTGGAAGAATACTCAACCCCCTCAATTAATCATTAGCTTAGGCTAAAACGTTAGCACTGTGGATTAACGACGATAGGAACACATCAAGTTCAAGACTAAAGTAAAGGTGTGTGATACAAAAACCTAAAGAAAAGAATTAAAGTCTAACGGAACGAAAACTCAAAAGTACCACAAAAGGTCGATTCCTGATGCTCACAGTAAGACGATAGGAACACATCAAGTCCAAGACTAAAGTAAAGGTGTGTGATACGAAAACCTAAAGAAAAGAATTAAAGTCTGACGGAACGAAAACTCAAAAGTACCACAAAAAGTCGATTCCTGATGCTCACAGTAAGACAAGACAAGAATTTAAAGGGATTTAAAAAGAAACAAGCAATAAAGAACAAAGAATCATTGACGATCAGAAGAATTGCGAAGAAAATTCATGAACCTTAGATCGGGCAAGCATATAGGTAAGTCAGACCGATGAAGCCTTAGATCATCAGAAGCAAATGTAGGGACTACTGCACGATCGTGGGCACAACAGTTGAATAATTGTTATCCCTACGAGTTGAGCTCAGATACGAGTGAATCACAAATGGCTTTCAACACGAAAAGACCAGAAGGAGGGTCAAACGTAGCATATTTGGAAAGACCCGAAGGACCCTATAGAACTCAATTAGAATTTCTCTGAACCAACCGCTTAGGTGCTCGCATCTATGAGGATGGTTTCTGAAGACAAGTGGTGCAAATGCACAATCCTGATCAACCCATTAGATTGGAACATCCAGTGGTGAAATTTGAGAGAGACGCATTCATAGACAAGGAAGGAACAATGTATATCCTAAGTACTCAGCTAAACAATACCAATGAGTTTGGTGTAATTCAGTTAGAGACGGAAGCGAAATCCCAAGGAAAAGAACCATTAGAAGAACCTAGGACACCTAGAGGGAAATCTGTGCTAACAAGAGTACTAATCCTAGAGTGGATCCCTTAGGACAACAGAAGCATAGAGTTGTTTGTAAACAAAGAAACAGACGAAGCATTTTGGAGATACAGAATGGAACAACCCAGTGAGGTAGGCTCCATCATAATTTAAGGACCCGAATACACCTTGAAAGGTTGTATACCTGGATGAAACTTCAGAAAGTGTATTTGTGGTACCTGACCATGCAAGAAACACATATACATGGAGAGGTGATTTAGTCTTCCCTCTATCTCGAGCAAACATAAACGCGAGCCAACAAGGGGCAGGAACATCCTCTGCCCATGCTAATCAAAGAGAGAAAAACAAAGAAAGACATGAAGTAAGTTTCAGTCATCCCATAGGGAGAGATAGAACCACCATAGACATGGACATAATGGAAAGACAAAGAGAACCTAGAATGCCAGGAGGTAGAGATGATTTTCCTCTACCTATACCTTGTGAACACGCAAGAATATTAAGACCCACTCAATAGTAAAATCCATGAAAAACTATTTCGATGGGACAGGAGATCCCTATGACCATGTAGCAAAATTTAAGCAAGTGCTATGAGCAGAACAAGTCGAAGACATGTTCACACAATATAATCCATTTGGACTAACATTAAAGAATACCACTTTAACTTGGTTCCAACCATTGCAACAAAGGCAATTTAGAGACATCCATCACTTTATAGAGTCGTTCATCACGGAATTCTCTAAAAGTGGAATAAAAAATGACACATCTTTGTTGATTCATAGTTTCAAAAAGACCCCTCAAGAAATAGTTAGATTGGCAGGACGTAGGTTTAGACAATGTGTTGAAAGGTGGCCAATGCAAGAGCTACCCTCACACGCCAAGCAAGTGTCATTGTTTTTAGATGGCCTGTTGAGCTCTAAGCTATGCTCCTATGTCTACTTGAAGGAGCATAGAACGCTAGAGCAGTGTGTAAGAATATGTATAGACATTGAGGAGAACTTAGGAGATGAGTTGGAACTCTCAAAAGTCTACAAGGACTTAGATTGTTCATCTCTAGCATCCATGAAATTGTCCAGCTCGATAGAAGACCTAGCAGAAAAAGTGGCCCAGAAACTAGGAGTTTCTAGTAAACAGATGCCTAGGTTAACAACAAACAAGCGTTGTTACACCTGTGGTGGTGATCATATGACAAATGTGTGTCCCAATGCAACACAACCACAAGCCAACCCTAGTGGCCAATACTGTACAATTGAGAGACGATACATGAATCATACGGCTCAAGACTGCCCATACAACAAACAAGCAGTGAGACAGAACTACCCGCAAGCATATGCACATCCAGGTAGGTATCAAGGCCAATACAATGCTCAGACTCATTACTATAGGCCTCCACAGAACTATCCATATCAGGCTCAATAGAGACCTCAACCTGTTTTAGCTCAGCAACCATCCCCACCAGCGAATGTCATCTCAGTTAAATACGCTGCTGCAGAAGAAAATCTCAATAAGGCTTTAGTGACTTCATCACCCCTGATCACAGAGAGTGACCCGAACTCTAACAGTTTTGACTCTACTCATGTAGATAGTCCACCCGCTTATTACACAGAGTCACCAGAACATGTGGAGACATATCAGTACGTCCACCATTGGAACTTAGTTGGGAGCCCGACTACGCTAATGTGATGTACACAAACCCAAATCCACGGCCCCAATTGAGACAGCAAAGACCACAGGGCCCTAGAGGACCATGCTTTAGGTGCCAAGGAGATCATTTCATAAAGGATTGTCCACATCCTCTGATAGCAAGACAGTCTCAATATTATAACATACAAGGCTTTTGTGCCGATTGTGGTAAAGAACATATCATCAAAGATAGTCCTAAGAACTCTACTAATGCTTCAAATGTGCCACCGATCAATGTGATAGGTATTGTAAATAATGTCGATGGATCCAACCCTACATACGTGCCTATCCAAGCTATAACAAGAGCTCAGGCGCTCATACAAAATCAACAGCTTAATCAGGAGAAAATAGCTAGAACTAGTGAAGTTGTAGAATCTAGTAGTAAAAAGACAAAATCTTGGAAAGATTCTAGATAAAGAATCAAGAGAAAGTGGAGTAAAAGGACAACTGAATTGGAAGGAAGTCTCAAGGAATCGAGAGCCAAGATCCTAGAATTAACTTCGCAAGAATCAAATTAAGAGAACCTAGCTCAAAGATCATGATCAGTTTTAGCGGAACCCATACCAAAAAACCTAGACATGATGTTTCGTGCATATCAAGCTAGATTAAAAGAAGGACCTCAAATAGCTGAAATGAGTAAGAACTACCCTCGAGCAGACTTAGAAATTGAGAGAACAAAACTTTGCATGAAGATGGTAGAATTAGCACAGGCAATGTTCAAAGCCTCTAGATATCTTAATTGGAATAACATGGCAAAACCAGAATTACACTTTCAAGGACTAATGGAGAGGTTAGAATACTGGATTGATGGCAAAGAGAAAAAGAATCAGCATAGGAACCCTATTACCTCGGAGACACAGGAAAGGAATGCACCATCCCTGTTTCAACTACCCAACACAGAAAGTCAAGACAACCTGTCTTCCATACATAGGTACTCACATGAATTTCTAAGAGAAATCCAAGAAGAGAAATGGAGAAAAGAACAAGGAACCCATCCTCCTATCCAAGAAATAGACGACTTGCAGGAGCAATTTCCCCAAGACATTCCCTCTATCTACAATGATGTAGAGGAAGAGCAACTAAGTGAACACACAGGTTTTGAATCCAATTCTTTGCAAGAATTACCTCAGTTCACAGGACCTTGGGAAGATAAGTCTATTAGTATGAGAGCATCCACGATACTAGTGAGGAATGAAGAATCAGTAATCCCTAGAAACACGGAAGTGGTAAAGAACACCAAAGTACAATGTCACCTCACACTAGAGGAATTGTTGAAGGTTAAACCAGAACTGTGGAAACATGTAGCAAATCAATTCCTTGAGCTTGCTATTGCTCCCTCACATATAGGATCACACAAGAAGGTACCAGAGATACCTGTAGAAAGAATCGAAGACGTAAGCGAAGGAGAGGGAGGTAACACTTATCTTCAAATAACCCATCAGGGCTATACCACCAATTCTATCTTAGATTCGGAAGCTGGAGTAGCCATCGCTACCACCACTTTATGGAAACGTTGGGGTAAGCCAGCATTAAGACCTACTAAGATGAAGCTACAAATGGATGATGGACATATAGAGAAACCATTAGGCTTACTAGAAGGCATATCTCTCACCACTTGTGGTGTGGAATTTGAGCATACGTTCGCCATTTATGATTTTGCAAAAAATCATGCTTACGAGATGATTTTAGGACGACCATTCATGCGTCAGTTGCAAATTGTACAAGATTGGGGAACTAATTCTTTGTACTTGCAACATTTAGGAGTGACTACTAAAGTCAATCTTAAAGACTATTCACATCGAGATGTACCCCCAATACAATGGAATACCATCCATAAGACACAAGAAGAAGCAGAATCAATACACTCATTGGAATCAGACCCCTCATGGTTGCATGAGGATACTCATTTATGGATGTGTAAAGTGGCAAAACAAGAGGAAGAACGATTAGAAGCCAGAACTTTAGGTTCATAACAACATCCACGAACCCTTCAAGACCTAGCTTATGCACCTGTAGTATTTCCAGACGAAGAATTCGAACCCCATGGTTGGGTAGAAATCCTAGCAACCATGGACGTAGCCATCAATGAAGAACAATGGACACCCCATTGTGATGAGGATGGCTATGACATCTCAGTTTTCATGATAGAGCCAATCATGTGTGATTCGACTATAGAAGAATGTGAACCGAGCGCTAATGAATTTCAGGATGTGAGTGACTTTGATCTAGAGTCAATTATTATGGACTCTCCTTTTGCATCAGAGGAAGAATATTTCTACGAAGTAGAAGCTCACCCTCAGAGGCACAAAGAAATTATGAACGAGGTGAGGTTAGCCACACAAGTGAAGGAAAGAAAAGAAGGAAGAAAGAAACCATGTCAGAAGAAGAAGAATCTTTGTTTGAGGTTCCTGAGAACTTCAAGAAATATGAAATAGAAGATAGACGAATCATGGTACGAATGCCTAATAGAAAAGCTGATGTTGGTGAAGTATAGGATAATCGTGAGAAAACCAAAAAAATCATAGTAGCCATAGAAGGAGAAGAAGAAAAATGCACATACATTGGGCATGATTTGACGAATGAAGAAGAAGAAGAATTAGTTGCCCTATTGCGGGAATATAGAGATGTTTTTGCGTGGAGTTACAAAGATTTGAAAGGAGTAGATCTAGAAATATGTTCCCATAGAATCCCTATGACTCCAGATGCAAAACCTACAAAACAGAAACCGTACACGTACAATGATAACTACACTGCGAAGATTAAAGAAGAAATAGACCGCTTGATAGAAGCAGGATTCATTTACAAAATTGAGCATACCAAATAGGTATCCCCCATTGTGGTTGTGCCCAAGAAGAATGGAAAATTCCATGTGTGTATTAACCTTAAAAAAGTTAATGCTGCCATGATTAGAGACAGTTATCCTCTTCCTATCACGGAACACTTATTGGAAAGAGTTGCGGGCAAGGAAGTTTACAACTTTCTTGATGGTTTCTTAGGCTATAATCAAGTAGCCATTACTCCAGAAGATCAACATAAGATGGCTTTTGCTACAGAATGGGGCATATTTGCATTTTGTGTGATGCCATTTGGCTTAACAACTGCACCCGCCACTTTCCAGCGACTCATGTGTCATGTTTTTAAGGAATTCTTACGCAAGAATTTGGAAGTTTATGTTGATGACCTATGTGCTCATTCGAATCTAAGACAGACACATATCCCAGAACTAAAGCAAGTATTTGACAAATGTTGAGAATATCAGGTTTGTCTGAACCCAGAAAAATGTGTTTTTATGGTGAGACAAGGCAAAATTCTAGGACACATTGTGTCAAAGAATGGAATTTCAACAGATGAAGAAAAGGTGAAAGTGATTGCAGAACTACCTAGACCAAATAACATAAAAGAGGTACAGACATTTATGGGCCATTGCGGTTATTACAGACGATTCATACACATGTATGCAATCATAGCCAAGCCATTGTACTCTCTTTTAACCAAGTTTGAATGGACAGATGAGTGTGAGAATTCATTCAATGAACTTAAACGACGTTTGTGCTCAACACCTATATTGACCACCCTAGATCGGAGCAAGCCATTCCATGTACATTTGGATGCATCCAACTATGCCATAGGATGTGTGTTAGCACAACCCATGAATGAAGGTAATATAGACCTCCCCATAGCTTATGCGAGCAAACAATTGAACGCAGCAAAAAGGAATTACACCACTACGGAACGAGAAGGATTAGGAATGATCTATGCGGTGAAGCAATTCAGGCATTATTTGTTGGCAAACAAGTTCAAATTCTTTACAGATCATCAAGCATTATTGTACTTAGTCAATAAGCCATGTAACAGGGGACGATTAATACGTTGGTTTCTATTACTCATGGAGTATGATTTTGAAGTAGTAGTCAGGAAAGGAAAGATGCATCTTAGAGCTGACCACCTTTCTAGATTAACCACAGGAGAAGCTCCTCAAGGAATAGCGGATGAACTACCAGATGCATATTTGTTTAACCTTGAGATAGTACCAGAATGGGCTAAGCCGATAGTCCCTATTCTCACATATGGACCCAAGAATCCTAGGATAAGGATCAAGGAAGGAGAGATTACCAAGTCACAAAGATACCAAATCATAGTAGGAAGTATATATAAACAGGATAATCAAAAGATTCTTGCTTGTTGTGTAGATGAATCAGAACATGCAAATTGGTTGCAATTAGCACACGTAGGTGCATTAAAGAAACATCATTTAAAATATCGTACATTACAGACTCTGCATAGACTAGGAGTCTATTGGCCTTTTATGGAAGCAGATGTCTACAAATTGTGTAAAGAATGCCATGTTTGTTGTGAAAAACCACCAGTAGAACATGCTACATTATATCACATGTCTCTCACACCAAAATGGAGTGAACCCTTAGTGACATACTTGAGGACAGAAACATTCCCTCAAGGAATGACTTTAGCACGACAACAAAGTCTAGAGCAGGAAGCTCAAGACTATTCACTTATTGGCGACAATCTATACAAACGAGGACGAGATGGATACCTAAGACAGTGTGTTCATGAAAGCAATTATTTGAGCGTACTAGAGACTGCACACCAAGGTGTTGCAGGAGGTCATTTTGGACCCGATAGGATAATCAAAGCCATCCTTTTTGCAGGATTATGGTGGCCCACTCTTCACACGGCTGTGCATACCTATGTAAAGAGATGTGATGTTTGCCAAAGAACTCAATTTCCTACTCGTAGAGATGAAATTCCATTAAAACCCATGATGGGAGGACGTGCATTTTCTAAGTGGGGTATAGACTTTGTAGGACCCATTAACCCCCTTGCAAAAGGTACACATGCTGAATACATTATTGTTGCGACAGATTATCTTACCAAATGGGTAGAGGCAAAAGCCACAAAAAAGAATGATGCACACACGACCGCAAAATTCTTATTTGAAAATGTCTTTACAAGATATGGATTGCCTATAGAGTTAGTGAGCGATTCAGGAACTCATTTTCTAAACCATGTCATTGAATATTTGTTACAAGATTTTATGGTGATTCACAAGAAATCCACACCATATCATCCTCAGGCCAATGGTCAAGCAGAAAGTACTAACAAGATCCTTTGTAACATACTGACGAAACTCGTGAACAACAAACGTTCAGATTGGGACAAATAGTTACACCACGCTGTTCAAGTGGCCTACAAGACCGTACTCAATGCAACTCCCTTTTAGATGGTTTTTGGTCAGAATGTTGTGCTTCCTTTAGACTTCTTAATACCGACCCTTAAGGTTGCACAAGAACATCAATGGACCGGCCACGAATTATCAGCAAGAATAATGGACTTGGAACGATTAGGAGAAACCAGGCTGAAAGCAGCAGCAGGAATGTACGCAGCAAAGAAGGGACAGAAAGCATATTTTGATGCGCATATGAAAGATAAAGGCTTAAAAGAAGGAGACTTAGTTCTAGTATATACGCTCAAACAACACGCACATAAGTTAGAAAAGCGAGGTTATGGACCTATGATCATTAACAGACTCTCAACAAGTGGAGCAGTACAATTAGCCACCTTAGAAGGAGACATAATGCCTAATTACATTAGTGGTTGTAGAGTCAAGTTATATCAAGAACCTCTTACTGAGGATATGCTTAGACGACTCACGTTGACAAAGAAGCGTAAGGAGGAAGAAAATAGAATACGAGCGGAAGCTCAGGCAGAAGCTATAGAACACATTAAGCGCATGAAGTTAAGAAGACAAAGACTAGAGAGAGAACATTATAACCACCTGGAAACAACACTCAGATATCCCATGGCCATGTGTCAAACAAAGTCAAGTACTCATCCTAGAATAGTGGATCGGAGACCATTCATTACAGTCAGGCTAGAGCACGGCAACCCTTGCCAAGAGCTCAGGGCTTTAATTGACTCAAGAGCTATGACTAGTGCGATTAGATGGTCCCACTATAAGGACTCAAGAATAGAAATGCGGCCAATTGAGGCATACCTTATAGGGCTAGGAGGCATGGAAACCCCTTGCATGGGTGAGGTGGATCCTCATACGTGATGTGACCATGACAACGAAGCTACTAGTGTGCCATGATGACGACCTGATAGAACCCCTAATCCTTGGCCAAGACTGGCTATACGATCACTCAGTGGACCTAAATCTTAGACAAGGCTCCTTACACATTGGAACCTTAGATCAGAAGCGAGTGATACTACTTGACTTCCCTAACAACCCTCTGCCTGAGGTATGTAACCCTGGACCCTATGAAATGCTTGCGACGGAGGACCGGAAGATATTTGGGCAAATCCCTCGGCTAAGCATGCTCCTTCCAAAGTCAACCCATGAGAGCTTGGTGATGGATCGTTGCCAAACCAAAGATTGTCAAGAGATTTTCCCTCGGTCTTTCAGAAGCAGAAAAATGGGGACCATTAGCAGCCAAATGGGCACCATCAATGGACAAATGGGGACAATTGCAGGTCATGTGGGCTTCATCAGCGATCAGGTGGACTGCATCAGCAGCCACATGGGCAGAACACCATGCAGTGCCTAAGCTTCCACACTTACTACGGACTGGCCTAGATCTGTGGTACAGAATGCCTCACTTCCTAATGGGCAAGTTTCGCAAGTGTTGGACCTCCCTTCTTTTCCAAAGCAAAGTGTCCATCCGACCTCTCAACCTCAACCACAAAGGAGTCAAACACGACTAAGGAACCCAGATCGACGACAATATCATATGACACAAGGAAGGAAGCAGCAGTATCAATATCACAAAGCAAGAGGCACACAACAAATATGGGTGCCAAAAGGATAGAGCGCACCACCAGAAGGCAACAAAGCAGACAAGGATAAGACGACGTTAAAGACAAATCAGCGGCAGTATCCAAAACCTTCTTGATCTTCTTCTACGAGTACGAACATTCGACAAATTTGGATTGCCAAGAAGTACCTTACGAATAGACCCACACCCACGTAGATTTGGGTACCAAAACAGTGTATTATAGCTCAACCCTCAAGCCATGTAATATATACCCCTCAAAAATCTCTTCACCCTTCAATACCACCACATCCGATATCACCTTTTGTCCCTCAGCAGAAACATATTACCCGCTCAGAAACTCTTAGGAAGTGGATACCGAAACATATCCAGACGACTTCTCCGACCCCCTTATCTAACATTACTCCCACCCCGACTAAACACCATCCTTGTAATAACTCATTCACAACTGAACCTTGTACAAATCCACACACTATAACCCAACATCACTTGTAATAAAATCTGCTCAAGAAATGTATGCATCATCTGAATCATGTAGGTGTCTAGAGACCTGCATTAGTTTGCAAGAAATCATTCCATAAACCATATCACAACACTCGGCTACACATGTTACACATCGGTTATGGAAAGGGATTGCGGTCTCACTTTAATGGGATCATGATTAATTTCCATACTAATGTGTTAATCTTTTGTAGCAGATCTGCTACACACTCGCATCATTCATCATGTAGGCTGAAGGACCATCTGAAGCTGGCCCTAGTGTACCCATGGCAAATATTGGCAAATTACTAGCTGACCACATCCTACGGCTCAACCACCAGAATTTCAAGGATTTCTAGGACCTATGCCAATTGACGATCCTCCTAGGGGATACACTGAGAAGATTCATCGCAACTCTCATTGGTTCCAAGGATTAGCAAGCCCATTGTCGGATGCAAATTTCCCTTTTGAGGCCAATTTGACTTTTGATACCCGCACGTGGCACAAGTACCAGTTTTTCTCAAGAGAGTTTGAAGCATTAGAGAACACAAAAGACTTAAAGCATGTTTGGGCAAGAGCAGGCTTCACAGAATATTTCAGTGACCCTTTGCATAAACCGGATTTCTACAGATGCTACTACTTGGTAACAACATTGACAACTTCTGAAAACAAAGATTTGCCAGGAACATTTATTTTGCCATCCTTAGTGAACAATCCACCATTTAAGAAATTTTATCTTTCTAAAGATCTGATTAGAGCTGCCATCAAGATCCATGGGACGCATACTCCTACAGAGCGTGAGAGGCTGATCCCAGAGCCAATGAAACGTGGAGATGTCATTAAGTGTCAGCGATCACACCTGAGCTCCCTAAACCATTACGGATATGTATGCAGCACTTCACTTTCCCCGCTCAGGATCGATTCACTATGCCCCACAAGCACATCTGGTTTGGTTTATATTTAGCTTGTACTGGGCCACAAACAGTTGATCTAGCCAGTTGGATTATTGATCAATTGTATCTAGCACAACACAGATGGGAAAGAAAGAAAGTAATCCATGGATGTTGCGCTCTCACGCGCATTGTTTATATGTGTTTGGCCTACGACTTACCAATCAAGCATGCAATGACAAGCGAGGAGTTGAAAGCATTCAAGGGGACAACAAAGAAAGCTAGGAAGCTTAGCAAAGGACGAGCAGGGAAGCGCATGAGAGGAACCATTCCATGCCTACAGGTCCCAGAATCACCGTCATCGCAACCCTTTCCAGAACAGTCTCCGACGGAAGCCCCTGTAACTGTACAACCTATTCGCATACAATTATCACGACCTATCGCTACAGAAGGCACTACTAGTGCGATTACCTCACAACCAACATCCATTCAAGAACCTACCACCACTCCAAGGGAAGTTCCCACCACTATTGGTGTGGAGGCATTTCCTTTTCCAATACCCAACATGGAGGCAGAACCACTGGATACGATGTTTGATTTTGAAATGCCAAATGCTTTCTCAAATGAATTTCAGTTTTCTGAAGGCCAGATTTTCTCTCAGGAATACGAACGTCCAAGCTACCCAACCACTCCCCTGGATCAACAACAAGGATAAGTAGTATCCAGTTCGGATGGAGAAAGAACAAAAACAGATGATGATGAGGGCGATGATGAAGCCAGCCAGGGCACTCATGAATCCCAAGAAAATGTGCAGACAGATGAGCAATAACAGCACATGGACACCCAGGGTGATACCAGTACGCATGAAGATGAAACCTTTGAAGCAGCAACTTATATGCTGGCCATCAAAAAGTTATATCACACTATGGAAAAAGTTTGGGTGCGTAAGAAGTTAACTGAGGAAGAGAGCCAAGCACTCATAGAACAAGAACTTGTCACAGGCGGTTTTGAAGAAGTATACATCAAAGGCTTCAGGGAACTTTTCAAATCAGTGGGCTCTAACGAAGCATTAAGATATTTGTAGAGAAAACCACTTCCGCAATTTGACCCCGACGAGTACGACTATTATCAAAACCGGGTGAATACATTCGTGTACCCATAGGCACTCAGTCATCCCAACACGCCAGAGAAGCACGCCTAATTTCTGAATGATCTGAGGCTGAAGAAGCTATCCTCGTCGACTCCCTGGCCCACACTACTACTGTACATACCACCGTTGTGACCGAAGTACCCGCCACCCCAACCGCTCCTCTTTCATCTCCCGTCTCTCCAATCTCCCCTGTACATTCGATCTCCCCTAGACCATCCACATCTTTGGATAACGCTGTAGCAGAAGCCTTCCTTACTTCCATTCATCCCACAATTCCCGCACGCACCCAACCTAGTTTTCCTCCTTGGAAATCCACCTTTCTATCCAGTCCAATTTTCCCTCCATCCTTCCCATCCTTCCCCACACCTCCAAGACACCTTTTCCCATTCCCACCTCCATTAACCTTCTCCCTAGTCTCACCCCCTCGACCCACCGCAATTCCTCTTTCCCCAAGGAGTACAAGAGAACCCAACTATAAACTACTCTTCGACCTTCGTAAACCCTATATTTACACCCACGCACGCACCCACTATCACTCCATTATTCATAGTCACCGCACTTGACACCACATCTAGTGACATGGATATATCACCTCCCACCACCACACCACCACTCACATCTTCCATTGTACCACCATATTTAGGCACCTCACAATTTTCCACAATCACCACGGCATCCACCCTCCCACCCCCATTTCCCTTTCCCTTTGCATCGACACCCACACACACCACAACTGCATTCACTCCGTCACTAATATTGTCACCCACTATAGACACCGCATTTCGTCAGACGTTCACATGCATGACACAAGTAAGAGATGAGTACAATTAATGATTTACAGTTGTAGCTCAATTCACTGACCATCGAAGAATGCCTCACTAAACACCCGCTACCAAGAGCTACGAGAGGCTTATCATAAACTGGAACTAGAAAGTGAAAAAAAAACCAAAGAGGCCGTCATAGATATTGATAACTTGTTAAGGGCACAGACGATTCGCAATGTGACGCTCACTAGGAACATGGGTTTACTCAGACGACACTTGGCAGTAGCTAAAGAAGAAAATCAACGTTTACAAGAATAAAATAGAGAAAATTTGGAAGCTGCTCTAGATCAACCAGACCAACCATTAAGTCCTAGCCGTTTCAAAGCCGTGCCCTCAGAATCTATGCAAATGTTGCTAGATGATCACGTTAGATTGCTAGAAGAATATGACAACATGAACAAGGAGTTCCAGAAGCTCAGAGAAGAACACAAGATATTACAATTAAGAGCACCTGTACCACAAGGACTGCCATCTCCTACGGACACATCTCCTGACATCATTGAGGAACTCAATGCATTACGGGCCCAGGTAGTAACTCCTCAATCACGGATAGCAGTATATGAAGCACCCCCTAGGCTAGACTCCCCACCGGAACTACCAATAGAGGAAGAAACAGTGACTATTCCGGTGGAGGAAACTTTTGAAGAAGCATATGAACCCCAACCCAGCCAAGGCAGATGAGTTACGGCTAAAGGCCAGACGACTTTCGAACTTCCAACTCCCGCATGGATGAAGACGATTGACGAACTTGGAAGAACTCACTCAGCACGGTTAGAGGTGCAGCTACTCGCAATGGCAATGATTGAAGAATGCATTTTACAGTCCCCCTACTTTTCTCATTTGGCCCCTCCAAATACATATATGGGCATGAGCTACAATACAAGCCTTATTTTATTTTAATGGCAGAATATCAGTTGGCCCTAGAGAAAGAAACAGGCAAGAAACCCTCTCATGCTACTCAGTTTGAGCCTGACGATTTGCCAACAGACGCGCAACGAGGAGAAATCTATCAACCAGATTGGCGCAAGGATCTATTACAAGCATATCCAGAGATGATGAGTAATTGGGTCAAGGCACCACTACACTTAAAGTACAACCCATGTTGGGGACCAGTGCCACGTCGCCATTCCTGGAAGGCATTTGCGATTAAAGTACAGAACAACAAGCAATGCTAGGATTGGCTCAATTACCCATACTTCACTCCACCCACAGGACCACCAATAGTTGGATACATGATGGCAACGATTCGCCACTGGCTCCCTCGCTTAAAACATATGGATGATGTAGCAGCGCACATGACTGTCAAGATATTTGACATGATGCAAATGGTATTCAAAGTCTTCCGTCGCGTCAAGGCACCACATGTGAACACCTTGGGTTTCGAGCATGGCAATTTAGATCTTGCATATGATATGAGTACAATGCCATCGCTCCGGGTGTGTTACGCCTAGCACTGTCGAATTAAATACTTACCGGCGTGCTATAAGTAGACTTTCGAAGAAATGTTCACAACCGGTTTCTAGGAATACCATTTATAAGTGTTCATCAGCAGGCCTACACACCTCTTGCAATTACTTGCCTGTGAACAGATGGTATATTCCACACATTATCGACTCCCGCCATCAGATGAACCGCAGCCCATTGATTGGGAGAAAATCGAGGCAGATTTGGCCCGAGGAATTCGTATATCAGAGCACACCCTCGCTCAAAACCTCCTAAAGAATTACATCCGATAGACCTCACAACAAGGTTCTGTCGAGGATGACAGAAGCGAGAGGGAAGGGGGTGTTGGCAGTAGCCAGAGGCAGAAGACGCAAAAGCATGTGAAGATAGAGCATAACAAAGAAGCCGGGAGTCAGTCGAATCATTTTTTCAAAGAATTATGTTTTATAAATACTTTTCAAAACCTCCAACAGTGATTTTCATCACTTTTGTACTATATAAAACATAGAAAAAAAAACCCTTTTGTGAAATATAGTTCCATTTTGTGCAAGCCGAGAAGTCCTCAAGCTTGAGGAGCTTAGGTAGAATGAGTGTACCAATTTTGGTTATTTTTAGAAACTGTTTACCCTTTCAAATAGCATCTAGAACCTATTTTTTAACTATGCAGGTCACTCGATGTGAAACCGGTCAAAACTAGTCTAGAATCGATAAAAAGAGGTAGAGAGCTCATTTTTGAGGTTAGCTTGTTTGAGTAGAGAAGAGCTTAGAGCTACTTGAGCTTGTAAGAGTATTCTTGAGTAATAGAGTTGATTTCCTACCTTCCATTGTGTCTTGCTTGTCTCTTCTTTGTGTGTGTGTGTATGTGTGTGTGCATCTTCATGCTTCTCACCATCACTCTCACCATCTCATATTCACGATCTTCATATCACTCCTATCTCTTCCGCGGATTGACATTAAGGAGGTGGAGCTTCTTAACGTGGTTCTCACCATTGTGCTAGAGCAACAACATCCAAAATATGTTTGTAGGTTGCAAGAGGCTTTGTATGGCCTGAAGCAAGCTCCTTGTGCATGGCATGCAAGGATTGTTGATTACATAACCAGCATTGAGTTTTCTATGTGTGATGCAGATCATTCACTATATGCAATGAAGGGTGATGATGGCATCACAATTGTTGTTATTTATGTTGATGACTTGATTGTAGGTGGTGATAATGAAGAAAGCATTAAAGAGGTAAAGCAACTTCTTATGCAGGAATTTGACATGAAAGATCTTGGTGTGTTGTGCTATTTCTTGGGCATTGAGTTTATACATACACAAACAGGTATATGGATGTCACAAAGGCAATATGCCTTGAATATGCTGCAAAAGTATGGTATGGCTGATTTTAAGCCAATTTCTATGCCATTAGATTAGAATTTGAAGTTGGATACTACATCAGGTGAAGCATTGGAAAATGCTACTATGTACATGAAAATTGTGCGAAGTCTTATATATCTCACAATTACAAGGCGTGATCTAAGCTATACTATTGGACTTGAGAGTCAATTTATGCAAGCTCCCAGGAATCCACATTTGGATGCTCTAAGACGCACTCTACATTACGTGAGTGCTACTTTGGATTATGCATTGTTTTATGAAGCTGGTGTAGATTTGCAGGTTCACAGATACACCAATGCAGATTGGGCTGGTGGTACTCTAGATAGAAGATCTACTAGTGGCTTTCTATTCTCACTTGGGAGTGCAACTGTTACATGGAGCAGCAAGAAGCAACCCATTGTTGCTTTGTTGAGTACAGAGGCTGAGTATAGAGGTGCTTCAATGGCAGCATGTGAGGCATCATGGCTAGAGATGCTACTTGTAGATTTAGGTGTGGAAGCGCAAAAGTCTATCACTATCTATTGTGATAATCTTAGCAGCATACACTTAGCACGGAACCTTTTTTTTCATGCCATAACAAAGCACATCGAGGTACATTATCACTTCATCAAAGAGAAGGTATTAGCAAGTGACATTGATCTTTTTTATGTGAGAACAGATGAGCAAGTTGCTGATATTTTCACCAAAGCACTTGGAGCTAAGAAGTTGAAGAAGTTTTGGGAGATGCTTGGATTACACAATATGACATTGAGTTTGAGGGGGAGCTTTGAGATATCAAAATCAACATGTGATGATCTAGGATGACACATAAGCAGTTTTTCGTTTCTCTGACATGTATAGTGGTCACGCCGATATATATCAAGGATACTTCATTGAGCTCTATTAGATTTATCTACTGAGAGTGATGACACATTTGTTTCTTGCCAGCTCACTCACTCGTGGACATTATCTTTTTCCTTATGTACTGGTCTTTATATATTGCACTTGTATTCTTGTTGTAGGTCATTCTTGTACATTCCTTTTTATGTAATAGAAGAAGAAGATCATTCTTCCTTGCCTCAAGTTGTGTGTCTACTTCCCCTTGAGGGTGAGAGTGTGTGTGTGAGCTCTCTTCCTTATCTCCTTTCTCGTGACACTTAAGTGATTAGTGTGCTCATCTCATAGCCACTACACTACTCTCACATTGTGCAATTTAATATTTCCAATGACATTGTATTACTATGCGATTTAATACATACACATTGATTATATCTCTACCTGACTTCTCTGCTATGACCATCTTAGAATAGTGAACTTCTTAGAGCTTGTTCTCAATGCATGGTTGATCATTTGATGTGATTTAAAGTTCTATAGAATCAACATACTTTCTACGCCATAGTTACAAAGTTTATTGTTATTGCTTCACTTAATCATGAGATATCTTCATATCATTACTCGTTGGTCTATAGTCTAAAGCACCCCGAAATGTCAGGAAAGTCTTGTAACTTGCTAAGCATCATTCTTAGTGTGTATTCCATCTTTTTTATTGAAATACCTCATGATTGGTAGCTATCTAAGTTAATTCAATACCACCAAAAGGAATTTGGCTAATTGCTAGCAGGTTCAGAGGACTACTCATTCTATTGATCATGTGCAAAGACTAAAATAGCAAGTCTATGATCTTGGATCAACTTCCTACTCATCTATTTTGATCCATTGATTGGCGCATCATGTTTCAAAGCACATAAGTGATTATTTGTGATCATTAGGAATCTAAAGAGGGCTACTACACTCTCCACCACTTATTCTTGGCCGGTGTGAAGCACGGTTTTGCAACACCACATCTCTGAAGACTATCCACCATCTCCTCCAATAGTTGGGAGGTACATGGAGAGGACTATCGTGAACAGTCCTTCTCTAGTAGCTCTTGATGGATGTTTTAACTAGAGTGAGAGATCCTCCTTTATGAGATCAGCTATGAGTCATATACTACCACTCTCTATGAACTCATACATGAGAAGTTTGACTAAGAGGACTTGCCAACTTGGACTCAAGATAGGATCAAAACAAAGAACCCCGATCTAAACATTCAATTGGAAATTTGGTCTTGAACAAGAACAAAGGATAAAAAGCAACAAGGATGGAAACGTGAGGTGAAATACAAAGAAGACTTTCTGGAAGACGAATTTTGAGACTTAGACTGATTCTCAAGAATAATTTGGGAAGACGAATTCTGAAGGGCTAATTTCAAAGGCTAAAGACACATTTGAAATACTAATTTTGAAAGACTAATTTCAAGAGACATTTCAAGTGACTAATCCAAATTTGAAAGACTGATTTCAAAAGAGTAATTTCAAAAGACTAATTCCAAAAGACTAACTTTGAAAGATGAATTCCAAAAGACTAATTTCAAAAGAGTAATTCCAAAAGAGCAATTTTGAAAGAATAATTTCAAAAGACTAATTTCAAAAGACTAATTCCAAAAGAGTAATTCCAAAAGACTAACTTTGAAAGACTAATTCCAAAAGACTAATTTTGAAAGAATAATTTCAAAAGACTAATTTTGAAAGAATAATTTCAAAAGACTAATTCCAAAAGACTAATTTCAAAAGACTATTTCGAAAAAACTAATTTTCAAAGACTAATTTTGAAAGACTATTTCTAAAAGACTAATTTTGAAAGACTAATTCTAAAAGACTAATGTTGAAAGACTAATTTTGAAAGACTTTTTCTAAAAGACTAATTTTGAAAGATGAATTCTAAAATATGAATTTTGAATGACTAATTCTAAAAGGCTAATTTTGAAAGATGAATTCTAAAGGAATAATTTTGAAAGAGGAAGTCTAAATGATTAATTTTGAAAGACTAATTCTAAAAGACTAATTTTGAAAGACTAATTCTAAAAGACTAACTTTGAAAGACGAATTCTAAAAGACTAATTTTGAAAGAGTAATTCGAAAAGAATAATTCTAATAAAATATTAATTTTGAAGGATGAATTTTTAAAGATTAGTTTTGAAAGATGAATACTAAAAGACTAATTTTGAAAGACTAATTCTAAAAGACTAATTTTGAAAGACTAGTTCTAAAAGAATAATTTTGAAAGATGAATTTTGAGAGACGAATTTTAAAATACTAATTCTAAAATATTTATTTGGATAAGAGTAATTCTAAAAGACTAATTTTGAAAGAAAATTTCTAAAAGACTAATTTTGAAAGAATAATCTAAAAGACTAATTTTGAAAGATTATTCTAAAATAGTAATTTTGAAAAACTAATTCTAAAATACTAATTTTGGAAGACTAATTCTAAAAGAATAATTTTGAAACACTAATTCTAAAACTGATTTGAATGATTAATTCTAAAAGATTGATTTTGAAAGATAAATTCTAAAAGAATATTTGAAAGAGTAATTTTTAAAGAAAAATTCTAAAAGAGTAATTTTTAAAGACAATTTCTAAGGACTAATTTTTAAGGTCTAATTTTGAAGGAATAATTATAAGGAACAATTTTGAAGTTCTAGTTCTAAGGACTAATTTTGAAGGTCTAATTTTGAAGGTCTAATTCTAAGGAGTGATTTTGAAGGTCTAATTCTAAGGACTAATTCTAAAGGTCGAATTCTAAGGATTAATTTTGAAGTTCTAATTCTAAGGACTAATTCTAAGGACTATTTTTGAAGGTGTAATTATAAGGACTATTTTTGAAGGTCTAATTTTGAAGGACTAATTCTACATACTTATTTATAGATTCACCTAAACAAGACTAATATTTAAAAACAAGGTTGAATGAAAAACAACACTAATTCTTGAAACTAGTTCTTTAAAAATGAAGACTAAACAAACAATACTAAAGAAAAAAATGCAAAGTAGGTCCCACTAGGCATGCCAAATTGAGAACTTATAAAGGAAATTCTTGTTCTTTTTTGCTCGAGGTGGGTTCTTTTTCTAAGTGCAGTATGCATTGCTTTGCACAATCACCAAAAAGACTACAAATTTCCAAAAAGAGTACAAAACCACAAACTCCACAAAACCACAAATGGAACAGAAGATGATCAAATGCAAAATTAGAGAAGCATCACTTCATTATCATAACCATGGAAGTGTACAAGATAGGTGGAAAACTCACAATAGATGGAGCAAGAGGCCACTCCTATTTTGACAAACTCACACCCTCTCTATAGAACTCAACTCAAATTATTCGAGATACTGGTGAAGTTCATGTGTGATGTATTGGTCACAAAAGCACTATGGAATATTATGCAGGGTGTTGAAAGACATCCTATTACACCTACGATTACAAGTACTAAAAATACAGGTACTGAAGCTGATGTAGATGGTGTCGAAGATGGTGATATTTTGTAGATTCGTGTTCATGCTATTGTTTCTGTTGCACCTACTTGTAGAGAAAATCTGTTGGGATTGTAGAGATGCTAAGGCACATGCATTGATAGCTTTTGCTATCAAAAGTTCCATTATTCCTCACATTCACTCTTGTAGAATAGCCAAGTATGCTTGAGATACACTTACCACATTGCAC
Source organism: Ceratopteris richardii (assembly GCA_020310875.1). Classification (NCBI taxonomy): domain Eukaryota; kingdom Viridiplantae; phylum Streptophyta; class Polypodiopsida; order Polypodiales; family Pteridaceae; genus Ceratopteris; species Ceratopteris richardii. Next base: position 183,961,834 of record CM035413.1, read on the forward strand.
TAGGCTAGGAATGAGGCTCGTGTTGCTTACCTCCGAAAACAGTTGGAGAGTGAGTACATGATTGAAGGTGATTCTATGGACAATTTTTTGACAAAGATCGAGGATTTGGTGGAACGGTTGATTTTTGCATATGAAGTCCTTCGTAACAGTTCACTTGTGCAAATTGTTCTGAATGGTCTTCCCTACTCCTATCAGAGTTTTGCTTCTACTCTTTATTTGATGATGAAAGGCAATCCAAATCCCTTAACATTTGAAGATTTAGTTTTTTTTTTGTTGCAAGAAGAACAATCTAGGCAGATCAGGTCTATTATGTGTGTTGTAGATCAAGCTTTCTTTGCTAGTCAGAAGGGCAAAGGAAAATGGAGCTCTTCTACTAGTAAGCAGAAATTTGCAAATGTTGCACATTCAAAGAAGGAAGATAAAGATGAGAAGAAATCAAAACAGCAGAAGTTGGTTTGGAAATACTGTAAAGCAACTTATCATGTAATTAAGACCTGTCCAAAATTGGCTACTAAAGAGGCAAAGAAGAAAGAGGCCGGAATGGTTGTTGTAGAGGCCTCTACACCGAAAACAGAGTCTGCTAATCTTGTGCAGGATGAAGAATTGGCATTTACTACTGTTTGAAGTTTTGACCCATCTTCTCATGAGCAGTGCATGTCTGTAGTAGACTTAGATGTTTGGTACTTTGATAGTGGGGTGACCAAAAATATTACCTCACAGCACAATTTCTTCTCTTCACTTGAGCCTACCTCTATAGCGAATACTGTTACATGTGCCAACAACTCCTCTTATCCTATTATGGGAGTTGGTAAGATCATTTTGAATATTATTGATGGTAGTTCTTTAACTTTATCAGATGCTTTGTTTGTGCCAGGGATCAAGAAAAATATATTATCAGTTTCTGCATCAGTTTCTTGTGAAATTTGTAGATGACAGATGTACAGTTCATGATCTGTCAAATAGCGACATCATTATTGCTTCTGGCATTCTGTGTCATGGGTTGTATAAGCTTATAGACTATGAAAGATCTGTAAATGATTCGGCATGTGCAGTACATGATTCTCAGGCTATGTCAGATGCAAAGCTTCGGCATGCATGCTTTGGTCATCTAAATTTTGCTAGTTTGATATGCTTGCAAAAATCTGAAATAGTGTCCTCTTTGCCCAAACTTGAGGCACGCGGAAAACATGTTTGTGAAGGCTGTATTTTTGGAAAGATGCAATGTTCCTCCTTTCCAAAAGATGGTTCAATTCAGGCTACTAAAAAATTATAGCTTGTACATAGTGATGTCTATGGTCCTATGCAGACACCTTCTTTTGGGAACCATCTTTACTTCATGACTTTCATCGATGATTTTTCTAGGCATGCATGGGTATATCCATTGAAGGCAAAGTCCGAAGTGTTTATGTGCTTCAAACAGTTTTTGGTTTTGGCTGTAAATCTATCAGCATGTAAAATAGGCACCTCCATTCTGATCGTGGGGGGGAATATACGTCTTCTAACTTTAATGCATTTTTGGCTGAATGTGGAATAAAACATCAATTTAGAGTGCCATATACACCTCAATAGAATGGAATTATTGAATGGAAGAATAGGTCACTCATGGAGATGGCAAGGCGTATGGTCATAAGTCAGGCTTTACCATAGTTTTTGGCTTGAGGACAGTATATGTACTTAATAGGTGTCCCACTAAAGCACTATAATTTATCACTCCATATGAGGCTTGGCATGGTCGTAAGCCATCTGTTGCTCATCTGCGTGCTTTTGGTTGTTTGGCATATGCATTAGTGCCTGAACACCATTGTAGAAAATTGGATGATAAAGTATTTAAATGTAATTTTGTTGGGTAAGTAGGCTACTTCTTGCTCAACCAAGATATACATGAGCTACCAAACATGAAGCAAAAACCACTGGTGGACAGGAGTGTCATAGCAACCAACCCTATCACTATCAGAAAAAGCATGCAGATCTAGCGGTAGTGATCCCCCTTGGGAAAAAACAATCAAAGTAGTCGGGTAACACTCAAGTAGCGAAAGACTTGCATAAATTGAATGCCCAAATAGTGATGCAAATGTCCCAAATCAGACATCTCAAATGAGGCATGCAAATCATCCTTAAAATCAGCAATATGCATGTCATGAGGACCAGTGAATAGCATGTCATCAACATATACCACAATGATTAGAAGCACATCATTAGCACGCTTAACATATAAGGTGCTTTCAGTTGGACTATTCTCAAAACCATGTGCAATCAAATAGGCATGTATCTTTTCATACCAAGCACGTGGTGCTTGCTTTAAACCATATGATGCCTTCTTTAACTTGCACACCTAGTTTTCATGCCCTTTCTGCACAAAGCCACGGGGCTGAAAAACATACACTTATTCATGCAACTCACCATTCACAAATGTTGTTTTAATGTCCATCGCATGTACATTGCAACCATGATGAGCTGCAAGTGAACAAATAAAGAACAGTAGTCATTCGGTAAGTAGGAGCAAAGGTTTCATTAAAATCAATGCCTCTTTCTTATGCATAACCCTTTGCAACAAGCCTAGCCTTATACTTATCAACTATCCCATCAGGTTTACGCTTCAACTTGTATACCCGCTTAGTGTCAATGGCCTTCTTGCCAGAAGGAAAGTCACATAAAGACCAAGTACCATTTTTCGTGATAGCATCATATTCAGATTGCATTGCAACCATCCAATGTTCAGAATTTTGTGCTTCATCAACGAAACAGGTTCGATCTCATGACAGAGGCTAGAAGCAACATAGCAATCTGATGCAAAAGATGCACTATGAGAGCCTGAATGAGTACGATATGATAGAGGTGCATCTAATTTGTTATCATGCAAAGTCTGCACCAACCATTTTGGCATAGTTTTTGCCTGCTCAATATCAGCTCTCTCATCAATAAGTGCATCATGTAAATCTGCATCAAAAATGGAATGATCTATATCATCACATGAAACTATAAAGGATGAGAAGTTGCCTCATTAGGACTAGCACTAGACTATCCACCTATAAAAAGAGGTAGCAAAGTATCATACATGTCTTTGGATCTAACATATGTCTCCTTAGTACATGAAAGTAAGGGTTGAATAGCATCTTCCACAAAAACAACATCACGGCTAATGCATTTAGTCTACAGATGATACACACGATGGCCTTTTCCTGGCTGATTTGGGTGTTGGTCAGTCTTTTGCCACCACCATCTTCACTGACAGTTAGAGTGCATTGGTAGTTGCAAGGAACCTTGTGTTCCATGCTCGCACTAAGCACATTGAGGTGCATTATCATTATGTAAAGGAGAGGTTATCTACTAGGGAGATCAGCTTGGCATATGTGCCCACGTAGGATAACATTACAGACTTTTTTACGAAGGCTCTACCTAGAGAGAATTTGAAGCTTTTCGCAAATTTTTGGGCTTACTTCCTTCTGCAGATTGATCCCACATAGCTTGGCACTTCCTTATACATGAGTGTCAGGTCCTTGTTCATTGCATCACTCCCAAGGGGGATTTGTTGATATATTTAGGTAGTGATGTGTGTGAACACTCTAGGACCACTGGAGCACATTTTTCCCTCTTTAGAAGGTTTCCCCCCCCCCTTGCTTGTATATATGCCTATCTCCCTAATGGGCTACTTATCTTTGTACATTCTAGTGGTAATACATTCAGTATTGTGCATTGTGCTCCAAGATTTTTCTTCTTCCTTGTGCTATTCGCATGCTTCCGCAGACATGTAACTCCAACAATTCTGAGTGCTAAGTGGCCAAAAATGCAAAACAATAGAGCAACAGTGTTGGAGGTGAAGGTGAGATTGATAGTAGATGCTTGTTTTCTATATATCTTGAGCTATAGACCTCCAATTGAGGTGTTCTATATATCCTTATGTAGTTAAGAAAAAATTTTTAAAAGTTTGGTGAAGAGTAAAAGTTCAAATTCAGAGGTTATCATCTTTGAAATAGCAAAACACAGAGCATGATATTTTCACCACAAGGACCCTAATTGCTTTTGGAGGTTCATTTTTCTTTAGAACTTCTTTAAGAGACATTTTTTTGGTATGTGAGCCCTTACTTTTAGAGCTTCAAGGCATTGTTCATGTATGGTCACTATGGTAGCTCCTCCGTATGAGAGTAGAGCATGATCTTTCATGTGTTTGGCATGTGAGATGACATTGTGGTATACCTTTTTTTGAGGTTTGTTTCATCATGAGTTTGATCATAGCATTGTCAGTGGATGTATAGTGGCATTGTGTTCGCTATCTCATATATTGTCAAAAGTTAGATCAATGATGATCCATACACACAAGATAAAGAAGTAAGAAAGCATAAATGCATTATAGAAATAGTTATCTACTACAAATCAAACGAACCAAATGAGCTTATAATCCAAGCTACCTACAAAGAGATATATGTGTAACCTCTTTACCTATGTGTAGAGATAAGCATGAAGGGGTGTAGGTTAAGCTCCAAAGGCAGTAGCTGTAATGAAAAGCCTTAAGCTAATTGAAAACCCTACAACTACATGTCAATGATCATCTATACAGTTGTGACTTGCTAGCAATACCTCTTTTGACTCTTCTAAAAGTGTGTAATGATGTGGAAAAGGCTGACAAACCCCATTCAAACACTTGGGTTTGCAAATCCTCTTGATTCCCTAACACCACATAGTGATGAGGATAAGGATAGTGATAATTTATTACATTCAATCAGCTAGAGTTTCATGCAAAAAATCTATCAATTTTCTATCACCAAAATTATTTTCATGGGTGGAGGTGGAAAAGCATCTTGCAAAGTGTACTTTTGATATAAGATCTATCCATAATGTAATTAATTCTCGAATAATTAGGAAGCTACATATATATTCTATACATTCTATGCATATAACCAATGAGTAGTTCGCCTTCCTTTTCAAATTCATTTCTTTAAGAAAGGCTAGATTTCGAAATCACATGATGGCCTACTTTGACGTAGTGATAAGTAGATAATAAACAAGCAAAAGAAAGGCAAGTTATTTATTTCACTTTACACATTTGTCAATTTTATCATGAAGGAAAGCAATTGTTACTCCATGGAGAGCAAGATCCCTAGGACATGTGATTGATGGCTGCAATCAAAATACTCAAAATTAAATGTAAGTACTTTTTTTGTTGGAATTTTTGATTGAAATGTCAGAGTATCTCCAAATAAAGTAAAAGTAGTATTTGAAGATTCTTTTATATATGAATTGCCTTCTAAATTTCCTTCTTGCAAAAAGATTTAGCATTGGATAGAATTGGTGCCAATAGCTAGTCCAATAGCTTGCCACCATCCTATCTAAGCTTGCTCCAGGAGAATGAAATATACAAGATGATGGAAGAATTCTTAGTTTCATTAGTTCTAACGATTCCTCATTTCTAGCTACAATATGATGGAAGAACTCTTAGTCTCATTTGTTATAAGGATTCCTCCTTTCTAGAAAAAGATGGTGCTTTAAGGTGGATATCAATTATTGCAAACTTAATATAATAATTGTACATTGTAGATAACCAAATCCTAACGTGTTTTATTTTCTTGATGATCTTAGTAATGCCATTAATGATAGATTAAAGAAGTGAATACATTCACAACCTATTTGGGCATTGCGAATATTAGTTGTACCTTTTAGTCTTACAAATATGTGTGAAAAATTCATACTAATTGTAGATGATGAAGCTCATCACTCTTGCTATAAAACCCATTTCAACTCCATTTGAAAGTGACTCTTTTTGAAAATTCTTTTGTGAAATAATTATCACATCAGGTGATTAGTTAAGCTAGATTTCCTAAGAAATTTCATAACAAAAACCTTCTACCAAAAACTTTGGCCTAAAATTATAATTTTGACTTAGTTTTGTCCCAAAACTTTCTAATGAAGAAAAAACACCAGACTTTCTAATGCATGCCATGACATCCCCACTAACATCATCAAAGCCCAATAGTGGGTATAAAAGTAAAAATAACACATGCTCTCACACATCCACCCCAAAATACAAACACATCACAATCATGAACTTGCAAGAAGCTTTGTGAACTGAGTTTCAATCACTTCCACAAGTGATGGGAAAACTCAGTCATAAGGATGCCTAGCATAAAGATAGGAAAAAGTAAAGAAAATGCATATTTGATAGGGTATACACACCTAATCAATTATTCACAACTCAAACAAAGAATCCACAAGTGAAAATTGCAAGTCTACCAATATGGAAAATGAATACATCATAAAGAATCTAGACAAACCCCAAATTCACCCTCAAAAGAAAGTTGTTGCAGAGAAAAGGAGCACAGAAAAGGGACCCCCAAAAAATTGTGGACACAAATTGTCTTCTTCAAGTTTGTATGAAACACCTCATGAAGCCATGTAAATGCACTAGAGGAGTCCTCTAGATGCATGAATCCCAAATATTGTAACATAATCCTTGTAACATAGTAGGCGATTAGAGTTTTTCAATAAAAGTGTCAGTCTCTTGTGTGAAAGGACCAATTCTAGGGCACTTGTATGTAAGTCACTTGGTGACTCTTGCAAAGAACTTTTTGCCATTGAGAGAACTGAAGCTGCTTTTCAAATTTGCCTCTTTCTAGCTGATTATCTTCTTCTCCAAGAGCTTTTGTGTGTCATTGATGCTTGAAATTTCTGTGTAGGACTATTGTCTACCCTTCCCTTTGTGTCTAATCTATTATAGTGCACATGTGAGGCTTGTGGAGTTGTGGAGTAGGTGTTGGTGTTTCCTACCATTCATTATTTTGCTCATACCTCGAAGCATCTTTGTCAGAATTGACTGAAGGTACCACCATTAGATGCATCTCATTGAGAATTTCAAAAAGAATATTCATCATATTTGGAGTTTGGAGCTAATAGAAAAATTTGAATTTGTGTTTACTGCTGTAACAAGTATCGTGGCATGCATTTTCAAAAGATTAGTGAGTTGGAGAGATAGTTGGGACAAGTCACATGCATTGTAGCATAGACACTTCACTTACCATCATGTGTGCACATGTCTTCATACACTTGATACATCTAATCTCTTGAATTGATAATTAAACGTGTATTAATCCACCACTATACGCACTTGTGGGGTGATTGAGGTACAGTCTCAGTTGACACAAGTCCTTAAGGCTTCACGACTTAGGTACACACATTTTTTCCACCGTTGCCAGGGATTAGTCCAATCAAAGTGCCTTCGTGATGGTTATAGCTATGGAGTGAATGAATCGTATGGATAGAGGTAGTTTCAATTAGTGGTAGGTCACCAAATACTTCAGCACTTGTTACTCACACTTTAGGAGTGTGTGTAATGAGTTCTTAGGGTTAGGAGTGCGGGAGTGAGGAAGATTTAGGGTTTAGGGGAGAGAGAAAGAGAGATAGGATTAAGATAGAAAAATTTCCACAAGAAAACTCAAAAAAAAGGGGGGGAGAAAATTTAGTTCCTTTTAGTTTAGGTCCTTGGTCACCCAAATCCATAAAATCCAAAAACACTTCAATTTGCCATCATTTGTGTGAAACAAGTATCGAGGAGAGGAGGGACCGGTATCGCGGAGGTAATATCATGGAGAGCATGTAGAACAGTGAGGTGTTAAGGAAAAGGCTAAGAAGATACATTCTTGAAGGTGAGAACTTTAACTCCACGATCTTAAAAAATCAAAAAAACCACTCACAAACATGACATGACACTGCATCGGCATTGTAGGGTAGAACAGAGGGGTTAGAGTGAGGTTTTCTCATCTATAGTGGGTTAAGAGAGAAGAGGAGTGAGGCGAAGAAACTTTGCACAAAATTTTTTAGAGTTTAGACCACATTTGGCTGTAGTGTCGAGATCAGTCGAGTTTTGGTATTGCGATACGAAAATTCCCTAGTATCATGATACTCGCCAAATATCGTGTATCATGGGTGCCTCGTTGAGATATCGTGTCATGATTTGAGTGGTATCGTATCATGATACCACAAGTGGTATCATATTGTGAGAATAGGAGATATCGTGTATCGTCGGACTAGAGGTATCATGTCATGAGGCACTTGGTATTGTATCACCAGAGGAGCAGTATCGCGTATCGTTGGTTCAATGGTATCGTATCGTGACCTATCCTAGTTTTTTATCATATAGATCAGTATTGTATCATTAGGTGATGGTATCAGGTATCACCCTTGATGGTATCGTGTATCGCCCTAAGGTGGTATCGTTCATATCAGTATCATGCATCGGGGAAACCAAAGGTATCGTATCATTCCAATCCAGTATCTTGTATTGCCTAGAATTGGTATCGGCCTGAGTAGTATCATGTATCGTGGAAAACTTCGGCAACCTAAAAGTGAAAAGTGAGAGAAACAAAAAAATTGGGGAGAGAATAGAGAAGAAATAGAATATGTGTGGTGAATGAATTTGAGATCCAGATGAGCGTTAGGCAGTCGAGGAAGCATCATTTTGTCTGTAGGAAGTATTCCCCAAGCGAGACATCATTCTATCTATTCTGACACATCTAGTGACTCAGAGAAGGAAATACCCATGGCTTTAGAAGACATGCAAGGCTCAGTTCCAAGGGAAGGCTTTATGTCCACCATAGAGGGAGAATACAAGACATCCTTATAGTACTTGTCCACCAACCTACAAGGAGTACCCATTTACCTTGATGGCATGAATGGGTTAGTAGCACGAATGGAAAATACTACAGATTTAGAGATAGTCCAAATACCCATTGTCAAGTATGAAGGTGGAGTTTATTTGGACAAGTTGAGCCAAATCTATGTGGTGACCAAAAAACCAGACTAGATCAATGATCGAGGGGAACTAGAAGGGCAAGGAACTACAAGAAGACCCAACAATGGAGACATTGTGACTACCCTAAGGGACAAGTCCATAGTGACTCAAATCTTGAGAGGGGACCTAGTACCACATGATTATTACTTGGTGGATGTGTATTTCATTCATGGATCATACCTAATTTTACAAACCGACTCGCCTACATGGGAAGAAGGGGTAAACCTAGTAACTATATATGAGTTGAGTGATCCAAAAGATGCGTCTAGAGTTACTTAGCTAAACCAAAATCAAAGACGATATTGTCTTATAGATAAAGTTAATAGGTCTCGCCCAAAATACATGGGATTGCCTATATTCCCTCCTCGAGAATAGGCAAGTACCTTGCAAAACCCATTTGGATCAAGGAATAGAGAACACAATGTCAGGTCAAACTAGTCACCATAGTGTCCCCACCAAAACCCATGTTCAGTTTGCTATGTCAAGAGTGAATCCCCACAATCCCACCAATTTTGGAATGGGCAATATGAATAGGCCATCCATTAGGGCGAGACCACAACCAACTGTAGGGTCAAGACTACAACCACTAAGACTGGAAATTATGGTGATGATCAGACCCCCAGAAATAGCAAGAAGGTTGAGACGAATCCAGGTGGCCAAATGTATGAGAAATCATTATGATGGCATGGGAGAGCCCTATGACCATATCGTCGAATTCAAGCAAGTATTGTGAGCAAAATAAGTAGATGAGTTTTTTGTGCAATATGAATCCTTTGGGCTAACCCTTATGGGAATAGCCTTGACTTGGTTCCAACCCTTGGATCCAAATTGCATTGGCAATATCAAACAATTCTTAAACAAGAGTTTATTAGAGAATCCACCAAACAAGGGATTAAGCACAATTTTTCATCGTTAATTCATAGTTTCAAACAAGCTCCAAGTAAGACAATACAAATTGCAGCCAAAAGATTTAACCAATAAGTTGAAAGATGTCCAATGATAGAGAGGCCTTCACAGCAAAAGATGATATCACTCTTTTTAGATAGATTGACTAATGGGATATTGAGAACCCTAGTCTATGTGAAACGATTGCAGACATTAAGTGAGTGTCTGCAAGAATGCATAGACTTGGAAGACAACTTAGAAGAGGATCTCAAAAGTACACAAAGCTCCACTAAATTAGAGGACACCAGGAGCAATGTGATGTCGAGTTCGAGTAATGTGGAGGAATTAATAGAATTGGTAGCTAAAAATTTGTTCGTGCATGGACAGAGGAGCTACCAAAATCCCCCATTGAGAATGCCTATGTTGAGAAGATGCACCTTGTGCGGTTGAGACCATCTGTCCCATGCCTGCACAAGGGGAGGATTAGGAAACAACCTTACTCATACAAGAGAAAGCCAAATCAAGGACCCAACATGTATTGTCCCATTGAGAAAAAATATACCAATCACATGTACCTACATGTAAATTGTCTCTTGATGCCATTTTCATAAAGAAAATCTGAAACTTCTTTGGAGAAATATTCTCCTCCTCCATCGGACCTCAAGGTCTTTATGTAGCATCATGTTTCCTTTTCTACATGTGCTTTAAATCTCTTGAACATGGAGAACACATCTGATTTTTGTTTTATGTAGAACATCCATACTTTTCTTGAATGATCATCAATAAAAGTGACAAAATATCTATTACCAGCCACTGATGGTTGTTGCAATGGTCCCCATACATCCGTGTGTATCCAATCGAGGACATTCCTTGCCACATAGTTCCTCTTCTTGAATGGTTGTCGAGTTTGCTTTCCTAGTTGGCATGCTTCACAAAACTCATGTAGTCCAGCATCATTGAATCTTGGAAGATCTCTTACCACTTTATGGTTGCTCATCTCCTTGAGCTTGGGAATGTTGATATGTCCAAACCTTTTGTGCCACAAATCGATTTCAGCAATCCTCTTGTTTCCAAACTGAATATACATCACCTTTCCATGTGGTTGTTGAATGTCCAAGGTGAACATCCTACCTTCTTTCCTTCCTTGAGCAATGACCTTGAATCCTTCTTTTGGATTCTTTATAAAGCAGCCTTTTTCATTGAAGATAACATGATATCCTTTCTCTACCATTTTGTCCTATTGAAATCAAATTCTTTGCAATAGTAGGAACATGAAGAACATCAACCAATACCTTTCTATCTCCAAGCTTGATATCTCCAACATGCTAAATTGCGTGTTGAGTTTCATCGTCGGTCTCCACACATCCTTTTCCACTTGGAGATTGTAGCTTTGTGAATAAATATCCTTGGCATGTCATATGGTTGCTGCAACCTGAATCTCTGAACCATTTTTGGTCATCACTTCTCGAGTTGTTGTAGTCATGCTTCATGGCAAGCATGGTTTGCTTGTCTCCTTCACTTGATGTACTCGCATAATTATTTTGGCTCCTTTGGTTGCCTCCATTCAGCCTTCCATTCTTTTGCCAACAATCATTTGCATAATGTCCTAGTTTACCACAATGATAACATGTTATACCTTTATGAGGATTGTATGAACCTCGACCTCTTCCTCTATTTCTTCCTCGACCTCTTCCATGTGTGTTGTCATTTGAGTTGTCCTTTTTGTCCTCCAAGTTGTGTTGGCTGAAATTTGTGTTGTTGTAGCTTCTTACTCTTCCTCTCGAGCCTCCTCTTGAGTTCCTTCCTCTACCTCGTCCTGCATATAACATTTGACTATGGATGTCCTTACCTTTGTTGCCTTCTCCTTGTTGAGCAACCTCTTCAGCCACAAGATTTGGTATAATCTCGTCGAATGTTGGGAGAGGATCTCTATAAAGAATGTTTGTGATGAGGGGCTTCCACTTTTCTTCACTCCTCAAGCCATTGAGGGCTGTTTGAATGATGTCTTCCTCTTCTATCTTGCATCCAACTGATGCTAGCTGATCTCGAAGCTCCTTGATCCTCTATGTATACTCACTAATGCTTTGGTTTGAGCTTTTCTTCATGTTGTTGAGCTAGTTCTTGAGTTGCATCCTTCGAGACCTTGTTGAGTTAGCATACACCTTCTCCAATGCTTCCCAAACTTCCTTGGCTATTTCTAAACTTTGCACATGACCAATCATAGTGTTAGAAATAACTTGTGAGATGAGGAACATCACCCTTCGATTCCTCTCTTCCCAATCAGCAAATTGTCTCCTTTGTGCCGGAGTAATGTTGGGATCTTCAAGGTCCATCGGTTGTGGATCGTCTCCACTAACTAGACTCCATAAACCTTTAACTTTAAGGTAATTTGTCATTCTATACCTCCATGAAAGTTGTCTTTGTCTAACTTCTCAACTTGTTGTCCTAAATCAGGCATTGAAAACTTCCAAGATTGAAGTTTACCTCAAGTATGTTGTGGCATTCTTTCTTGACTTCACGAAGCTCCCCCTTGATTTGTAGCTTCTCCTTTGCTTTACTTCAGCTCCAATGCTTTGCCTCTTCAAGATCCAATGCTCTGATACCAATTGTTGGAGAATTCCTCTCCTATTCGCAGTGGAAAGTGTAGAAGACCTTCTCAGGATCAAGACTTTTGCCAACAGCTGAACCTTCAAATGAAAACTAGTACCAACTGAAAAATGCAATGAACTTGAAACTTTGGTCACTCAAACTAGACACCTATAGATCTCAAAAGAGCTATCAAACGCTCAATTTGGAGTAGATTTGGGTTGGCAACTCTTTGATTCAAAACAGGCTACCTATCCACTCAGTTAGGCTGAAAATTGGACTTCACTAAAACCTGAATAACTCACAGAGCATAAAGAATTTGATAAAACTGTTCTAGACAGAGGAATTACTCAAGATAAGATTTCCAAAAAATGTTTAAACACTAAAATTGGATACATCTATTGAGAGATATGACTCTTACAAGTAGACTATCCAGAAATGGGTATGCGGTTGGACATACTCTATGAGAGTGAACTAAACGAAATGACTCAAAACAAATGAAGTAGCTACAAGGGGACTTCCACGCCTTCTTCCTCTATTGTTGAGTGTCCTCCCTTGCCTCTTTTATAGCCAAGTGACCAAAATATCTCATGATGAGTTTGAGATCTCTTCTCCATCATTTCTCCACTACTTTGGACAGCCACTCCTCTTACAGTTTAGTTTTGGATTTGATTCTCTTTTGGCCTCCACTACTTGCTGAAGTAAATGCTTCCTTTTTTTCATTTTTGTATTTTACTTCTACTTGAAGAAAATCCTTTTTGCAAAAATATATACGAGCTTACTTCTTTATTTTTAACATGTACAAATATCATACATGAACAATCTGCCCATCTTCTTTCCATGACCAAGCAATTTTCCTCTTTTGCCTTACTTGAAATCATGTATGAAACAACCATGCTTATTGAAAATTACTTCCATGTCTTGATTTGCAAGCTGGCCAAACAAAACTAAGTTCTTTGTAGTGCTAGGCACATGTAAAACATCACTTAGTGTGTTTCGAAGACCATTCTTTTGTAGTAGAGATACATTTCCAACATCGTTAATCAAGTGTAAGGTATCATCACTAGTTGCCACACATTCTTTAGACTTCAAAGGCTCGTTTGACTCAAACCAGTCTCCTATGCTCATCATGTGATTCGTGCAACTAGAGTCTATGTACTAATACATATCATGTCCACGTTTAGACAGGCTATTCATCACATGCTCCATTGCAAATATATCATCTCTGCCATAATCTTTATATAAACTTTCAATAGAGAAGTTTCCATGTGATTCATAATGGCTTCTACCTCTTTCTCTTTGGCTATTCTAATTATGATAGCAATCTTTCTCAAAATGGCCATATTTGTCGCAATGGTAAGTGTTTCTAGGTGCCTATCTTCATCTACCTCTTGAGTTTGATCTTTCTCTATCTCTTGGCATATCCATTGTGTTTACATTTCTAGAGGTTGAACAACCACGACTAAAACCTCTTCCTCTATACTGAAAAAATGCATGCTCTCTTGAATTGCCACTTCCCGATGCATTAAACCAAGATTTAATTATTTTGTCATACAAAGGGCTACTAGCTCATCAAAATCTGGCATAGTGCCTCTTACTGAGATAGAAGTGTTTAAACTCTTGTATTTTGGTCCTAAACCATTCAGCATAACTGATACCATATCATCATCATCATCAACCTTGCAATTTATGGAAGCTAAATCATCAGTGATCTTTCTAATTTCAGCCACATAATCGGTTATGGATCTATTGCCATGCCATACACTATGCAATTTTTGCTTTAGGTGATTTTTTCTAGCCTCGGTAGATGTACCATATATTTTATGGATTATGTCCCAAGCTTCTTTCGGTTTGCTAGCCTTCATAATATGTGGAATGCGGATCTCTAAGATACAAATAGAAATCCAATGGAGAACCTTTCTAGACTTCTTTATCCATGTTTTGTATTCCTTTTGCTCTTCTACATTCGGGTTATCTGGCAACTCAGGACAGGCATCCTCTCCATTCACTTATCCCCATAATCCTTTTCCCATCAAGAAGTTCTCCATCCTATATGACCATATGTGATAATTGTCTTTGTTCACCTTATCGCCAACTATTTGTTCAATGTTACAATTGATTCTTGCAATTTTAGCACTTCTCTATCCTAGGTAAGAATTTATAAGCATGTAAATTGGCCACCCTTTATTTTCATTGAGTGGAAATACATGTCATTTAATTTTAATGCATTTTTGATTGGGTATGGGATAAAAATGAAGTGTATAGTGCCATATAAATCTCAAAAACATGTATTTTCTAAAAGAAAGAACATGTATCACATGGAAATGGAAGGTATATGGTCAGACACCTAGCTTTACCACATAGCTTCTAGCTTTGAGGCCATTATGGGTATGACATATGATCTTAAGAGTTGTCCCACAAAGCATTTCAATGGATCACTCAAAATGAGGGTTTGCATGGTCACAAGCCATTTGTCGCTCATGTACATGTCTTTGGTTGTTTGGCATATGCATTAGTCCCAAAACAACAACATATAAAACCCGATGATAAAGTAGTGAAATGTATTTTTGGTGGGTGCATTTTTGAAAGAAAAGGTTATCTTCTGTATTATCCATAGACTAAATGCATTTTGGTTATCTATGATGTTGTTTTTGTCTAAGATGTAAATGAGGCCCTATTTTCATGTACCAAGGAGGCATGTGTTACCTTGAAAGATATGAATGACACTTTGTTGTCTATATTGAAGGTGGAAAGTCAAGTGCTGGTCCAAATGAGGCAACTTCTCATCCCTTATAGGTTTCAAAGGATGATTGAAATTGTTTTTTTTAATCCATATTTACATGATGCACTTGTTGATGAGAGGGTGACATAGAAGAGGCAGAATCTATGCAAAAATTTTTGCTTGATATTTTGAGATATAGAAAAATAAATGCACCTTGAATGATCTTGTTTCTCTTGATGAAGCATAGAATTCAAAAAACTAGATGGTTGCTATGCAATCCAAATATGATGCTATTATGATGAAGGGTAGTTTATCTTTATGTGATTTACCTCCAAGCAAAAAGGCCATTGACACTAAATGGGTAAACAAGTTTGAATGTAAGCATGATGGAATAATTGGGAGATATAAGGCTAGGCTTTTCACTTATAGAGGAAATTATTGTTCTTATGTGCTCAAGGTGGGTTCTTTGTCTAAGTGTAGTATGCACTATATGTTGCTTTGCACATTAGCCAAAAAGACTACAAATGACCAAAAAGACTACAAAACCACAAAATCCACAAAACCACAAACCGAATAGAAGAAGATCAAACACAAAATCACAAAAGCATCACTTTGTTATCATAAGCATGGAAGTGTACAAGATAGGTGGAAAACTCACAATAGATGGAGCAAGAGATCAATCCTAGTCTGACAAACTCACACCCTCTCTACAGAACTCAACTCAACTCATTTGAGATATTGGTGAAGTTCACTAGTCTCTACTGAGCACTCAACCTTGTAGACTTACTCTACTTGTCCACAATGACAAGACTAGAGCCTCTTGTCCTAATCCATGGTTGAGCTGCTAAGATTGAGAATAGTTGCACACTTCTTCTAGTATCCTCTCTCTCTCACTAATCTCTCTCAGAATCCTTGTATCTCCTATCTCCTCTATCATGTGATGCTCGATGTCTTCGAATCTCTTTACTTTATATAAGCTACTCTCTGTCGAGT
This sequence comes from Ceratopteris richardii, assembly GCA_020310875.1. Classification (NCBI taxonomy): domain Eukaryota; kingdom Viridiplantae; phylum Streptophyta; class Polypodiopsida; order Polypodiales; family Pteridaceae; genus Ceratopteris; species Ceratopteris richardii. The sequence continues at coordinate 183,977,799 of CM035413.1, forward strand.
GGTTACTCCACCACTCCTTCACTCTCACTTTTCTGTGCCAAGTCCAATACTCTACAAGTTTGGTACGCTGTAGTTCTACCACATCTAGTACTCTGGCATCCACTCTTTTTCTTTGTTCTCTTTGTCTCCACTCACTTTTCTACATGCTTTGTTGCTTCTAGGGGGTCCCTTCTTTTAAGTTTTCCTTTAGGAGATGAATCTAAGAAATTAGTATTTTTTGGAAAAATTAGTCTTTGGACCAATTTTGCTTCGGATGAATTCTTACAAGGTCCTTTAGACTAATTTTCCAAAATTAGTCTTTGTTACGTACCTGCAATTACACTTAAGATTTAGCCATACCAAAAAAAAATTGTAGGGCCCCAATTTGGGTTATATAGGTTGCCCACCACTACTTCACTCTCCCTCTTGGAGAGTGCCTAGCAATGAAATGTTTCTGCTTGCTTCTGGTTTTTTTTTTTACTAGTGCATATAAGGTATCATACTATAAAAGCTACAATCATCAAGACATAATGAGAGACAGCTACAATCATCAAGACATATTGTAGAGGGAAAGTTGTGGCTTGATGATAAATACACTACTTTGGGATAGTACAGGCTAGATGAATTGTAGAGGGAGAAATATTGGTTATACTCGGGTGCATTACGCAAAGTGGGTAAGACAAGCCTCAAGGGCTAATTTTGAGCATGTTGGGGACAATTTTACATAGCATAGGAATTTGGATTTGGGTGAAGTTAAAATGGAGGGCGTAGTTTGAATGAGGAATTAGGATGTAGGACAAATTCTCATGATGTTGGAGCAGATTTAGGTGAATACTAAATTTGAGGCCGAATAAGGATACAAAGTGTAACATAGTATATTGATGGATGTACATGTGTGGCTCGATACATGAGGACTGCTACGGCAGGGTTTTTTTTTTTACTTATTAAATAGGACGAATTGCTAAGGCGAATGTGCAAGACAAAATTGTAAAGGTTTTTTTTTTGTTCAAAAGTGTGTGGGGAATGGTATAGATAAAGAGTATTACTATGAATCCAGAGAAAGATCTCTTTTTTTTAATAAATAAATATATATGTTTATTGGCTGAGAAAGACCAATCTCGTAAGAACGGTAACGATAATTCATAGGAGGAATAGCTATGGGTGGATGAGTGTGCATGAATAAATAGATACCTAAGAAGTCCTACATGCTTTTGAATGAAGATGAAGATGACTCTTGCATGTATGGAGGTGATCAGATGATAGAACTAATTATGTACAACTTATACAAAATTTTGTTAACACTTGCAGGGTTTCACCCTATACCCATTGATTAATGGGAGAAGCTCATCCTATAGTGTCAAAATTTGCATTGCCCCCTTTGGAAGCACTCAAACCACACTATATGGTCCTTTCCATCTTGTGAAAAGTTTCTTTTCTTTCGTGGTTGTCAAACTTGGTTCATATAATAGTACCAAGGATCTTGTGTGTATCGATCTCTTCCAAAGATGTTTATCATGGTAGTTATTCCTATGTAATTGATTGGTTTGGAGGTTTCCCTTGCTCTCAATTTCAGTTCTTTGACTATGTGCAACCTCACATGTTGTGCTTGCTTAGTCAGGTGATTGACCTTTTGTGTTCCTACCTATGTAGATCCTTGAATGAACTCTAAAGGAGCTATGGCCTCAATGTCATACAACAATTGAAAGGGTGTGTGTCTAGTGTTAGCCTTGTAGGCAATTTTGTAATCCCAAAGCACACCGAAGTATGTTATGGCCCAAGTAGTAGGTTGTTGATGACACATCTTCTTAAGTAAGGAAATTAAGACCTTATTTGTGTTGATGACACATCTTCTTAAGTAAGGAAATTAAGACCTTAACCATTAGCTCTGGGATAGTATGCGCAGGATACCTTGTGAAAGATTTTATACTTCATGAATGGTTGTCAAAGTTTTATTGAAAAAACATGTACCTTGGTCCGTAGTTATTTCAATTGGACATCCATAACTACAGAAAATGTACTCATATAGAAAGATAGCTACTATTTTAGAGGTAGAATCCACACAAGCAATGACCTCGGCCCATTTAGTCGCATAGTCTATTGCCACCAATAAGTATTTCGCCTTTGATAGATAATCCATGGGGTATATGGGGCCTACAAAGTCTATCTCCCATCTTTCAAAGGGTTTCCATGTTGTAGAAATTGTTTAGCTTAGATGGCTTAGGACCAAATCATTGATAGATGTCACAAAATTTTGGCCATGCTACATGAATCTCCAAAAGGGTAGGGCCACCAAAGTCCACTCTATAGTACTCTATGTATAGTTATGTGTCGAGCATAATGACAAGAAGATGGACCATTGTGAGCAAACTCTAGTATGGCTTCAACTTGTTCAAGATATACACATCTTTTGATGATTCCATTGGCTCCAATTTTGAAGAGGTGCTCGCTAATGAGAGTGAAGCTTATGCTTCTCATCAAGAGTCTCCTTTTCTCTAATGTTGTCATTTGTGCAGAGCAAGTACTAGTTGATAGCAAGTGGACCATTTCATTGTACCATGATGCATAAGTATTTACGTGGAATAGGTGATGGTTTGGGAGCTCATCATCTACTCGCTTGCCTTCATCAATTACTCCTATCCTAAACAGATGATTGCCATGACATGTTGTTTGTCTGGTCTATATGTTACCTCAAAATCCAATCCTTGGAAAAGTAGTAACCACATCCAAAAGTGACCTACAATATTAGGCTTAACGATCAAGTATTTGATTGCTTGGAGGTCTACAATTACCAAAAATTGAACACCCAAGAGGTAGTGTCTAATTTTTTTAGAGCAAACACAATGGTCAATGCTTCCCTTTCTGTCGTGCTGCACATGAAAAGGTACATCCTAATCTGGAGCTATGAGAATGGGAGCACTTGCTAGTTTCTTTTTGAGAAGTTCAAATGCTAATTCATCTTCCTGAGACTACATAAATTGGACTAGTTTTCCTGTTAGTCTAGATAGTGGTCTTTGTTAAAGTTAGACGTCTATGGAAGCATGTGAACAGCACAAGGAAGAATAAGAAGCTTGAAGTAGAACACACAATACTGAATGTAGTACCACTAGAATGTACAAAGATTAGTAGCCCATTAGCGCAATAGGTATATATAGAAGCCAGGGGAAACAAACCTCCTAAAGAGGGAGAAAAGTGCCCCGATGGTCCTAGAATGTTCACAAACATCACTACCTAAATATATCAACAAATCGCCCCTGGGAGTGATGCGGTGAACAATGAGCTGGCACTGATGTATAAGGAAGTGCCAAGTTATGTGGAATCAATCCACAAGGGGAAGTAAGCCCAAAGCTTTGCGGAACGCTTCAAACTTCTCCCTATGCAAAGCCTTCATAAAAAGGTATGTAGTGTTCTCTTGCATGGGCACATATGCCAAACTAATCTCCCCAACAGAGAACCTCTTCCTGACATAATGATAATGCACCTCAATGTGCTTAGTGCGAGCATGGAACATAGGGTGGGGTTCCTCACAACTGCTAATGTGCTCTGACTATCAGTGAAGATGGTGGTGGTAGAAGACTGACCAACACCCAAATAACTACTGGTGGACACACGAGTATCATAGAAACTAGCCCAATCACTCTCAAAAAAAGCATGCAAATTTGGTGGTAGTGATCCCCCCTTGGGATAAAACAATCCAAGTAGTCGGGTACCACTCAAGTAGTGAAAGATGTGCTTAGCCGCCTGCCAATGCTTGACACCTGGGTAATGCGTAAACTTGCTCATCTATGAGACAGTAAACTGAATATATGGTCGAGTAATGCATAAGTAAATCAAGCATCCAACAGCCTACTGATAGAGAACAGCATCAAATGCATCTCCAGCATCATGAAGACTCAATCGTAAACCTATCTCCATAGGAGTGGCAATATGCTTGCAATCTTCAAGGCCAAAACAATGCAATAATGTGTCAATATATTTCGTTTGACACAAAGCCATTCCACCATCAACTTGCATAAATTGAATGCCCAAATAGTGATGGAAATGCCCCAAATTAGACATCCCAAATGAGGCATGCAAATCAACCTTAAAATCAGCAATATGCATGTCATGAGAACGAGTGAGCAGCATGTCATCAACATACACCACAATGATCGAAAGCACATCATTAACATGCTTAACATATAAGGTTCTTTCAGTTGGATTGTTCTTAAAACCATGTGCAATCAGATAGGCATGTATCTTTTCATACCAAGTAGTAAAATGTATTCTTGTTGGGTACATCATCTTCCAACAAGAATACATTTTATTGCTTTATCATCCAATTTTGTGTGATGTTGTTCAGACACTAATGCATATGCCAAACAACCAAAAATGTGCAGATGAGAAACAAATGGCTTGCAACCATCCCAAGCCTCATATGGAGTGATAGATTGGAGGACTTTAGTGGGACACCTGTTAAGTACATATGTTGCACACATGAAAGTTCTTCCATTCAGCAACTCCACTGTCAGGGAGGACTTCATCTAAAGAAATCAATTGGTCCTTCAAATCCTTTATCTTTGTCAGAAAATTGTCCATAGAATCACCTTCATTCATGTGCTCACACTCCAACTATTTTCAAAGGTAAGCAACACTAGCCTCATTCCTAGTTTGGTACAATGTGGAAAGTGTATCCCAAGCATCCTAGAGAGGGAAAAAAGTGCCACGATAATCCTAGAGTGTTCACACACATCAATACCTGAATATAAAAATAGTCTTGCTATTTTTATGTGCATTTTGATGAACTTCCTATGATATCTAGTGTGTCCTAGGAAGCTTTGTACTTGTTTTGAATTAATAGGATGTGGCATGCACATAATGGCAAGTACCTTATCAAGATCGAGAGCCATACCTTTTGAGGAAACCACAAGCCCAAGAAGTGTGCCTTCAATGACTAATAAGTGACATTTGTTCGGGTTTAGCATTAGTCTTGCTTGGCTGCCTAGCTCAAACACTTCTCAGAGTTGAGAAAGGTGTTCTCTAAAATATTCAATAGAAGGGGAACATCCTGCACCTCAGAAAGTGGAAAAATCTTCCATTAAAATTCTTAAGAATTTCAGAAGTAATGGTCTAAAAATGGTGCAGACTATCGTTTTGAAGGATGCAGGAGTGTTCCTTAAACCAAAGGCCATCTTAATGTACACATACGTATCCCATGTAATGACAAAGGATGTTTTGTATTGATCTACAGGATGAATTAGTACTTGATTGTACCCACTAAAATCATCCATAAAGTTGTAGAGAGAGTGCCCACCTACATCTTCTACCACTTGTTCAAAAAAAGGAGTAGGGAAGACATCACGTATTTTTATCTTATTGAGAGCCATGAAATCACCACAAATTTTGATTTTGTTTGACTACTTCTTAGGTGCTATAACCATGGATGACAGTGATTGCGAATGTTATACTAGTACAATTATTTTTGCCTCTTCCATTTCTTCAATCTCTTTTTTTTTATAGATTTGCATATTTTGGATTGAGTCTATCCTTCCTCGGATCGGCTTTGCATTCTCCATGAGAGGTATTGTGTGCTCTCCTAAGTGTGGAGGTATCCCTTCAAGGTCTTTATAAGTCCATGTAAAAAAGATTTTGAATTCATTCATGAAATTAATTACCTCCGTAAGTAGAGTAGGATACTCGCACAACCAAGATGCGAGAAGAATTGGTTGAGGGTTCTCATTAGTTCCCAAGTTAATCTTCTTCACTAAGCTAGAGGTTAAAATGTATTCTATAGACTCATGGTTGAAAAGGCCATTTGAAAAGCACGGAGATTCATCCAGGAGGATCTTAGTTTCCTTCTTTTGGATCCACCCTCTTATGAGCTCCTCCTTTGGTGCAAAGCCCTCATTAGCCGATCTTCATTCTAGCGCATTAGGGAAAAAAGTGAGCCTTGCATGGGCCTTGTAAGATTTCCTAATTTTTAGGGATTAAAATGCTTAATCTAGGTTATTAAAGGGATATAAAAAACCACTAGTGGTATTCTTGAATAAAATACTATTTATTATTTTTGTATTTGATTTTAAATGGAAATTTCTTGAGCCTTTGGATGTTTGAAATCCATGGCTTAGATTAATCTTAATGGGTCTCTAGAGAGAGTGTGTCGGAGAGAATTTGTGGGATTTGGATGTTTCAAGAAAGCTTTTTTGCACATGCTCTCCATGAATCTAGGCCATTAGATTGACGTCAAATTGGATGGTAAAGCACATTTTGGGCTGATCCTTTTTTGGGGAGTGTTGTGCACCATTGGATTGAGCTCCAATCTAAGTGTAGAGTGCAATTGAAGCTGATCCATTTTCGGGCACTACCTTGGACCGTCGGATTTCTTTTCCATCGTGTGGCTGAGGACAAAAGGCACCCTCATCCTTGGGGCCTTCAATGTGCACCATTATATCATTGATAGATCCAATGCTCCACAATGAAGGTGCCTTTTATATCCAAAATTCAACACACACCATTCGATCGTGGGCCTAATCCAAGGGCATGCATTCAAAGGTGCCTTTTTCTTGCTTCCTCTAATCCTAGCCATTGGATATCTTCCGAATCCAAGGGCATATATGCAAGGATGCCTTGACTTTTTCATTCAAAACCATTCCAATAGGCAAAATCACAATTTCTAAGTGGTTTTCTCCTCTTTGACCACGCAAAAACTAGGGATGCCTATGCCTAGCCTATATGATTAAGGGACTAGACTGTGTCCACCACCTTCTTCTCATTGGTCCATCACTAATCACTCCTTAATCTAAAAGGCCCATGAAGGGTTCATTTTTTCCCCTAATGGATGATTCGTTTCCTGCTAATGATTCTAGTCCATCAAGAGCATCTTCTTGGTGGTACCTGCACATTTTATCCTTTCCCTCTCTATAGTCAAGGATAGGTTCCCCTAGTCCAATAGTTTTTATTTCTATCCATTGTAGTATTTCTTTATCATCTTCTACTTATAATTCTTTTTCCTTATGTATGGAAAAGGAATATGTGTTACCTTCATGTTGTCTTTGATCTTTGTTGTCAAGTCACAGATATTGTCCTGAGTCAACAACATTGACGAGTAGAGTGCCATTGCCCCAGTCATGAGCTTCTTGATGATGTCTCAACCAAGGTTGTCCAATCAATAGCGAGTATCCCCTCTCCATGAACGGAACATCAACCACAACAAAATTGAGGAAAAATTGGATCTCCTAAATGATCACATGCACTTGTTCCACTATTCCAAGTGGTTGGACTCTGCTTTGATCTGCAAGAGTCACTATGAAAGAAGCTTTCTTTATCATTTCTAGACTTAATGAGAGCATCATGAAGTGGGGCATTAGATTAATGCCCAATCCTCCATCAATAATGAACCCGCTAAAATTTTGGCCTTTGCAGGTCAAGGTGACTATTGGACTTCTAGAGTCAATAGTGGGAGTCTTATCTGCCACAATCAAATTGGTTTGTACATGCCTGCCACTAATTTTGATCTCAAGGGTTGTAGAGCAGAATGCTTCAATTATTCCTAGAGCATCACTCCTAAACCCTTTGTCCATTCTTAAAATATCATAAAGAGATACCTACTTATAAGTGTTTTTTAGGAGATTCTCTCTGTCGACAATAGTAGAACTTAGCTCTTCCAATGAACCATTTTGGTTTAGTTCCTTCATAGTGCCTTTGTAGGCTTTATCTACTTCTTGGCCTCTTCCTTCAAGATAAGGAATTTTCGAGCTAGGTTCTGCCTCCTCCAAGTAATCAGTCTTGAATTTTTTTTTCTCCTCTAATTTCTTCTTTTGGATCAGTGTAAGTACTCCAGCATCAGCTTCTCCAACATCCATTTGTGCATAGTTGATTTCTTGTAGTGATACTACATTTGCTGCAAGATATTCACAACTATTTTGTTATAGTGGGTTCTCAACACAGATTAGTTTGGGTCTAATTTCAAGAATAGGTCCCTTCAAAGTGGATTTAATTTCTGAAATTGGTCTTTCTCTTGAAAATGTTTCAATTTCTAAAATGGGATGTATTTCAAAAATTGGCTTCACCCATCCATCTGATGTTATGCTCATTTTGGTATTCGACCCCACTTCAAGAATCCGTGTATTTTTTGGAATTGGACCCAGCTCTGGCTTCTTCTTTATCCTTGGAATTAGTCTATTTTGTGAGATTGGACTAATTTTTGAAATCGGATGCATTATTAAAATTGGTTTATCTGAATTTTGTCTCATACTTAGAGTTGGTCCATCTGTAGGAATTGGTGTTATTTCTGAAATTAACCCTTTCTCTGAAGCTAACCCTTCCTCTAAAGCTAGTTTGGAGAAGTTACTTGGACATACCATGCCAGCCTAATCTCCCCACTTTGGACTACTTTCGCCTTTTAGGGAAATCATGTTTACCTGGTAGAGCAGCTCCCAGACTATGGCCCACATAGCCCTCCTTGGTTGGTGCTTGGCCGCAACTTTGGACAATCTTTTGAATAGTGATTAGTGATGTCAGGGTAGAATTTGCATGGGCGTGAACCTTTGGAAAGATAACATCGACTCTGGAAATGTGTGTACTCACTGCACCTATACCACACTATAGGATTCTTCTTGTTTATCGCTTTTCTTTTACTGTTGTTATCGTATTAAGAGGCATTTTTGTTGAACTATGGAGCAATAGTGTACATTAATTCTTGTGGGTGACCTAGGCTGTGTTGGTTGAACTAGCACTCATGTATAAGGAAGTGCCAAGCTATGTGGAAATCACTCCACAAAAGGAAGTAAGCCCAAAGCTTTGCGAAAAGCTTCAAACTTCTCCCTAGGCAGAGCCTTCGTGAAAAGGTCTCCAATGTTCTCCTGCGTGGGCACATATGCCAAGCTGATCTCCCCAGCAGAGAACCTCTCCCTGACATAGTGATAATGCACCTCAATGTGCGTAGTGCGAGCATGGAACACAGGGTTCCTCGCAACTGCCAATGCGCTCTGACTGTCAGTGAAGATGGTGGTGGCAGAAGACTGGCCAACACCCAAATCAGCCATAAGGCGTCTGAGCCACACACACTCAACAGTCGCTGTGAAAGCTGCCCTATACTTAGCCTCACAACTGGAAGTGGCCACAGTAGGCTGCTTCTTGCTCAACCAAGATATACATGAGCTACCAAGCATGAAGCAAAAACCACTGGTGGACACACGAGTGTCATAGCAACCAGCCCAATCTGAGTCAGAAAAAGCATGCAAATCTGGTGGTAGTGATCCCCCCTTGGGATAAAACAACCCAAGTAGCCGAGTACCACTCAAGTAGCAAAAGATGCACTTAACCGCCTTCCAATGCGTGACTTTTGGGCAATGCATAAACTTTTTCATCTGTGAGACAGCAAACTGAATATCTGGCCGAGTAATGCATAAGTAAATCAAGCATCCAATAGCCTACTGATAGAGAACAGCATCAAATGCATCTCCAGCATCATGAAGACTCAATCGTAAACCTGTCTCCATAGGAGTGGCAATAGGCTTACAGTCTTCAAGGCCAAAATGCAGCAATAATGTGTTAATATATTTTGTTTGACACAAAGCCATTCCACCATCAACTTGCATAAACTGAATGCCCAAATAGTGATGCAAATGCCCCAAATCAGACATCTCAAATGAGGCATGCAAATCAGCCTTGAAATCAGCAATATGCTTCTCAATAGGACCAGTGAGCAGCATGTCATCAACATAGACAACAATGATCAGAAGCACATCATTAGCACGCTTAACATATAAGGTGCTTTTAGTTGGACTGTTCATAAAACCATGTGCAACCAGATAGGCATGTATCTTCTCATACCAAGCACGTGATGCTTGCTTTAAACCATATAATGCCTTCTTTAACCTGCACACTTGGTTTTCATGCCCTTTCTGCACAAAGCCATGGGGCTGAAAAACATACACCTCTTCATGCAAGTCACCATTCAGAAATGATGTTTTAATGTCCAACTGATGTACATTCCAACCATGATGGGTTGCAAGTGCACAAATGCTCCGAACAGTAGTCATACGGCATGTAGGTGCAAAGGTCTCATCAAAATCAATGCCTCTTTCTTGCGCATAACCCTTTGCAACAAGCCTAGCCTTATACCTGTCAACTGTACCATCAGGTTTACGCTTCAGCTTGTATACCCACTTAGTGCCAATGGCCTTCTTGCCAGGAGGCAAGTCACATAAAGACCATGTACCATTCTTCATTATAGCATCATATTCAGATTGCATGGCAGCCATCCAATTTTCTGAATTCTGTGCTTCATCAAAAGAAACAGGCTCATTCTCATCACAGAGACTAGACGCAGCCATAGCATAGCAATCTGATGCAAAGGAGGCACTATGAGAGCCTGAACGAGTACGATATGACAAAGGTGCATCTAATTTGCTATCACGCAAAGTCTGCACCAGCCATTTTGGCATAGTTTTTTCCTGCTCAATATCAGCTCTCTCATCAACAAGTGCATCATGTAAATCTGCATCAGAAATAGAATGATCTGCATCATCATATGAAACCTGCAAAGGCTGAGAAGTTGCCTCATTAGGACCAGCATTAGATTGTCCACCTGTAAAAAGAGGCATCAACGTATCATACATGTCTTTTGAGCTAACAGATGTCTCCTTAGTACATGAAAGCAATGGCTGAATAGCATCTTCCACAAAGACAACATCACGGCTAACCAGAATGCATTTAGTCTGTGGATGATACAAACGATAGCCTTTACTTTCAAAACTATACCCAACAAAAATACATTTTACTGCCTTATCATCCAATTTTTTGCGATGTTGTTCAGGCACTAATGCATATGCCAAACAACCAAAAACACGAAGATGAGCAACAGATGGCTTGCGGTCATGCCAAGCCTCATATGGAGTGATAGATTGTAACGCTTTAGTGGGACACCTGTTCAGTACATATGCTGCACACATGACAGCCTCAAGCCAGAAACTATGTGGTAAAGCTTGACTTTTGACCATGCACCTCGCCATCTCCATGAATGACCTGTTCTTTCGTTCAGCAACTCCATTCTGTTGAGGTTTATACGGCACTGTACACTGGTTTTTTATCCCACGTTCAACCAGAAATGCATTAAAATGTGAAGACATATATTCCCCCCCCGATCAGAATGGAGGGTGCCCATTTTACATGCTGACAGATTTTCAGCCAAAACCAAAAACTGTTTGAAGCACATGAACACTTCGGACTTTGCTTTGAGTGGATATACCCATGCATGCCTGGAAAAATCATCAATGAAAGTCACGAAGTAAAGGTAATTTCCAAAAGAGGGTGTATGCATAGGACCACAGACATCACTATGTACAAGCTGCAATTTCTGCGTAGCCCGAACTGAACCATCTTTTGGAAAGGAAGAACACTGCATTTTGCCCAAAATACAGCCTTCACAAACATGTTTTCCAGGAGCGTCAAGTTTGGGCAAAGAGGACACCATTTCAGATTTCTACAAGCGTAGCAAACTAGCAAAATTCAGATGACCAAAGCGTGCATGCCAAAGCTTTGCATCTGACATAGCCTGAGAATCATGAACTGCACATGCCGAATCATTCACAGATCTTTCATAGTCTATGAGCTTATACAGCCCACGACATAAAATGCCAGAAGCAATAATCACATCGCCATTTGAGAGATCATGGAGTGTACACCTGTCATCAATGAATTTCACAACCAAGCCAATCTTGGCTAATGCAAAAACTGATAACAGGTTCTTTTTTATCCCTGGCACAAATAAAGCATCTGACAAAGTGAAAGAACTACCATCAGCAGTAGTCAAAATGATCTTACCAACTCCCATAACAGGATAAGAGGAGTTATTGGCGCATGTGACAGTATTCCTTGTAGGGGCAGGCTCGAGTGAAGAGAAGAAACTGCGCTGCGAGGTAATATGTTTGGTCGCCCCACTGTCAAAGTACCAAACATCTGAGTCTACTGCAGACATGCACTGATCATGAGAAGATGGGTCAAAACTGCAGACAGTAGTAAACGCCCATTCTTCTTCCTGCACAAGATTTGCAGACTCTATTTTTGGTGTAGAGGCCTCTGCAACAACCATTCCAGTCTCTTTCTTCTTTGCCTCTTTAGCAGCCAGTTTTGGATAGTTCTTTATGATATGATCATTTCCTTTATAGTACTTGCAAAACAATTTTTGGTTTTCTGATTTCTTCTCATCTTTATCGTGGTTCTTCGATTGTGCAGCATTTGTAGATTTTTGCTTACTAGTAGAAGAGCTCCATTTTCCTTTGCCCTTCTGACTAGCCAGGAAAGCTTGATCTGCAACACGCATAATGGACCTGTTCTGCCTGGACTGATCTTCCTACAACAGAACAGAGACTAACTCCTCAAATGACAAGGCATTTGGATTGCCTTTCATCATCAACCGAAGAGTAAAAGCAAAACTCTTATATGAATCAGGAAGACCATTCAGAACGGTCTGCACAAGTGAGCTATCTGGTATAACCTCATCAACAGAAATCAATTGTTCCTTCAAATCTTTGATCTTCGTTAGGAAACTCTCCATAGAATCACCTTCATTCATGTGCTCACTCTCCAACTGTTTTCGGAGGTAAGCAACTCGAGCCTCATTCCTAGCTCGGTACAAAGTGGTAAGTGTATCCCAAGCATCCTTTGTTGTTCTGCAAGAGCGCATGTGAGGAATAATAGCACGTTTGACAGACAAAGCTATCAATGCATGTGTCTGGGCATCTATGCCATCCCAGCGAATCTGCTCTGCAGTAGGTGCAACAGAAACAGCAGCACGAACTGGAATCTACGGAATATCATCTTCGACACCATCTTCATCAGCTCCAGCACCTGTATTTGCAATACCTGTCGTTACAGGTGTAACAAGACGTCTTTCAACACCCTGCACAATGTTCCACAATCCTTTTGCAACCAGTACATGTCGCATCATATAAGCCCATAATGGGTAGTTGGTACCATCCAACTTATCCTCAACAGCCAACATACGGAATACATCACTGCTTTCAGCCATGGCCGGTGACTAAAATACCTTGATGTAGAAAATTGACTGTATCTTCCCAAACGAGTTCTGCTAGACCTGTAGCAGACTTCGAGACGCTTGAAATGGCGAACAAAAACTGGTATATACCTTTGGCACAAAAGGAGAAAATATTCTGCACAAGCACTGCGATAGTGCGTTCGGAGGCCGAAACGAGCTCAGATCGCGATTTCGGCACCACAAGGCGAAGCTGTTTTGATCTCGAAAACACCTTGAGTATGCTCACCAAATTTCGTGCGAATCTGAGATTGCAAACGGAGGAGTGTCGACGATGCCCTAGAAGAAGCGACAACCTGCTCTGATACCAATTGTTGGAGATAGACGTCTGCGGAAGCACGCGAACAGCACAAGGAAGAAGAAGAAGCTTGGAGCACAAACACACAATACTTAATGTATTACTAGAGAATGTACAAAGATAAGTAGCCCCTTAGGGCAATAGGTGTATATACAAGCCGGGGGAAAAAAACCTCCTAAAGAGGGAAAAAAGTGCCCCGGCGGTCCTAGTGTGTTCACACACATCACTACCTAAATATATCAACAATATGAAATTAGAAATGGATTCCATACATAGGAATGGTACTTGGGAGCTATGTGAATTGCCAAAAGGAAAGAATGCCATTGGTACAAAGTGGGTTTATAAGATTAAGAGAAAATATGATGGTAGCATTGATCACTACAAAGCTAGATTGGTTGCCAAAGGATATGCACAACAATCTGGGATTGATTATCAGGAAACTTTTGCACCTACTTCACGGATGACTACCATTCATACCATGGTTGCATTGGCTGCCCATCGAGGTTGGAAAGTGAAAAGGAAAGAGCATATGGTTTGTCGCTTGCATAAAGCCTTGTATGGTCTCAAGCAAGCTCCATTTGCATGGTATGACAAAATCCATAAGCACTTGATTGCTCTTGGCTTCACATGTAGTCCGATTGAAATCACACTCTATGTATGCAAAAATGGGGCTGATCTTATAGTGCTTATTCTTTATGTCGATGACATACTCTTGATTGAGTCATGTGATGCAAAACTTGACATTCTTATGGTTGATTTGGGCCATACTTTTGATGTCACTTATCTTGGTCTTTTGAGCTACTATCTTGGCATCCAGTTTGTATCCGTTGAGGTGTGAATTCTTATGCATCAAGCAAAGTATATTGAAAAACTACTTCAGTGTTTTGAATTTGAGGATTGCAAGCTAGTTTCCACACCAATTGAGATAGGATTAAGGTTCTCAATTGAGGATTCCAGTGATGCATGTGACACTTCTCTTTATCAGCAAGCTATGGGATGTCTTATATATGCATGCAACACAAGGCCGAATATACAGTATGCAGTTTCTGAGTTGAGCCGATTCATGCATAGCCCTAGCATTAAGCATTGGAAAGTGGTGAAATGTGTATTTAGATATCTTCAAGGCACTTTGAGCTTAGATCTCTTTTATGGCAGAGATGTTCAGCCATGCTTGCATGCTTTTATAGATAGTGATTGGGCTAGTTGTTATGATACTCACGTGTCCACTAGTGGTAATTACTTTTTCCTTGGAGACTCATGCATATCTTGGTTGAGTAAGAAGCAACCTACAGTGGCGACATAGAGTTGTGAAGCTGAGTACAAGGTAGTTTTCATAGCTACATCAGAGTGTATATGGTTGAGATGCCTATTGATGGATCTTTGCATGGAGATTGATGCTACTATGCATATCTCACTCATAGTCAGAGTGCTTTGGTTGTTGCACAAAACCTAATGTTTCATGCACAGACCAAACATATTGAGGTGCATTATCACTATGTGAGAGAGCACCTTCATGTAGGAGATATTGATTTGGTATATGTGCCTACACAAGATAATGTGGAAGACATATTCACCAAAGCTCTTCCACGGGAAAAGTTTGAAGTTTTTCACAAAGCTTTAGGCTTATTACCTTGTGGGGGCTGATCTATCACTCCCTATATGTGTTCACATCATTCGCACCAGGGGGGATTTCTTACACTTATGTGTTCCTCGAGTGTTGGCTAGAGGTTTTTTCTCCATGTTACCATATACATGATACTCTCATATGTGGTGGTACTTTGTACTTAGGGATATTATTCAACTGTTACTTAAGTTTAGTTCATCGTCAATAGAGAGATCTATTCCAGCCATCATATTCTCTATGTGTCTTGTTGTGTTTGTGCTCCTTATGTGTGCTTCTCGTGTGTGTCTCGCACTTCTACACACACCCAACACTCTTGCCTCATGGCCAATTTTTCCACAGAATTGGCATGTGGTCTTGTCTAGGCATTCCTAGTGGCTATGACCTAGTTTATTACATATTATGCACCAAATGAAAGATTTTACCCCCTTCTGAGCCTTAAGCTCCTCCAGCTCTTATCAGAGATGTGCAATAGTGTCCTCTCTTGCATTCTTTTCTTTTTGTAGACTCTTCTCTAACTCCCTCCCCAAGCTTGCCATTTAGTCCGAGTGAGATTCTTCTTGACTTGCCCCCTTTCCTTCAAAATGATGATGAGCCTTCTCAATCCTACCTACAGCACCTTCAAATTCTTGTAGTGTTTACTCTTAATAACCCTGCTTTTGCACAAGGATAAAAACCTACACACAAGGTCATCTAGGTCCTCATGAGAAGTTGCTTTGAGGGTTGGAAATTTTATGTTGATTTGAGACAGAAGTGCTGCTAAATTGTCGACCATTCTTCTTGTGTTGTTCATGGCAATCATTTCCTCTAAGGATGAAGATGAAGATCTATCAAGAAGTGGAAGGGGTTTGGTGTTGGTGCAAGAAAATCCAAGCCTACATACCTGGATGATTATCATGTATTCCATGTATTCACATATGATCATTCCCTTGTAAAATCAATTACTTTTACCCATGTAAAAGTGCAGATCTTAGATGCACAAATTCCACGAGGAGTTAGATGGAATCAAATCTCAGGTTACTTGATGAGAGAACAAATCCTATAGTTTAGGACTTACTTTTAGGTGAGCACTTGAATTTGAATTCAAAGATTGGCTCCAATTTAAACTATAAAAGAGGATCAAAAAGACTCGCGAGATAGAGAGATTAGAATAGCCTGATTATGAGATGATTTTGAGAGGGACTTAAGTGACTAGTGTGCTCATCTCATAGCCACTACACTACTCTCACATTGTGCAATTGAATATTGCCAATGACATTGTATTACTATGTGATTTAATGCATACGCATTGATTATATCTCTACCTCACTTCTCTGTTATGACCATCTCATAATAGTGAACTTCTTAGATATTGTTCTCAATGCATGGTTGATCATTTGATGTGATTTAAAGTGCTATAGAATCATCACACTCTCTTCATAGCTATAAAGTTTCATTGTCATTGTTTCACTTAATCCTGAGATATCTTCGTATCATTACTCTCTAGTCTGTGGTCTGAAGCACCAAGAAAATGTCAAGCAAGTCTTGTAACTTGTTAAGCATACTTCTTAGTGTGTATTTCATCTTTTTTATTGAAATAACTCATGATTGGTAGTATCTAAGTTTATTTGATACCACCAAAAGGAATTTGGCTAAGTGCTAGCAGGTTGAGAGAGAGAAAAATGAGGAGCTAAGCTTAAACACACTCTCAAAGAATATATGAGATGAGATATGAGAGACAAATAAGTGAGCAATCCTTAAATCAACAAGAATACAAAGTTCGGTAGTAGAAGCTAACTCAAGCTCAAACTACTTGAAAAGAACAAAGCTGATAACACTATCAAATGAGCTCAATGATACACATGAAGCCAATGTATAATGGTCAAGAGTGTGTGGTATACACCACTCCACTTCAGTCCCTAGGATGCACTCCAAAACTACAAAAAATGAGTCGATTGTCTCTCAACTCCAGCCCTCTGTCTATCTGTTGAAAATGCTCAAAAGCCTCTGTTTAAATAGGCATAACTCTCTAATGTGTGGGATTTTGGTGAAAATGTTTTAGATCGAGATTCTCCATGATATGTGAAACAACTTTGCTAAAGAAACCATTTTGAGGTGATGCACGTAGCTCAAGATACAAGCTTCCAAAGTTGGCCTACTAGCCGTTTTCAGCAATCTGCTAATTCTTTACCTACCAACTTGCGGCCATCATAACTTGAATTTGGATACGAATTTGGACGAGATTTTTGGTGAGCTGATACTTGATATTATGGAGAACATTTCAGCTTTTGAATCAACCAAAAAGGATGCACAGTTAGCGAGATATGATCCATGCAAAACTGCCTTCAGAAAAGGTGTGCTGCTGTCCTAAAATTTTTCCTAAATTATAGGAACACTTTTCCAACTTGGCATTGACTTCAAATATGCTTTATTCACGACTATGGCTGATGTGGTGTTGCAATGGTGTAAGATGATATGACCACTTTGTATCTTCTCTCTGATGAAGTGCTCCCTCACTTCAATGTGCTTGGTTCATTGATGCATGAATGGATTCTTTGCCAAAGATTCAGCTGAGACATTATCACAATGAATGGTTGTAGGTTGGTTTTCACCGAAACCAATCTCATCCAAGTATCTTCTCAGCCAAATAGCTTCACAAATTGAGGTTGTCAGAGCTTTATATTCAGCTTCTGTAGAGGATAAGCTGATCGTACTTTGCTTTTTGTAACTCCATGAAATAGCTCCATTGCCTAGGAAGAAGGCATTTTCACTTATGCTCTTTCTATCAACCAAGTTTGTTGCATAATCTGAATCACTAAATCCATGAAGATTCAATGTATCTCCTCCATAGAGAATTCCAAGTGAAGATGTACCTTTCATATATCTTAGTATCCTCTTGGCTGAATTCCAATGAGATACTTTGGGAGCTTGTAGATATTTGGAGAGAGAGTTCACTGCAAAACAAATATCAGGTCTTGTGATGGTCAAATAGAGGAGAGATCCTATGAGTTGTCTATATAGTGTTTCATCATATGGAACACCATTCTCTTCCTTCATGAGTTTGAGAGTTGACTCCATAGGTGTAGAGACTGGCTTAGAGTGAGACATCTCAAACCTATCAAGAATGGAAAAAAGATACTTTTGTTGAGAGATAAATATATCTCCCTTCTCTAGTCGAGAGACTTCGATGCCAAGAATGTAGTGTAAGTCACCAAGATCCTTCATTTCAAAATCTTTAGAGAGTTTTCTTTGAACATCTTCAATCATTGTTTCATTGATTCCTATCAATAGGAGATCATCCACATATAGAAGAACAATAACAATATCTTTTCCCTTGACTTTATAATACAAACTATGATCAGCATTGCTTCTTTGAAAGCCCTGAGAGCAAAGATGCTCATCAATCCTTGCATACCAAGCTCGGGGAGCTTGCTTCAAACCATACGAACTTTTGAGAAGTTTGCATACCATGTGCTCTTTACCTTTGACAATGTATCCTTCCGGTTGTTGCATGTAGACGTCTTCCTCAAGTATGCCATTGAGGAAGGCATTGTTGACATCCATTTGCTTCACCTTCCACTTGAATATGGAGGCAAGGGAAATTAATAACCTAACTGAACTCATCTTTGCTACTGGAGCATATGTTTCATCATAATCCAATCCATATTGTTGAGAATATCCTTTCGCTACTAACCTTGCTTTGTGTCTACCTTTCTTCCCTTCCTTGTTGAATTTCAGCTTGTAGATCCATTTGCATCCGATTGCTTTCTTGTTGGGAGGTAATGGACATAACTCCCATGTCCCATTTTGATGAAGAGCGGCCATCTCTTTGTCCATAGCTTCTTGCCATTCTTTTTGCGTACTAGCAGCCTTGTATGTTGACAGTTCGTCATGTTGTAAAATAGAGCTAAGCAAAGCAACATTACTTTGCTCAAAACTTAAGGAATTACCTCGTTGATATGTAAGTCTTTGAGGTTGTGTTCTGATCCTTGAAGACCTTCTAAGAGTTGCACGGTGATCTTCATCTTCTTCCTCTAATTCTTCAATGGTTTCCTCATGTGTAGAAGATGGAACTTCAACTTTAACTATTGTTGAAGAGCTTTTATCCAAATATGAAATTGATGCTGAACTGAAGCTTGCATTCTCATCAAAAATCACATCCCGTGATAGGAATGTCTCCTTCTTACATGGATCATAAAGTTTGTAAGCTTTGCTTACATCACTATATCCAACAAAGATGCATTTCCTTGACTTGTCATCCAGCTTCTTCCTCTTTTCATCTGGAATGTGAGAAAATGCGAGGCAACCAAAAACTCTTAAATAATGTACCTTAGGCTTGATGTTGTGAAGAGCTTCATAGGGGTAATGCCCTTCAAGACTTTGGTAGGAGACCTATTCATCAAATAGCATGAAGTGTTGATTGCTTCAGCCCAAAAGATGTTGCTCAGACCTTTGTCTTTAAGCATGCATCTTGCTGCTTCAAATAATGTCCTATTCTTCCTCTCTGCCACTCCATTTTGTTATGGAGTGTAGCTGCAAGTAAGTTGCCTTCGAATACCATTCTCAAGTAGATAATGGTTGAAATCCTTCGACAAGAATTCTCCTCCATTGTCAGACCGTAGAGTCTTTAGTCTTCGTCCTGTCATCTTTTCCACCATAGCATGAAAGTGTTTGAAAATCTGAAATACATCAGCCTTGGACTTCATAAAATAAACCCAAGTATATCTAGAGAAATCATCCGTGAAGGTAACAAAATAAATATTCCCTCCAAGTGAGGGAGTGTGGGCTGAATCACATACATCAGCATGCACCACATCAAGTATATCATGTGCCCTTGAGCTTCTCTTTGAGAACTTACTCCTAGCATGCTTTCCAAGGCAGCACGCTTCACACACTTTTCCAATCCTTTGTAAGGCTAGAATTCCAATGACCATGCCTTTCTCCTTCAGTATATACATACTATTGAAGTTCAAGTGACCATACCTCTTGTGCCATAACTCGATAGGCATAATGGGGGCTGCTTTGTCATTTCCCATTGTTGAAAATGTTGAGACTTCTCCTTCTAACTTGAAAAGCTTTCCTTGCTTTCTTCCTCTATCAACCACTTTGTAGGAATTCTTTGGATCTTTAATGAGGCATTGCTGGCCTTCAAACTCTATTTTGAGTCCCTTCTCAGTCATAGCTCCAACTGAAAGTAAATTCTTGGTAAGCGATGGTACCAAGAGAACATTACTGAGTGTCTTTTTCTCTCCCGTTCCCAATCGAATGGGTATGTCACCTTTCCTTGCAATGGAATTTGGAGTACTATGTACTGTAAAGATAGTACCATTATGAGAATCATCAATATTAGAAAAGTATTGAGCATGAGAAGTCATATGAGAATTTGCTCCGCTATCGATCCACCATGGTTCCTCTTTGGGATCATGTGTATGGGATGCTATCTCTTGTAATGATACAAGTGAAGAATCTTCTTCAAAATGAGTGGACTCATTTCCACCTTCTCCATCCGTGTAGTGGGCTGATCTTCCTCTCCCATTATCTTGATTACTCCTGCAATCTTTAGCAAAAAATGACCATACCTAGAGCAATTGTAACATTGGATAGAGTAGGGTTTCGTGCTAACTATATGCTACTAAGATTATCACAATAGATAATGATAGGCTTTTGCACTTCCACACCTAAATCTGCAAGTAACATCTCTAGGCATGATGCCTCACATGCTGCCATTGCAGCACCTCTATACTCAGCCTCTGTACTCAACAAAGCAACAGTGGGTTGCTTCTTACTGCTCCATGTAATAGCTGCACCTCCAAGTGAGAAAAGAAAGCCACTAGTAGATCTTCTATCTGGAGTACAACCATCCCAATCTGCATCGGTGTATCCATGAACCTACAAATCTACACCAGCTTCATAAAACAATGCATAATCCAAAGTAGCACTCACATAACATAGAGTGCACCTCAGAGCATCCAAATGTGGCTTCCTGGGAATCTGCATAAACTGACTTTCAAGTCCAATAGTATAACTTAGATCAGGCCTTGTAATTGTGAGATATATAAGACTTCCCATAATTTTCATGTACATAGTAGCATTTTTCAATGCTTCTCGTGATGTAGTATCCAATTTCAAATTCTGATCTAATGGCATAGAAATTGGCTTACAATCAGCCATACCATACTTTTGCAACATATTCAAGGCATATTTCCTTTATGACATCCATATACATGTTTTTGTATGTATAAACTCAACGCCCAAGAAATAGCACAACACACCAAGATCTTTCATGTCGAATTCCTGCATAAGAAGTTTCTTTACCTCTTTGATGCTTTCTTCATTATCATCACCTACAATCAGGTCATTAACATAAATAGCCACAGTAGTGATGCCATCATATGGTTAAGTAATCAACAATCCTTGCATGCCATGCACGAGGGGCTTGCTTTAGCCCATATAAAGCCTTTTGAAACCTGCAAACATATTCTGGATGCTTTGAATCTTCATATCCTTATGGCTAGTCCATATATACTTTTTCTCGTAACTCACCATGTAGGAAAGCATTCTTCACATCCATCTGATGCAAAGTCCATCCTTTTCCTATACCTAATGCAACAAGTGTTCTGATAGTAGACATTTTAGTTATAGGGCTGAATGTTTCCTCATAATCAATAAATATGTCTGTGCATAACCTTTAGCTACCAACCGTGCTTTATACCTGCTTATGCTACCATCAGCATTATGCTTTACTTTGTAAACCCATTTGCAGCCTATGGATTTCTTTCCTTGTGGCAATGGAACCAGCTTCCATGTATCATTTCCATAAAGTGTAGCCATCTCCTCATCCATAGCTTTGCTGGATCCCAAACATTTGTATGTACTACTTCTAGTACATTCTCACTAACATGCTTGTCATGTGGAAATGATGCTCTTGACTGTTTACCAAATTGACATGCTGCACATACCTTTTGCATTTTTGCAACTTTGAATTTTGGTAGTCCATGGACAATCTCCTTTGACTGCATCAATTTTAGCCTTTACAAGTTTACATGTCCAATCGGATTGTGCCTCATCTCTATATCTGCAATAACTTTTGCACCTTTTGCAAACATGTTTGCATTCATTTCAGCAATCTTCACATTTAAGGTAAACATCCTACCCACTTTGGCAACCAATCTTCCATCCTGCAACAGAAACCAGATTTTTTGTTATATTTGGAACACGCAGCACATCAGCAAGATGTTTTACCTTTCCATCCTCCATTGATAGTGCTATGTTTCCTGTATGCTCAATAGGATGTGATGTGTCATCACCTGTTTCAACATATCCAGGAACTGGCATTTTTTGCAATGTACTAAACCATTCAGCATGACTGGTCATGTGATTTGAAGCTCCTGAATCAACATACCAGACATCATCATTCGATTTTGAAACACTAGTAGACATCGTATTCATCATGTGATGTTGAACCATGAACAACTTCTCAGACTCATGTGTACTTGTGGATGCATAGTTGTTTTGCTGCCTTCTATTATTTTGATTCTTCAACTTGCAATCACTTCAAAGTGTCCAAGTTTACTACAATTCCAACATCCTTTACTATCATTACCTCAATCATTTCTTTGGAAATTCATGCGACATCTTTGGCTCCCCCTACCTCGAAACTGTCCTCTTCCTCCTTCATGATTCTTTTGTTGACCTTGGTCTTGGTTACTGTTTCCTCTTGCATTTCCAAAAC
The DNA here is from genome assembly GCA_020310875.1 of Ceratopteris richardii. Classification (NCBI taxonomy): domain Eukaryota; kingdom Viridiplantae; phylum Streptophyta; class Polypodiopsida; order Polypodiales; family Pteridaceae; genus Ceratopteris; species Ceratopteris richardii. Next base: position 184,000,441 of record CM035413.1, read on the forward strand.
CTCTACCTTTGCCTCTTCCTCTGCCAGAGTAGAATACTTGCTCAGAACTGGGCTTTCCTTGGGATTTTGAATGCTCACCAAGATTTTTTTCTTCAATAATCAGCATAGATACCAGATCAGCAAAATTCGGAATATTTTCCCTGGTTTGTATGGAAGTTCTAAACTGCTTATATGTAGCTCCTAAACCACGAAGGCACACTTCCACCTTATCATCATCATCTACATTCATGCCAATAGATGCAAGTGACTCACATATACTTTTGATTTTTAGAGTGTAGTCACTTATCGACATGCTCTTCTTTTCCAATGTATGCAGCTCATTCTTGAGTTGCAATTTTTGTGCCTTTGTATTAGTCTCATACAAAGTGACCAAACTGTTCCAAGCCTCCTTTAGAGTCTTGGCATTGTTGGAGGATAAACACTCCTATGTGCACAACAAAAGCAAATGAACCCTCCTAGGATCCTGAAATTTTTCAGACATAGGTTCTGTATTTTCTGAGTTTCTCTGAGTATATGCAGAGACTGAAAATGACATTTTGCAAGCATAAACTAGACTTTAAGAGCTTTCAAATGAGAGTAAAATCACTCCATTTGGATACTGGATGATGCCTCAACCAGCTGCAACAAAACAGATAACTTGATCTGTTCACAGAGTATGAGCTAACTGGACACACACTGTTCTGGACATTTCTCTGCACATGTGCAGGCACTGAACCTGAGACTTATACCAGACAAAGTAGAACTTATAAGCTTTCCAACAAGACAAAAATCATTGCAAATGGATTCCGGATGAAGGAGAAACAACAATTACAAGACCGGGGGGTCTGCCAAAAACATCTAGATAGATAGAGTGTGTAAAAGTGAAATTTCTGCAAAATATGCAGAGAACAGATAGTAGGGGGTGTGCTTAAGCAAGGGGGCAGCTTGGGCACGTATTTCCACGACTCTAAGTCATAATACAACTCATTATAGGTTTTAAAGACCTCATACTAACCTCTTTAACCAATCAAAAGCATATACATGTCAAAAGTGAGGCCCAATCACATCAAGAGGTGAGCTAAATCTTCTCTAATCAAATTCTTTCCATTATGGGCATGATTTGATGCCTCCAACTCGTGGAAATCAGCCTCCTTTGATTGTGGATGATGTGGAAGGTTCAATTTGGGGCATGTTCCCACACTCTTGAGCTTGAAAAACTTTCAACACTCCCCCTCAAGCTCAAGTCTTTTCCTTTGTTGCTTCAGCCTATGTCTCTTATGTTGATAGCTTCCTTGAATCCTCCAAGCTTTGTACCTTCAAGAAACTTTGTCATCATGTCTGCAACCTGCATTTTAGTGTTCACATACCTTATATCTAGCTCTTTTGCCATCACCTTTTCTCTAACGAAGTGGTAATGAACCTCTATGTGCTTGCTCCTTGCATGAAACATGGGATTGTTAGCTAGATAGATGGGGAATGAGGTCTAAAACATTTGCACTTACATAGGTACTCTTCTTGAAGGGCAGCCTTGATTGTTTTCCTTGTTGGCAAGCTACACAAATTTCATGCAACATTTTAGATGAAATCTGCTATCCTCTTGTCTCCATATGTGACATACATTGAATGGTGTGGCTGATTTATGTCCATTGTGAACATTCTCCCTTGCTTTTTTCCTTTTGCTATGAGCTTGAAACCTGCCCTTGGATCCTCAACAAAACATCCTCTTTCATTGAACCTAACTTGATGGCCTTTTTCTACCATTTGGCCTACCGAAATCAAGTTTTTGGTAATAGTAGGGACATGTAATACCTCTGATAAGCACTTTGCTCTTTGATTTCCTTCCAAACTGATATCTCCCACATGTTGAATGATATGCTCTGAGTTATCACCTGTTTCCACATGCCCTTGATGCTTTGGGACCTACAAATTACTAAAAAGATCCTTTCGACATGACATATGATTGCTACATCCACTGTCTACATACCATACATCTTCACTAGCTTGAGTTGTATCTTCACCATACCTCATGGCAAGTAAATAATCATTCCCTTGGCTGGATGATGTGTTTGCATAATTACCTTGCCCTCTATAATTGTTGTTGTTGCTTTGATTCCCTTGTCTTTGAGCTCTATGATAGCATTCATTTGCAAAATGACCGGGCTTACCGCATACAAAGCATCCATTTGAAGTGGCTTGTCCTCTTCCACCAAATCTTGCACCTCTTCCTCTATTTGTGGCTCTTCCACCTCTTTGACCTGCATTTTCTTATTGTCCTTGACCTCCTTGGTTGCTTTGATATCTTCCTCTTCCTCTTGTAGCACCTCGGTTGTGTCTTCCTCTTCCTCTACCTGCATACAACAATTGCCCTTGGCTATCCTTGGCATTATGACCACCAAGGTTCATCTCCTCTGTCACCATGAGAGTGATTAGTTGATCAAAATCAGGAAGAGAGTCCCTTACATACACTGAAGTTGTGAAAGCCCTCCATTTTTCATCATCCCTAAGTCCATTCAGGGTGTGGGCGACAAGATCATCATCATCTAGGGCACAACCAATTGACCCTAGTGCATCTGCAAGCTCTTTAACCTTTAATATGTAATCATTAGCACCTTGAGAGGGGCTTTTCCTAAGATTATTTAGCTCATTCTTGAGCTGAATTTTTCTAGCTTTTGTGGAGGTTGAGTACAATCTCTCCAAGCACTCCCACACCTTCTTCGATGTATCCAAATCTTGAATATGCCCTACCATAGAGTTGCTAATATGCTGAGATAAAATGAAAATGACCCTTTTGTCCCTTTCATCCCACTCTCTTACTGCTCTTCTCTGGTCATTGGTTGGATTTACCTCATCTATGTAGGATTTTGGCTCTCCACCACTCACAAGTCCCCACAAACCTTTCCCCATCAAAAAATTGCTTATTCTAAATCGCCACGGTTGGTAGTTTCCTCTTTCGAGCTTCTCAATCTGAGCATTGAGATCAGCCATGGTGCCTCCTAACTCTTTTGAACCTCCCCCTTGATGCAATGAAGTTTAAAAGGATGGCTTTTACCTCAAAAAATAGGGCTACTCCTCTTGATGAAGCTTCGTCTTTGATTTGATGATGTATTTGCTTCCCCTTGTTGTTGACATGCCCGTTCTTTGCTTCCTTCCTTCAAAATTTGATGAAGTCTTCACTTCACTTCAGTAGCTCCTTCTTCTCTCTTTGATACTCCACTTATAGCTCTGATACCACTGTTGGAGGATAACCACTCCTATGTGCACAACAAAAGCAAATGAACCCTCCTAGGATCCTGAAATTTTTCAGACATAGGTTCTGTATTTTCTAAGTTTCTCTGAGTATATGCAGAGACTGAAAATGACATTTTGCAGGCATAAACTAGACTTTAAGAGCTTTCAAATGAGAGTAAAATCACTCCATTTGGATACTGGATGATGCCTCAACCAGCTGCAACAAAACAGATAACTTGATCTCTTCACAGAGTATGAGCTAACTGGACACACACTGTTCTGGACATTTCTCTGCACATGTGCAGGCACTGAACCTGAGACTTATACCAGACAAAGTAGAACTTATAAGCTTTCCAACAAGACAAAAATCATTGCAAATGGATTCCGGATGAAGGAGAAACAACAATTACAAGACCGGGGGGTCTGCCAAAAACATCTAGATAGATAGAGTTTGTAAAAGTGAAATTTCTGCAAAATATGCAGAGAACAGATAGTAGGGGGTGTGCTTAAGCAAGGGGGCAGCTTGGGCACGTATTTCCACGACTCTAAGTCATAATACAACTCATTATAGGTTTTAAAGACCTCATACTAACCTCTTTAACCAATCAAAAGCATATACATGTCAAAAGTGAGGCCCAATCACATCAAGAGGTGAGCTAAATCTTCTCTAATCAAATTCTTTCCATTATGGGCATGATTTGATGCCTCCAACTCGTGGAAATCAGCCTCCTTTGATTGTGGATGATGTGGAAGGTTCAATTTGGGGCATGTTCCCACACTCTTGAGCTTGAAAAACTTTCAACAGGCATCCTGTATGTGTCCAATCATGCTATCCTGTATGCTAACAAATAGCCAATACATTACCTTCTGTGCTCCTTGATTCCATTCCTCATATGCTCTTAGCTGAAGTAATTCGATGGCGTGCACCACACTGGACTCTCCTTCTCGAGAGCTCCACGACGATATGCTCAAAGTAGAAAACCGAGCTCTGGTCGCCACACACAGTACTACGCACAGATGTTGTAGAATACGCAGAAAACGCAGTACACAGGGAGCACGAAGACAGACTTCTTAGGTTTTTACAAATGCGGTCGAACTTACAGTCTGTGACTGACCAGGCCACTATATGTTTTATTAAAGAACATATACAAAGAAGTGTCCAGTGGCCATTTGGCCTTTCACATGGACACTAACGGTAACAATCTCCCACTAAAGGCCAATATGGCCAGAGTAACTATGGGAGAAAAAAGAAAGAATGATAAAGAATACCTGAGTGTAAGTATACAAACTATACCTCCCACCTGATGGGCATGTTACACAGTATACAAGTGACTGTGTAAGATCAAGAATCAAGTAACCCCCATCAAGTGACAACAGTGTCGAAAGCTATCCTGTGGTAGAGCTTTAGTCAAAACATCTGCAGCATTATCTCGAGTGTGAACCTTCTCAAGAATAATGCTCTCAGTGGCTAAGCAATCTCTAATGAAGTGATACCTCACCTCAATGTGCTTGGTCTTTGCATGATAGACCGGATTCTTAGCCAAAGCAATGGCACTCTGACTATCACTGAGCAAGTGAGGTACATGCTGAGGCAAACCCATATCACAAGCAAGACGAGAAAGCCACAATGCTTCCTTACATGCCTCACTTGCTGCAACATACTCTGCTTCTGTGGTGGAAACAGCTGTACATTCTTGAAGACGAGATCTCCAAGAGATAGCACCTCCAGCAAAATGAAAAATGTACCCTGATGTAGACTTACGATTGTCTACACAACCAGCATAGTCAGAATCTGTGTAACCAATAATGGATGCTTTCCCTCTACCTAAGCATAGACACTTGTCCTTAGTGCCACTCAGATATCTCAAAATCATTTTGACCGCTTCCCAATGTTTCTTGCCAGGATTAGACATATATCTGCTCACAACTCCCACTGCAAATGCAATGTCTGGTCTCGTAGCTACCATAGCATACATGAGACTACCAACAGCAGACTGATAGGGAATTTTGGTCATGAATTCCTTTTCCTCATCTGATTTGGGGCAGTCATCCTTGCTCAATTTCACATATGTGGGTAAAGGTGTACTCAATGCCTTTCCACCCTGCATATTGAATCGATGAAGTACTTTGGATATGTACTCACTTTGAGACAAGTATATGCATCTTTTACTCCTATCACGAGTAATGCGCATGCCAAGAATATGTTTGGCATCCCCCAAATCCTTCATATCAAATGTCTGACTCAACTTCTTTTTGAGAATTGACAAATCATAAGAGGACTTCCGAGCAATCAACATATCATCGACGTAAAGTATCAAGCATATCAAGCTGCCATCAGAACATCTCTTTGTGTAGAGACAATGATCCTCATTGCTCCGAGAATAGCCTTGGGACTTCATAAAAGCATCAAACTTTTGGTACCATTGTCTAGGAGACTGTTTAAGTCCATACAAGCTCTTCTTGAGCTTACAAACTAGACTTTCCTTGCCAGGAACTACATAACCCTCTGGTTGTTCCATATAGATCTCATCTGTAAGATCTCCATGCAAGAAAGCTGTTTTCACATCCATTTGGACTAGCTCTAAGTCCTCCATTGCAACGAATCCAAGCAACATGCGCAAAGTAGTCATCTTGACCACTGGGGAGAAGATTTCCTCAAAATCAACACCATGTTGTTGCTTAAAACCCTTTGCAACAAGTCGTGCTTTATATTTTGGAGAAGCACTATCTGATGTGAATTTCAGCTTATATACCCATTTACATGGTAAAGCTTTCCTTCCCTTTGGCAAAAGTACTAAGTCCCAAGTACCATTCTTGTGAATAGAATCCAACTCACTCTTCATGGCACGCTCCCACTTGACATGATCCTCTGTCTGCATAGCCTCTTTGTAGCAAGAGGGCTCACCGGCATCTGTTAGCATAACAAAATCTAAACCTGGAACATATCTATCAGGTGGATATGAGACACGTGCAGAACGTCTCAATGGTTGCTGAACAGGAACATGTGCAGACTGATCTGAATGGACATTCTCTTGAACATCCCTATGTGCAGCATTTTTATGCATGCTAACCGGAGGACTAGTATCCTCAAACACCACTCTTCTCACTTCAACCTCCTTAATCGGCTGTTTATGCATCTTAGACTCATTAAAAATGACATCACTACTTCTGATCACTGATCGTGTTTCAGGATCCCATAAGCGATATCCAAATTGTCCTTCTCGACCATATCCAAGAAAAATGCATTTCTTTGACTTATGGTCCAACTTCTGTCTAAGATTCTTGGGTATATGAACATATGCTTCACACCCAAAAACTCGAAGATGATCATAATATGGTGGTTTCCCTATCCATAACTCTTGTGCCACTTTCAGACCTTTGGCAGTACTAGGTGAAAGGTTAATCACATGAACTGCAGTCAATACTGCTTCTGCCCAAAAACCTTGTGAGAGGTTTGCATGATGCAATATAGAGACTACTCTATCTTGAATAGTTCTATTCATCCTCTCAGCTACACCATTCTGTACTGGGGTATAAGGAGCTGTAAACTCTCTACGAATCCCTCTACACTGACAGAAAAGGCTGAATTCATGTGAGGTATACTCACCCCCATTATCTGAACGTAAAGCCTTAAGCTTAGTTCCTTTTTCAGTCTCAACTGAAGCAAGCCATTTTCTGAAAGTAGGGAATACATCATCCTTCGATTTGATAGGATATACCCAGACTTTTCTAGTAGCATCATCTATGAAAGTAACAAAGTAAAGAGAACCACCTAAGGACCTAGTGGGCATAGGACCACACACATCTGTATGAACAAGATCTAAAGGCTGAATTGAAGAGTCAATGTGCGTTTTATGCACATTTCTGGTTTGCTTTCCATATTGACAATGCTCACAAAATGAAAAATCAGAGAAAGATAACACAGGTAAGTAGCCAGAACGAGAAAGATTTTCCATTCCACTACGAGATATATGGCCCAAACGACCATGCCAAATACAAGCCATAGGCTGTTCAGTAACAGCTAACAAGTGTTCTTTCTGTGATACAAATAAAGGGTAAAGTGAGCCAACTTTCCTTCCTTTTACAATAACCATATTGCCCTTTGATATACGAAAGGACTGAGCATAGAAGACCACCTTGTAACCAAGGTCATCAAGTTGACCAACTGACATCAAACTGCGTGATAACTGAGGTACATGGCGTACATTATGCATAGTAAATTTTGAACCGTCAATGAACTGCACAACCACATCTCCAATCCCCACAACATCACACTGGTAAGAGTCACCAAGTCTCACGGTACCAAGAGACTTTGCTGCATAATTAGAGAACCATTCTCTATGTGGTGTCACATGGAAAGAAGCACCAGAATCTAGCAGCCAGGTGTGGGAAAGAGAATCAGCCATAAGTGCCTCAGATGGCACAGTACTATCAAGTGTCAACACATCAGCATCATCAGAAATAGCATTAATTTCTTCAATCTTCACAGTCGAAGTAGATGGTGCAGGTAACTGTTTAACATGCCCATCAACATTCTGTCCTTTACCTTTAGCATTCTTTAATGTATAACAGTCTTTCTTCATGTGTCCTTTCTTATGACAATAATGGCAATTCAATATCCCTCTTCCTTGATTTACTTCTGCTCTTATTCCGTTGACCATTCTTTTCCTTGTTCTTGCTCCTGCCACGTTGTTGATTCTTTCCTTGGTAAGAATCACGAACATTATATGCATCTCCACTCTGAGTGCCAACCATAGATTTTCTACGAATCTCCTCACTCAAGAGTGCTCCACATATGTCATCATAGACGAGTTTACCACCTGGTGCACTATTGCTAATAGCTGTGCAAAATGTATCCCATGATGATGGCAGGGTGCATAACAGCAATACTGCTTTCATTTCATTGTCCATATCCATTTTCTGAGCCTGTAACTGGGAGAATATGGCATCAAACTCATTTAGATGAGCAGCAACACTATCTGTGTCCTTCATACGAAGGTCGTATAATTTTCTCATCAGATATACTTTATTTGATGCCGTCTCTTTTTCATATGTATTGCATAACTTCTTCCAAAGCTCCTCTGCACTTTCACAGTCTAATACTGTAAAGTAAACATTATCTGCTAGGTGCAAGCGAATGGTAGACCTGGCCATTTCATCTAACTCATCCCAATCATCTTCATCCATGTCAGCAGGCTTCTTTGAAATCCCATTTACTGGCTTCCATTGCCTTCTTTGAATCAGCACATCTTTAATCTGATTCTTCCATAGAGCAAAGTTTGTGCCATCAAATTTTCGGATCTCAAAATGGTCTTTGCCCTGCAAGTTATAGCTCCTCCTCGGAACGCTAGCACTAGACCCTGATCCACCGAATGTGCCTGAGACCTCTGATGCCATGATCGTAGAGAACTGAATAGAATGATAATGGAGCTAGAAGAGTCCAAACACCAACAAATAAGTGTATCAAGGAGTAAATCGACCACTATATAGTTGACTAAACCAGAAATCTGGAAAAATTTTGCCAGAGTATCCTCTGCAAAATTAGCATATGACCAGTGTCAAAGTATCATAAAACTGCAAGTACTAACATGTCTACCTGCATAGTGAATCACTGACTCCACTGCATATAATCAGTTACCCAATAGAAGCCAACTAGGCTTATCGAGCACCTATGAACAACTATCATACATCTCCTATGGCAAGGCTGGGTAAGTCTTCCACCTGCATCACCGAAGAGACCCCGACATCTGGGTGTCTCCCAGTTAAGAAAACCTCACCACGACCCTCTTTATCAAACGTAAAAGGCTTTATGCAAAGAACGTAACCGCTATATCAATGCCCACATGGACGTACATAAGCGGTATCCACAGAAGCGTACATGGTGTGTATGTGCTCAATATATGCAGTAAAATGACACTGAAAGGCTGAATACACAGCCCAAAAAACTAGCCAATAACACCTGCAAGTGTCTGTCAACTCTGATGTTTTAGGCTTTAAAAACCTGCATAAATTTGCAGCGACTGCTCCCACCAAAACTGAAAGCCCCTCGAGAAATCTGTAGTTTTACGAGTGTGGCTGAAAATACAGCCCCAAAGGTTGATATTTATTGTCTGAGAAGTACAAGGAACACTCTTCTTGATGTTCTTGGACCTGTGTGAAGAGAACTACGTGCGAAAGTACTCCAAAATGGCTCCAAAAACACCCCAAAATTGCTTCAGAAATAGGCTTTAAAAGCAAAAATGAAGCTTTGAGGGACCAAAACTTGTTCAAGGTAATGCCAACCTTAGTCTTTCCCCTTCTTCAAACACCACAAGAGTGTAGCTTAGTGGCAAGAGATTGCCGCGGTTAAGCGAGCTCTGGGGGGAACAGTACTGGGATGGGTGACCTCCCGGGAAGTACCGGGAACCTCTATATTCCTTGATCGTTGAGGTCCTCCCTCGCGCACAGCCAACGGCGCCAACGGTGACTCGGAGTCCTCGCTTCGCTCGCACAAAAGGTACAAAGCATTTTGCCTCGAACTGTTCTGATACCAGTGAAGTAATTCGATGGCGTGCACCACACTGGACTCTCCTTCTCGAGAGCTCCACGACGATATGCTCAAAGTAGAAAACCGAGCTCTGGTCGCCACACACAGTACTACGCACAGATGTTGTAGAATACGCAGAAAACGCAGTGCACAGGGAGCACGAAGACAGACTTCTTAGGTTTTTACAAATGCGGTCGAACTTACAGTCTGTGACTGACCAGGCCACTATATGTTTTATTAAAGAACATATACAAAGAAGTGTCCGGTGGCCATTTGGCCTTTCACATGGACACTAACGGTAGCATTAGCTGGTATGTAGTCTGATTCCTTTCTGGTAACTATGGAGCATTTTCATTCTCTCCTTCAATGTACTTCCAATAGTTTTCATGTATCAATAGTACACAGAATCGCTTGAAATTCTAGATCTGGAATATATGAGTGTCGTCAAACACAACGCAAGTTACAATTTCTAAAACTAACCTAGTTTTTCTATGGGTCCTACCTTGTGGGCTCAAAATGGAGGTTGAGATGGCTCCGAAACTTCGATCTGACAAAAACAAGTGATCCTAAAGGGATAACTCCCAAAAATATTTTGAGGTCTTCTACCTTCACGCCGATTTTCATAGCAAATGGAGGCTGTTTGTGAAATCACGTTTTCTCCATGCCTTGCCACATAGTCTTCACTGTCGCCTTCTCCACGAGCTCTCTATAGCCACGCTGGCTTTGATACCATGTCACGAGGAAGGAGATAAGGAAGAGAGCTCTCACACACACTCTCACTCTCAATGAGAAGCACACACATAGATTGAGGCAAGAAAGTATGATGTTTTTCTTCTTCTATTACATAAAAGGAATGTACAATAATGACCTAAAACAAGAATACAACAAGTGCAATATATAAAGAGCAATACATAAGGAAAAACCTAATTTCCGCAAATGAGTGAGCTTGCAAGAAACAAATGTGTCATCACTCTCGATAGATAAATCTAATAAAGCTCAATGAAGTATCCCTGACATATATCAGCGTGACCACTATACATGTCCGAGAAACGAAAAATTGGTACGTGTCATCTTGGATCATCACATGTTGAGCTTGATATCTCAACACTGTTTGCACCTCATGCTTCCCTTTAGGTTCTTCAAGATCAGACAGTAATGCTTTATTTCCAATCACATGATTGGAATAACCAGAATTAATATAGAAATGTGTTCATCATCTTTACCTTGCTTGGATGTCATGTTCATGATTAGTAATGAATCATCTTAGTCTTCTGTGTAGTTGTTATAGTCTGTTCTACCTCTCAAGCCTCCATGGTAGTTGTTCTTGTAGCCTTGATTGTACTTGTGATGGTAATTACTTCCTCCATTGTTGAACCTGCCTCTGGATTGTCCACAACTTCCTCTATGGAAGCCTCTTCCCTCTGATTCCTTGTGTTTTTGAAGCATTCTTCTATGGTGTGATTGGTTATATCACAGATATTGCAAGGTGAAGTGTTGCAAGTTCTCTGCCCGCCTTGTTTTCCTCCTCTGCCCCTTCCTCTAGTACCTCTTCCTCTACTTGTGAAGTTCACTTGAGAGGTACTAGCCTCTTCTTCATTCTTTTTGCCTTTACCTTTATCCTTAATTTTATTTCTAGTTATATAAAGGGTAAAAGATTGATTACCTCTAGGGTTGTTTCCATTCTTGTTGAGCTTTGTTTCATGGGTGAAGAATTGCCCCATCAATGTGTTGAGGTTAGGTATTTGCATATCCATATAAAGATCCATTGTTGTGGTGAAGAAATCCCACTTATCATTAGATTTGACGCCATTTATGATCTACCTTACTATATTTTCTTCTTTTATCTCCTCTCCAATGCTTGAAATATGGTCAGCCATATCCTTCATCTTGGTCACATAATCAACTACACTTTGCTTTGGTTGCTTTTTCAGGGTTGTAAGCTCCATCCATAGCTGGTTCTTCCTAGCTCTTGTATCTGATTAGAAGTATGAAGAAATTACTTCCCAAGTCTCTTGGGAGGTCTTGCAATTCCTAATGTGATGGTAACATGAACCTCTTAAGTCAGGTTTTATATGTGCCAACCATAACGAAAACCCTAATCAGTGTTGGGCAGATTGTTGACAAAGGCTTACTAGTCAAATTCACAAGGCATGGAGCATATGTGGAAGAACCTCAACAAGGCTTCAAGAGGATTGCAAAAGGTGAGAAATTAGGTAGACTCTTTACATTTGAAGTTGAAGATACCATAAATATTGAACTCTTCAATTACAAGGATCAAACCCTATCTGAACTAGAGATATGGCATAAAAGTCTAAGTCATATAGGTGAAAGAACACTAAAGAAAATATGTAGGGATTAGAGTGTGCTTGGCATTCCAAATCTATCAAATCAATACATGATGTACAATTGTGGAGCATGTCAATTTGAAAAAACTCACAGGAAACCATTCAACAAAAAAGGGTACATGTATGAAGACTACTTGGAGCTTGTGCACACTGATGTGTGGGGCCCTAGTAGAGAGCCATCGATCTCAGGTTCAAGGTACTATGTTTCATTTATGGCATTGGTTGAGACCCAAACAGGTAGAAGCTTGAAGAGGATCATATCTAATGGAGGTGGTGAGTACTTCTCACATGAATTCGACTCATTCTTACAAGACAGAGGTATAAAGAGAGAGAGAGAGAGAGGTCACAACAAGATACACTCTAGAATTAAATGGAGTGGCAGAGAGGAGGAATAGACTAATAGTAGAGGTTGCAAGATCAATGTTGAATGAAAAGAAACTACCAAATTACTTATGGGCAGAGGCTATTTCCATAGCCACATACTTGATTAATAGGCTTCCATCTGAATCCTTGGATGGAATGACACCATATGAGCATGGAATGGTAAGAGACCCTCATTGCAACATTGTAAAATCTTTGGGTGCATTTCTTATGCACATACTCCCCACATATTAGAGGGAAGCTTGATCCAAATGCTGAAAAGTGTATATTAATTGGCTATGATCAAAACTAGAAGGGATATAGGTTATACAATCCCACTAACAAAGGTTTTAAAGTTAGTAGGGATGTAGTGCTTGATGAAAATAATTCATAGTTTGAAGATGATTGCAAGAAGATCAAGTTACCTTATCATTTGGAAAGTGATTTTCCAATCCTCACTCAAGAAGATCAACAAATACTATCGATTCAAAGGATGAAGAATAGATTGACTTCAAGGCTTGGAGGTCAAAAGGCAAGACCAAGTTCAATCAATTTGAAGAAATTAAAGAATCCTCCAACCAAGCACTCAAAAGATCTCAAAGGGAGAGTAAAAAACCCATAAGGTATGGCTATGACACATCATTAGTCGCCAAGCATTCTGTGTACATCACTAAAGACCCTATGATAGAAGACCCTTCTTCATTTGAAGAAGCTAATGAGAAGAAAGAATGGAGAGAATCCATGCAAGAAGTTGAAGCACTTCAGGAAAACAATACTTGGGATTTGGTTCACAAGAATCCAAGCATGAAAGTAATAGGATCGAGGTGGATACATAAAATCAAGAAGAACTCAGATGGTTCTATAAAAAGGTACAAAGCAAGGCTAGTGGCAAAGGAGTTGGTTCAAACCCATGGAGTGGATTATGAGGAAACCTTTTCATATGTGGCTAAGATGCCAACAATTAGGGTCTTGATAAGTGTTGTTGCTTATAAGAATTGGAACCTATATCAGTTAGATGTTAAGAATGCATTCCTAAATGGATGGATCTCAGATGAATTCTATATGGTTCAACCACCAGGGTATGAGGATAAGTCAAACTAGGTTATATATGCAAGCTAAGGAAGGCATTCTATGGTCTAAAGCAAGCTTCTAGAGCTTGGAACCATAGGCTTGTTACATATTTGCAGGATCAAGGATTTGTTGCTAGCAAAGCAGATTCTTCTTTATTCATAAAGAAGACCAATGCAGAAGTTATTTACTTATGTGTCTATGTGGATGACATTATCATTATAGGGAATGATGCTAATGGCATCAAGCAAGTTAAAGCTCAAATGATGGAAGAGTTTAAAATCAGCGATCTTGGTTTGTTAAGATACTTTCTTGGATTAAAACTTGTATACATAGATTCTGGTGTGTTTAGTATTGAGACGAAATACTTTCATGATATGTTAATAAAATTCAAGATGGAAAACACTAAAATTGTAGGTACACCCATGGAACTCAATCACAAACTTAAGTTCTCATGAGAGAGAACTTCTTGAAGATGTTACTTGTTACCAAAAACTTGTTGGGAGTCTCAATTATGCAACCCTAACAAGAGTAGACATATGTTATGGAGTAAGTACATTAAGCCAATTTATGCATACACCAAGAAAACCTTTGGAAGCTACCAAGAGGATCCCAAAATATCTAAAGGCTACCATAAAATATCTAAAGGGTTGTTTTACCCATTCACTTCTGATTTGGACATAAAGATGTATTTTGATGCAGATTGGGCTAGATCCAAGGATGATAGGAGGAGCACCTCAAGAAACTTCTCTTTTGCAGGATCAAAGCTAATATCATGGTCATCAAAGAAGCAACCAAGTGTGGCATTTTCATCTATAGAGGCAAAATATAGAGGCTTAGAAAATGCAACACAAGAGGCGATGTGGCTCAAACAACTCTACACAGATTTGAGGTTACATTCTTACACTCCAATGATTTTTGGAGACACCACTAGTTCACTTCATTTGGCTGCTATTCATGTATATCATGCAAGGGCTAAGCACATTGAAGTACACTATCACTATGTAAGAGAAAAATTACTTAGCAAGGATATTCAATTGTCCTATGTATCAACTCATTTGCAATGTGCATACATACTCATAAAGTCTTTGGATGGAACCGAGATGAACATGTTCAGGATGATGATTCCTTTGCAGGAGATCAAGGAGAAATGAAGACCAAGCATGTTAGGCTTGAGGGGGAGCTCTTGGTGCAAGAAAATCCAAGCCTAAATACTTGGATGATTAGCATGTATTCCATGTATTCACATATGATCATTCCCTTGTAAAATCAATTACTTTTACCCATGTAAAAGTGCATGTGTTAGATGCAGAAATTCCACAAGGAGTTAGATGGAATCAAATCTCATGTTAATTGATGAGAGAATAAATCCTATAGTTTAGGACTTACTTGTTACACTTATGTGTTCCTCGAGTAGCTTTAATGTGAAGCTTTTCCCTATACATGGGTACTTTTTACTCTACTGCTGGTTAGATGTTTTTTCCCCATGTCACTACATACTTGATATTCTCATATGTGGTGGTACTTTGTACTTAGGGAGATTATTCATCTCTTACTTCAGTTTAGCTCATCGTCAATAGAGAGAGCTATTCCAGCCATCGTCTTCTCAATGTGTCTTGCTGCGTTTGTGCTCCTTGTGTGTGCTTCTCCTCTGTCTCTCGCACTTCTACACACACCAATAGTGGTATCATAGCAGGTTCAACTCCTTCTCAATTTTTGGTTTTTCGCTTCACGATGCACGTGCACTTTTAAGAGTCCAAATCGACTTCGTAGCATAGGATTGTGAATGTTAGCAGCCAAGAAACATTTCCACCATGTGCACTAGGGTCTTACCCCCATTTCGAAGCCATTTGTGCAGTCATAATTGCCATTAGAGTGACGGTTTGTGAGTTGAAATTTCAGCATTCATTTCAGCTTTCATTGAAGTGAACATTTTGCCACATTCTTGGTTCTTTTCTGAAATGGCGGGCAACAATGACTTGTTTGGCATGCTTCAAGCTAAAGATAGGTTTGATGGTACCAACTATCTGATGTGGTCTTACATGAAGAAACATGTTCTTGTTGCTAAATAGCTTTGGAACATAGTAACAGATGTAGATCAAAGACCCACAGTTCTTCTACTTCACAGTCTACTGTCACAGATGGAGCTTCTTGTTACAGTGGTTTCTTCTTCTCCACCTACACGGGAGCAGGTTAGATGGGATGGAAAAGATGCTCAAGTTCATGCTTTGATTGTGCTTTCTGTGAAGCATCACATAGTTCCACACATTCCGTCATGTTCTACATCAAGAAAGGCATGGGATACTCTTCCTTCTTTGTATATCGTGCATAATGAAGCATGTGTTGCATACTTGAGGAAGAAACTTGAGGATGTATGTATGGATGAAAATGAGTCAGTGGGTGTATGTGACATGCATCAAGGACTTGAAAGAGCAATTGGAAAACATAGATGAGATTATTCTAGATGCATCACTCATTTCTACATTGTTGAAAGGATTACCGAAATCTTTTCAAAGCTTTGCTATTACACTCTTTTTGGTTCCAAAAGGAAATCCTAATATGTATGCATTTGATGATGTTGTTTCTCTTCTTTTGCAAGAAGAGCAATCTAGGGTGAATAGGAGTGGTTTGATTGAACAAACACAAGCACTTGTCATCTCACAAAAGGGGAAAAGCAAGTATGGTTCAGCTTTGGGTTCATCAAAACCAAAGCCTCAAGCTTACTCTTCCACTCATTCCTCTAATGATGGTGATTTGCAAAAGAAAAAGAGATGCAAATATTGTCAAAAGACTGGTCATACTATTGATGAGTGTAGAAAGCTTGTTACACGCAATGAAAAGAAGAATGAATCCGACATGTCTATTGCTGAAAATTCAGCAAATGTAAAGAATGATGAAGCTAACATGGCTCAAAATTTTTGGGCATGTGTTGTCACATGTCATTATGATGCTTCTTTGCATTCTAAATGCATGGTTGTGAGTGAGGCTGATTCAGATTGGTTCTTTGATACTGGTGCTTCCAAGCACATAACATCATGCAAAGGATTTTTTGCCTCTTTGAAAGATGCACCCAAAGGAGGACATGTGGTGTGTGCAAACAATGCCTCTTATCCTATCATTGGAGTAGGAGAAATTGAGCTTATGGCTTCAAATGGAGGTGTGATTCTCTTAAAAAATGCATTGTATGTGCCAGGTATCAACAAGAACTTAATTTCAGTTCCGTTGATTGCCAAAGTCGGACTTCATCTACACTTTGTTAATGATAAGTGTATGGTTCATGATTTCAGCAATGGCGATGTTATCGTAATGTCCGGTACATTATGTAATGGTTTGTATTGCATAGATACATACAAGAGGGCTGCCTCGAATACCTTAATTGCTCATACCTCTTCCATGGCTAAAATGGAGCTTTGGCATGCTGGTTTTGGTCACTTGAACTTCAAAAGTTTGCTTTACTTGCAAAAGAAGGACATGGTTATTGGTTTGCATACACTTGAGTCCACTGAAAAAGCATGCATGTGAAGGTTGCATTCTTGGAAAAATGCATCGTGATTCTTTTTCAAAAGATAGTCATACAACTTCCTAGATTTGCTATGAAAGGGAAAGAGCATATGGTTTGTCACTTGCATAAAGCATTGTATAGTCTCAAGCAAGCTCCACATGCATGGTATGACAAAATCCATAAGCACTTGATTGCTCTTGGCTTCATATGTAGTCCAATTGAAAGCACACTCTATGTACACAAAAATGGGGTTGATCTTATAGTGCTTGTTGTTTATGTCGATGACATACTCTTGACTGGGTCATGTGATGCAAAACTTGATATTCTTATGGCTGATTTATAGCATACATTTGATGTCACTTATCTTGGTCTTTTGAGCTACTATCTTGGCATCCAGTTTGTATACGTCGAGGGGGGAATTGTTATGCATCAAGCAAAGTATGTTGAAAAACTACTTCAGCATTTTGACTTTGAGGCTTGCAAGCCAGTTTCCACACCAGTTGAGACAGGATTCAGGTTCTCAGACGAGGGTTGTAGTGATGCATTTGATATTTCTCTTTATCAACAAGCTATGGGATGTCTTATATATGCATGCAACACAAGGCCGGATATACAGTATGCATTTTTTGAGTTGAGTCGATTCATGCATAGCCCTGGCACTAAGCATTGGCAAGCGGTGAAACATGTGTTTGGATATCTTTGAGGCACTTTGAGATTAGGTCTCTTTTATGGCAGAGATATTCATCCATGCTTCCATGCTTTTACATATAGTGATTGGGTTGGCTATTATGATACTCGCGTGTCCACTAGTGGTAATTGCTTTTTCCTTAGAGACTCATGCATATCTTGGTTGAGTAAGAAGCAAACTACAGTGGCGACATCGAGTTGTGAAGCTGAGTACATGGCAATTTCCACAGCTACAGTGGAGTGTATATGGATGAGATGCCTATTGATGGATCTTTGCATGGAGATTGATGCTGCTATGCATATTCTCACTGATAGTGAGAGTGCTTTGGTTGTTGCACGAAACCCAATGTTTCATGCACGGACCAAACATATTGAGGTGCTTTATCATTATGTGAGAGCGCCTTCATGCAGGAGATATTGATTTGGTATATGTGCCTACACAAGATAATGTGGGAGACATTCACCAAAGATCTTCCACGGGGAAAGTTTGAAGCTTTTGGGGGCTGATCTGCCACTCCCTATATGTGTTCACATCATTTGCTCCAGGGGGCTTATTATACTTATGTATTCCTCGAGTAGCTTTGATGTGAATCTTTTCCCTATACATGGGCACTTTTTACTCTAGTGCTGGCTAGAGGTTTTTTCCCCATGTTACCACATACTTGATACTCTCATATGTGGTGGTACTTTGTACTTAGGGAGATTTTTCAGCTCTTACTTCAATTTAGTTCATCATCAATAGAGAGAGCTATTCAAGCCATCATCTTCTTTGTGTGTCTTGCTACGTTTTTGCTCCTTATGTGTGCTTCTCTTGTGTCTCTCGCACTTCTACACACACCCAACATTACTTTTAGGTGAGCATTTGAAAAGATTGGCTCCAACTTAAACTATAAAAGAGGATCAAAAGGTCTCGTTTTGGCCTGCTTGGAAGTAGCTAACTCATTTCCCTACTATGTAGTTGTTCTAGATGAGACAAGTATAGAAGGTCATGCATAAAAAGAGGGGACCATACAAGCTGTTATAGAAAAAGAGGAGACTATACAAGTTGTTGGTTCAAGTGAGTCTATGATAGGAATAGTTCTTCTCCTATATTGGCGGCCACAAAGTTATAGAATTATCTTTCTTTTAAAGGTTGGAAGGTTGAGTCCAAAGTATCTTGAAGTTCATGATAGACAATTGTGGTAGAACAAATTATAGGACGATGTGTTGGTTCTTTTATGGCTTCCTTATTGTGAAGGACCTTACAAAATTAGAGAAATGCTCGAGTGGGATGTAGTGCACTTAGAAAAATTGGCTAGAGAGGCACTACCACTAGTCAACATTTCCCTATTTCATAGTTATTTGAGTTTTCACAACCATTTCATGTCGTTATTGGTGCTAGTGGTTCAGGAATAGGTGGTGTTTTAATGCCAAATGATCATCCCATTGCATTTGGGAGTAGAAAGCTTAAGCCCTCAGAAAATAATTATAGTGCATATGATAAGGAATTGTTAGCAGCTGTGCATGCTCTACGCATTTGGAAACACTACCATATGGGATTTGAGGTATTAATCAAAACCGATCAACATGCTATTAAGCATATATTAAATCAGCCTTAATCTCTTATCGACATCTTAGATAGGCTTCATTCATCCAAAATATCCAACCCATGATCTAATATCAACCTGGGAAACCTAATGTTGTAGTCGATGCTCTTAGATGTTTTCCTTCACATTATGTTGTTCTTCATAATATCTATGCAATCCAAATTCATTCCTTTAAAGAAATGATTTGTTCAGCCAAGATATGCATGAGCTACCAAGCATGAAGAAAAAACCACTAGTGGACACATGAGTGTCATAACTACCAACCCAATCAGAGTCAGAAAAAGCATGTAAATCTGGCGGTAGTGATCCCCCCTTGGGATAAAACAATCCAAGTAGTCGGGTACCACTCAAGTAGTGAAAGATGCACTTAATCGCCTGCCAATGCTTGACACTTGGGCAATGCATAAACCTGGTCATTTGTGAGACAACAAACTGAATATCTGGTCGAGTAATGCATAAGTAAATCAAGCATCCAACAACCTCTTGATAGAGAATGGCATCAAATGCATCTCCAACATTATGAAGACTCAATCATAAACTTGTCTCCATAGGAGTGGCAATAGGTTACAATCTTCAAGGCCAAAATGCTACAATAATGTGTCAGCATTGCAACTATCCAATGTTCATAATTTTTGTGCTTCATCAAATGAACATGTTGAGTCTCATCACAGAGACTAGAGGCATCCATAGCATAGTAATCTGATGCAAAAGAGGCACTATGAGAGCCTGAACAAATATGGTATGATAGAGGTGCATCTAATTTGTTGTCACGCAAAGTTTGCACTAGCAATTTTGGCATAGTTTTTGCCTCCTCAGTATCAGCTCTCTCATCAATAAGTGCATTATGCAAATCTACATCAGAAATGGAATGATTTGCATCATCATATGAAACCTATAAAAGCTAAGAAGTTTCCTCAATAGGACAAGCACTAGGCTGCCCACCTGTAAAAAGAGGCAGCAAAGTATCATACATGTCTTTGGAGCTAACAGATGTCTCCTTCATACATGAAAGTAAAGGTTGAATATCATCTTCCACAAAAACAACATCATGGCTAACCAGAATGTGTTCAGTCTGTGGATGATACAGATGATAGCCTTTGATTTGAGAACTTTACCCAACAAAAATACATTTTATTGCTTTATCATCCAATTTCCTATGATGTTGTTCAGGCGCTAATGCATATGCCGGAGAACCAAAAACACGTAGATGAGCAACAGATGGCTTGCAGCCATGCCAAGCCTCATATGGATTGATAGGCTACAGTGCTTTAGTGGGACACCTGTTAAGTACATATGTTGCACACATGACAACCTCAAGCCAAAAACTATGTGGTAAAACCTGACTTTTGACCATACACCTCGCCATCTCCATGAGTGATATGTTCTTCCATTGAGCAACTCCATTCTGTTGAGGTGTATATGACACTGTACGCTGATGTTTTATCCCACATTCAGCCAGAAATGCATTAAAGTCAGAAGACATATATTCCCTCCCTCAATTAGAATGGAGGGTGCCCATTTTACATACTGACAGATTTTCAGGCAAAACCAAAAACTGTTTGAGGCACATAAACACTTTGGACTTTCCTTTGAGTGGAGATACCCATGCATGCATGGAAAAAACATCAATGAAAGTCACAAAGTAAAGATAGTTCCCAAAAGAGAGTGTCTGCATAGGACCACAGACATCACTGTGAACAAGCTTCAATTTCTGAGTAGCTTGAACTAAACCATCTTTTGGGAATGAAGAACACTCCATTTTGCCCAAAATATAGCCTTCACAATGTAAGGAATTGAACTCACAACCTCTTGGTTAGGAATGTGATGGGCTAACCACTTGCCCCAAAAGCCATGGTTGAGGATTACTTCTTAATCCTCTCTCTTAGGGTGTAGTTCAAACATCTCCTATCTGTCAAGGGTGTGGTTCAATCATCTCCTTCATATCACTTTATTACATTCTTCCCCCCTTAGCTCAATCATTGTCCTCAATGATCTGCTCTTGTATCCCTCTAGCCTCGATGATCAATTCTTGAACTACCTTGGTACCCTTGAATTGATGTCCTCAACCTCCCATAGTTTCTTGAACCTTGTTCGCAACCTTGGTGTCTTGAACACTGTTCTCAACCTTAGTATCTTGAACCTTGTTCTCACCCATGTTTGGTATCTTGAAAACTAACAATTACGACCACCACGTGCTAGAGAGATGACTCTCCTCCCAACCAAATGCCTCTATATATAGCTCTCTCCAGAGGACTGTCCTCTTGGACAGGTGGATACTAACCAGCCATGTGTCGACCATGTAACTGCATGTGTGCCAAGTGTCCCAATCAACTCGAGTTAACTCAAGTGGATGCTTCTAGAAGGCTCTAGATCTCTTTGGGCAAAATACTCTCCCCATGACTCCCATCGGGATTGAACCCAAGACCTCCTCCTTCACATCCTTGAGACTTAACCACTAAGCTAAGTGGATCACTTGTTCACAAGAGTAAATGACCTTCTAGTAATTCTAGACTCAAGATCTTTGGTCATACACACGGGTGAACAAACGGTGTTCGATTTCAAATCTGTCTAAACCGGTCAGACCATTGGATCATAGACTTACTTTATTACATTTCCCCCCCTTGGAAAATATTTTCGTCCTAAAAATAGAGCTATATATCTATTGTAGGTAACCCCCGAGCCTCATGTTTCAAAATTGGAAGAACATGGTCATGTTCTTAAAACTAGAAGAACATGTCTCATCTCTGTGGTGGCATCCCTGTCCGAATGATTCAAAACACTATCTCGCTTTGCACTTTGATAAACTGGTCAAAGTACAAATTAGTGAATGAATAATAAGGGTGGATCTAAAAACATCCCTAGCCAATTCATAGTTTCTCGATGTGCAATCTAGGCACAAACATGTGAACTAGGTGGATTCAAATTACTAGTCCATTTCTAGGCATGACTGGTGCATGGACTTAGTAACAGAGGTGGGATTTTTATCCCTATCAAGACTTTGAGAGCTCTTGATTCATTTGAATTTGATTTGGAAAACTTGAATTTTGGTTGTCCCAAACATCTGACTTGGATGTTTGTACAATGGTCAAATCCCAACTAACACTAACTTGATTTTTTCACTCGACTAGAGGACTACTTTGTCCTAAGGGCTTGAAAATCCTATATAAACTATACAATAAATTTTTCCATTTACTTTGGTTCAACCTTACTATACCTTGATCAAGTCAAATTCAAAATGAAAATTGTCTAGCTTAGGACACTTTTCTCAAAGAATTGTGCTAAAAGTTCTTTGGAATTATCAATCTTATGAGCAATTCCTAACTTCCTTATTCTAGAGTGTACTGAACTCTAGAAAGTCATAAAAGGTATGCTAGTAACTTGAAGCAAACTCAAATGAATAAGTCAAACTTGGACTTGATATCTTTTGAAGATCGAATAAGTTCTTATACAGAACATCTATCCAGGATCTCTAATTTAGTTATCCAATTCCAATCAGCTAACCCTAGAATTTTGTGAAATGAATCAGATACCATATTTGAGACAATTCGAAAAGATTTGGAAAGCAAAAGGAAATAACTAAAACTAATTCAAACTTCTAAGATCTAAACTTGCTATGAGTCAAATACTTGATTACCCAAGACCTTAACTTAAGACTTATTATCTTTTGAAGATTGAAAAATCCTTGAAAGTTTTAATTTCCTTGAAAATCAAATCTAACTTCAAGATTTATTCTAGGACTAAAAGATAATTATCATCCCATGGTCCGATGTCCCATACCATCTTTCCTATATCAATCTGAGTATAAAATCTAGTGTCCCATACCACCCTATTTTATATTCACATTAATGTGTGGGTAATAGTTATCCCAAAGTCTAAACGTATCTTGATAGAGTACCTTTTTACTTCAACTCTTCAAAAGAATTTGAAGTTTCAGGCATTATCCCTAAATTTATATTCTAGGTTTTGACATGATCGTTTCACGATCTTTTGCTTTCCTTTGGGAACTTGAAAACCTTAAATATCTAATCTCCTTTTACTCGGGTTTTCAAATGAAAACCAATTAGAATTCCAAGTTCTTGAATTTTTCCAATTCAAGTCCAATGGGTTATACTTGACCAATTTGTGGCGACAAGAGCTATTTATTTCTTGTCTTTAGATTCCTTCCTCATTGTTGTTTTAGGTACCTACCCCGGTCGAGACTTTGTAGGAATCTCTCTACTGCATAAGTCTAAGCATCTGCTCATGCTTTCTAGATTTGTACCAAAACCCCTTTAAGGATAGGGAAACATTATGTTTTACCTTCCATAGACTTAAGTACCGTCTTCACAGTTACAGACTACATTCTTGGAATTTCTTCTCTATTCAAACTTGGAACAGCTTACTATTTTGATTGCCAATACTTTTGCAAACTTCACAGTAGTTCCAATGGCAATTCTTGGACAAACCTTTCCAAGCTTTTGATCAAGTCTTGTTGATCATGCGATAATAATAAAGACTTTGTCTTTATCTTTAAGATCTCTTGAACTATCAAAAGCTTTTATGCTTACGCGGGATTTTAGAGATCTTTCCCTCAACTTAAGTCCAAGCATATACCAATGCCTTTTAGATTCTAAAGCTAAGAATCTTTGATACACTTCCAGGTGATATCAACCATTTGGACTTTAAGTACCACTTCTGGTGGTTTGGGACAGCTAGGGAACTACTTACTAACTAAAGAATTTAAAGAATTTCCTTCTCACTACTTGGGAGAACATTATTCTTCAACGACTAGAGATCCATTCTAGGCCATGACATGTGTGCATCCAATTATCCATGTCCAAATATCCATGCACAAACAATCTATCCTCTACATTACAAAAAGTTATAAATATACATGTGCAGAGGCTTGAGTGCATCCTATTCCTTTTGCAAGCAAGAAGAAAATATAAATTGTGCATGAAAACATTCTTTCGTATATGCATGCTTGTGCTTTAATGAGTGTTTCAATATGTTTATGCTCTTTATGTAGGTTTCAATAATTTTCATCAAGATTATCAAGAATGAAGTTTTTTGTACCATACTTCAATGACAAAAATGCATCCTACGTGATAATAGAGAACAAAAACAAATATTGAAACCAATCATTAACTTGGAAAATACTTATCTCCCAATTAAGCTAGGTCCTTCCCTTGATCCTCGGGAAGAGCCAACCTTCATAGCCATGCTCACAATTGGCTTCAATCCTCTGATCTTTTGCTTTGTATAATAATCGAACATCAATTGTGTTCCTTTTGTCCTTCAAAATATACTCGAGTATGTGTTTGAAACCGATATCAACCATATATTTCTTTGGTCGCATCCATATAAGTATGGATGTTCTGAGGCTAGTGGACATATGGACATGTCCCTAACTTGGTTAGCTTGCATCTTGGATTCAATTCTGAGAGAACATATTTTCTATGATTGCATATTGATTGCATACATCAGTATATCATGACTTATGTGAAGCAAACACAATAGAAAACTAGCATAAATGTGCAGGTTCGCCTAACTCGGGTTCATGGGCTGGAATCTGCACTTCTGCAAAACAAACTTATTCTGTTCCATTTTCTATGTTATGTTTGCCGATCAGTTGTGCACTAGTGTAGTGGTTGGAAGAGAATCGTGGAAGCTAAGGTCATGGGTTTAAAACCCAACTATAACCTCTAAAGAATATAAAATCGTTTGCCCCGCATCTGTGCTATATATGGACGTCACAACAATAGACATATAGAGAAAACTTGAAGATTGCAATCAACAAAATGAATCTCCTCCTCGAATAGCAGATTCCTATTACAGACGTCTTCAGTTTGTTTCCTCTGTCGTACCGTCGCGACATCCTCCCTTTTGCTTGTTATGGCTGATCTTCAGTGCACCAGAAATGGATCTTGATGGGCTCGTATGAAGTCATCATGGAAGCGACTTGCTCAATCGAATATGACAATATTCTACCAGAGGAAGGTTTGGGTTCGAGCCCCATGCGCATACAACATAATCGATACCTTTTTCACTAACTCTCCTAGACTAATACAACATTGCACAATGTCGTAAACTGTAATGATTGTGACGGATATATATCTGTCGACTAGAGGTTGATGGAGCAGATATTGCATGAACCTCTAAATGTGGTCATGCGGGTTCATTCCCCTGGGATGCAAGCGTGATGGATATAGTTGATGCGTTACCAATTGCCACTTCTTTTTCTTCCAACTTTATGCTTCCCCAAGCACACAAAATCGGGCGTCGATCTCCACTTGCATCACGTTTTTTGCATATCGGTGTGAAAAACTTAAATGAGGAAGATGAAGAAGGGCACCCATGTGATGATGAAAACAAACTCTACAGGATGATGAAATCTCATCAAAGTCTCCGTGAAACCTAGTGTAGAGTGTGAGGAAGATGATGAGCCGTCAAGGTCACCATTGGAGCTTTCCTAGAGCTCTGATACCAATGCAAGGAATTGAACTCACAACCTCTTGGTTAGGAATGTGATGGGCTAACCACTTGCCCCAAAAGCCATGGTTGAGGATTACTTCCTAATCCTCTCTCTTAAGGTGTAGTTCAACCATCTCCTATCTGTCAACGGTGTGGTTCAATCATCTCCTTCCTATCACTTTATTACATTCGCAAACATGTTTATCGGGTGCCTCAAGTTTGGGCAAAGAGAACAACATTTTAGATTTCTGCAGGCATAGCAAACTAGCAAAATTCACATGATCAAAGCATGCATGCCAAAGTTATGCATCTAACATAGCCTGAGAATCATGTACTGCACATGCTGAATCATTCACAGATTTTTCATAGTCTATGAGCTTATACAGCCCATGACATAAAATGCCAGAAGCAATAATCATGTCGTCATTTGACAGATCATGAATTGTACATCTGTCATCAACAAATTTCACAACCAAGCCAATCTTGGCTAATGCAGAAACTGATAACGTATTTTTATTGATCCCTAGCACAAATAAAGCATCTGACAAAGTGAAAGAACTATCATCTGCAATAGTCAGAATGACCTTACCAATGAGTAAAATATGTTTGGTTGCCCCACTATCAAAATACCAAACATCTGAGTATACTTTAGACATACGTTGCTCATGAGAAGATGGGTCAAAACTACAAACAGTAGTAAACGCCCATTCTTCATTCTGCACAAGATTTGCAGACTTCGTTTTTGGTGTAGAGGCCTCTACAACAACCATTCCAGCCTCTTTTTTCTTTGCCTCTTTTGCAGCCAGTTTTGGATAGTTTTTTATGATATGATCGTTTCCTTTACATTACTTACAAAAGAATTTTTGCTTTTCTAATTTCTTCTAATCTTTGTCTTCCTTCTTCAAATGTGTAGCATTTGCAAATTTTTGCTTACTAAAAGATGAGCTCCATTTACCTTTGCCCTTTTGACTAGCCAAGAAAGCTTGATCTACAACATGCATAATGGACCTGTTCTGCCTAGATTGATATTCTTGCAACAAAACAGAGACTAACTCCTCAAATGTCAAAGCATTTAGATTGCCTTTCATCATCAAATGAAGAGTAGAAGCAAAACTCTGATATGAATCAGGAAGACCATTCATAATAGTCTGCACAAGTGAGCTATCTGGTATAACTTCATCGCCAGAAATCAAGGGTTCCTTCAAGTCTTTGATCTTCATTAGAAAACTATCCATAGAATCACCTTCATTCTTATGCTCACTCCCCAACTATTTTCAGACATAAGCACCACGAGCCTCATTCCTAGCCTGGTATAATGTGTTAAGTGTATCCCAAGCATCCTTAGTTGTTCTATGCGAGCGAACGTGAAGAATAATGGCACGTTTGACAAACAAGGCTATCAATGCAGGTGCCTGAGCATCTCTGCCATCCCAATGAATTTGCTCTATAGTAGGTACCATAGAAATTGTAGCACGAACAAGAATCTGAAGAACATCAGCATCTTCAATGCCATCTACATCAGCTTCAATACCTATATTTGTAGGTGTAATAGGACGTTTTTCAACTCCCTACACAATGTTCCATAGTCCTTTTGCAACCAATATGTCACATCATATAAGCCCACAATGGGTAATTGGTACCGTCCAACTTATCCTCAACAATCAACATACAGAATACATCACTGCTTTCAGCCATGGCCATTGACTAAAATACATTGATGCAAAAAATGAGTGTATCTGAAAAGTTTGATCAGAACTACCCTGACAAGTTCTGCTAAACCTGTAGCAGACTTCGAGATGCTTATACTAGCGAATCGAAACCTGTATATATCTTTGGCACAAAAAGACAAAATATGAAGGGCTTTGGTGTGCAGAACAAGAGGAGCAAGGAGGAGATGGAGGGAGAGACAGGAGAGGAGAGACGTGCGGAGATGTGTGGGAGCCTCGAAACCCACATAATGATCTCTCTTGAGGCAATACTCTATATATGATATTTATACATATATATATATATATATATATATATATATATATATATATATATATATATATATATATATATATATATATATATATATATATATATATATATATATATATATATATATATATATATGGGGTTAAGGTCACATGACCCTTACATCCCCAACAATCTCCCACTTAAGGGTCAATGTGACCATAAGTGGTAACATATACAAAGAATGATATAGGACTATACAAGAATGTACAGGAACAGTCCGGATCTCTACCCATACCAGATCAACCTACACCAACCGCCTCAAACAAGGTGTATCCATGCACCTCAAACTGCTCTAGACTCATATGTACAAGAGTCGAGCTCACATATGATTGATGCAAGAACTCATGAAGTTCCTGCAAAGCTCCCACTTGCTCTATGCCTGTGTCAATCATCGAATGACTGACAACTCAAATTGCAAATGCTTCAATCACAACTGCAATGTCTGGTCTCGAGCATAACAACTTGTACATCAAACTCCCGAATGCTAACGAAACATGTGCTATCTTGGCTAACCTAAGTATATCAGCCATGCCTATATCCAAGGCATCAAAAGCACCATCATCAAGGCCAACATGTCCTGACATATCTGTGTCAAGATATGGCATGAGTGAGTCCAAGAATGCATGATCGCTGACTCATCAACATCTAAATCAGTCATCCTATCAACCAAGGATGTGTCGGGTTGTGCACCCTGAGAACTAGTATGCTCTGATGTACACTGTGTATCATAAGAGCTATCCTTCTCTACCACACCAAGTGTATCAGCATGCTCCACATGAGCTAACTGCACAACATCAACACCAAGATCAAACTGATGATCACACTCTAAATGAGTATCATCATAATGCTCTAGATGAGCATACACATCATGCTCTAAAGTATCCAACTGATCATCCAAAGTGTGCTCCAAAAGAGCATCCACATGATCAATGAAATCATGCTCTACATAAGCATCATGAGCATCCAAAGTATGCTCTACATGTGCATCCATCTGAGCATTTGAATCTTGCCATATATGTGCATCATGAATGTCACTAGACCTATGTGTAGGTACACAAAATGAGACATGACGAGTCTCACATTGCACATAAGGATGAAATCCCACTGAGTTGAGATTGTCTCTCACATGAAGTACTTTCAGTGGATACCTGTGCCCAATCCTAGCACCTCTGACAAGCATAAGCTGTCCCAACTACAACTAAAAATGATGCTTACCAAGGAATGCATAAAATCTGCTCTCCTGTAACTGGCTAACTGAAATCACGCTCATAGGGAATGAAGGCACATAGCGTACATGTCTGAGCATAAGTGATACTCCACTAGGTAGCATAAGGCATACATCTCTTACACCCTCAATGTCATATGTCGTACCATCAGGCAACTGCATACATCCACGACTCTCACCCGAGAATCGACAAAACCACTCATGATGTGGAGTAATATGAAAACTGGCTAATGCATCAAGCAACCAAGCCATATGTGTGTTATCCAATGAACAAGAGGAATCCTGAGATGAACCATAGAAGAAAGTGATATCACCATCACTTGCATAATCAACTGCCATAGACTCTCCTGAAATCACTACCTGACCTACATCACATGCATATCTCTGTCGTCATCGTCGCATCCGCCTGAAGCAACATCGTCGAATATGGCCCTCATGACCACAATGCCAACATCAAAGTCGTCGATGTGATCTATGTCTCACATGAGTCAATGGACTCGCATACATATCATGTAGTCTCTACCATAATGCACTACTTGTCTCCTCATACATAACATACTCATATATAGAATCCACAAGCTGTAATCAGATAGTGGAGTTGGCCAATGCGTCCATATCCATCCATACATGGCTGGGCATGTCATGAGGCCTTTGTGAATCTCAATGCACATACATATGTAACCCTGCACGAACCAATGTATGCCACAATTGAGCTTTCCATCTCAGAAAGTCAATGCCATCAAACCGAGAAGACACCATGCTGGTGATCCAATAGACTAGCAATGTAACAAGAGACTAGAAACAATACTCTATCCTCAATAGGATCACGCCTGCATATCCATATGCATAACTAACATCACAAATGTCTCGATGGAGAAGGAACCATGTGAACCACTTGTCACATAACCATGCATCTAGCATGCACATAAAACCATGAGCATAAACCTGCTCACCAAGTCTCCAAAGTGATAAAATAGATGTGAAAGAATCTTGGGAAAAATTCGACAGAGTATTCCATGTAAACTGAGTAATCAAACAAGATAACCAATCTCAAAAGAACAATGATAAATCTGTCACCACCTACCACTGATCCAACCAAAGATAATGGCAACTACATACGCCAAAAACTAATAGCAATATAAGCCAATACAATGATGATGTATCTCCCACTAAAGAATGAATCTTGCAAGATGGTCCAATCTCTCACGGATAACCTCTCACCAAGTCCAAATGAATGGAGATAAACAATGATCCAAAGCTATCGCACAAGCTTCAAGATCCACTAGAGCTCCTTTCTAGCATAAAAGTCAATGAAATTTCAACAACATCTCCTCTGTAAAATGGACTCTAGAACCAAAATAACCATGTGAGGGAATCACCATCCACAACATCAAATCAATGAACATTTGCTCTAGAATAGCAAATCAAGGTGACAAACAAGTGTGCAATTGAGGCTCCAATCTGCATCATGTACCAAAAAAGAAAACAAAGATACAAGTACCAACCAAGATCCACAATCAACTCTCACAGAATTGTGTATGACCGATAACTAAATCCATAACCAATTGGCATAAGCAAGATATAGACCACAATGCCACTATGCATCCATGATCGAACTCATGATGACATAAACCTCAAAAAAGAGTATACCACAATGTCATCTTACATGCCAAACACGTGATAAGATCATTCTCTATTCTCATATGGAGGAGCTACCACAGTGATCATACTTGTACAATGCCTTTAAGCTCTGAAAATAAGAGCTTGCACACCAAAAGTTCTCTCTCGAAGAAGTTCCAAAGCAAATTCAACCTCCAAGAGAAATTAGAGTTCTTATGGCAAAAATGTGTTGCTCTATGTTTTGCTATTTCAGAGGTGATAACCTCTAAATATGAACTTTTTGATCTTTAGCAAACTTCAAGATCTGATTCTTGACTACATAATGAGATAAAGAACACCTCAATCAGAGGTGTGTAGCTCAAGATACACACAAAACAAGCATCATCTGTCAATTTCACCTTCACTTGCAACACTACTGCTCTGTATTCTACAATTTCGACAACCTAAAGCTCAAAATATGGAATTGTGATCTTCTACAAAATTGTAGAGGATACTCTAAGCTATGCATATCAAGTCGAGTCATATGAATCAGACGTGTAGAACTCAAGTTATGATAAAAAAACTGAACTACTATCATAGTGAATGTAGATTTGCCTTCTACAATAGCCTGAATTTTTCGAAGTTTCAACACTTTAGAAGTACAAAGCAGGTTCTATCTCCTTCTATGAAGTTGTAGCCCTCTCTGTTAGCTATGCGACGAACTTTAAAACCCATCAATCCGAGTTTTTTAACTCGAGTTATGACCAAAATACTGAACAACTATCAAGAGATGTCGACTTGCACTTCTACCCCTTCTGACCTAAGCTTCCATTGAACCTTCTTGCACACAAGCCTTCAACATGCTCTGATACCAACGAAGGGCTTTGATGTGCAGAACAAGAGGAACAAGAAGGAGATGGAGGGAGAGATAGGAGAGGAGAGACGCGCAGAGATGCGTGGGAGCCTCAAAACCCACATAATGATCTCTCTTGAGGCAATACTCTATATATATATATATATATATATATATATATATATATATATATATATATATATATATATATATATATATATATATATATATATATATATATATATATATATATATATGAACATGGGGGTAAGGTCACATGACCCTTACATCCCCAACAAAATAGCCTGCACAAGCATTATGATAATGCATTTGGAGGCCAAAACGAGCTCATCAAATTTCATGCGATTTTGAGACTATGACCGGAGTGGTGTTGACGACGCCTAGATGAAGCATCGGCCTGCTCTGATACGAATTGTTGGAGTTAGATGTCTGCGGAAGCATGCGAATAGCACAAGGAAGAAGAAGAAGCTTGGAGCACAACACACAATACTGAATGTATTATCAATAGAATGTACAAAGATAAGTAAGCTATATATGTATATACAATTCAGGGAAAAAACCTCTTAAAGAGGGAAAAAAGTGCCTCGGTGGTCCTAGTGTGTTCACACACATCAGGACCTAAATATATCAACACATTCCACCAAAGCTAAGCTTTCCTTATTAAATAGTCAGTAGCAAATTTTACTTTTTCACTTTTAGCATATGATTCTTTAGAATAGAAATTGTCGAATTGTGATAACCATGAAAGAACTAAAGGGCCATCCTTATGGCCATCAAACTCTAGAAATCGGTAGTTTTTACCACCAGTCTTAGAATGTGTTCCATTAGCTTGGGTAGAGAAAATAGCTTTTACTACCCCTTCAAGGTTATTTTTGCTAGATTGCATATTTTGAAGTACTTCATCACATTGCCAAATCTCACTTTGAGCACCTCAAAGTTCATGATGCAAGAGCTCCAATGGTTGCTTGCACGGTACTTCGGGTAGAGGTAACTCATCAAAGTCCTCCATGGTATTTGTAGGGCCATGGATATGTAGACAAAGAAACCTACTTGTTGGATATGTGAAAACAATTTTGAGATTTTTTTAATTCAAAGGAAAAAAGAAAGGGTGGTTCTTGGGAATTGAAAAAGTAAGAGAGAGATGTAAGTTGTGTTAAATATAAGAAAAGAGAACTAGAGTGACAACACAAAGAGATATGTAGTGGTTAAAACATTAGACTTGTGAAAGAGAGGTTGTGGGTTCAAATCCTCCCTCCTTGGTGAATATAATATTCCTTATTGCCACTCCTTAATTAAAAGGTGTTCACGCATAGCTAACATTTTCCAAGGGAGCCATGGGTGCCAGGGAAGCCAAAGATGCCTAAGTTCTATGCCTAAGTTAACACGTTGGAGTAAAGATAGGTGTAAACATAGGTTCTGGTTTTTCAATTGAAACAAAAACCTAAACTGAAACTAAAATCGAATTTGAAACTAAAACTGAAAGTGAAACTACAAGTGAAACTGAAACTGAAATTGAGACAGAAATAGGGATCGTAATCAGAATCCAAAAACGAAAACAGAAACGGATAGAGAACAGAGATTGAATACCAAAATGAACGAAAATAGATCCATCTATAGTGAGGCGTGCAGTGCTCTGATACCATTGTTACTAGGATCTTAATTCATGTGCACACAGAGGGTATGGGTGCTAAAAACACAAAAAACTTAGATACATAAATAGATGAGACAGTATGCAAGATTGGGTGCAATCCCCCCCACATACTCTGTTTCGACAAGTCCATAAAGTGCATGTATTTATAGGATTTTTCATTATGTCAAAAATAGTGATCACAATGAGGCGGCTTCAAAAAGCAAGTGTGAAAGTAAAAAGTTGCTCTATTTTGTGGAGAGCATTTGCTTTTATTAAAAATCATGGTCTACAACGATCCTTATCCTAATCACTACTTCTACTATATGTGTTTCTAAAAACAAAACCCTCTACATGGGTTTATTTACTAATCATATAAAATATAAATATGATTATTGATGTCCAAACATATTCAAAAATTCCATGCCTTTTCACGCCTTTCACGCCCTCATGGACCTTCAACTCCTATATCAAAACACCAAAACACATTAATAACTTTATAAATCTCACCCCAATAATTCTTTATACAACACATTCCAAAATTCTTAGATGAACATATTTATGCATAGCATAGGAGTTGAGCATTGGCAAGTAGCTAAGTGTATCTTTTACTACTTATTTGGTACCTAGTAGCTTGGGTTGTTTTATCCCCAGGGGAATTTACATGCTTTTTTTACTCAGATTGTGCTAGCTTTTATGGCACTTATGTGTTAAGAAGTAGTTTTTGCTTCATCTTTGGTAGGTCATGCAACTGATTGTGCTAGCTTTTATGGAAGTTATGTGTTAAGAAGTAGTTTTTGCTTCATGTTTCGTAGCTCATGTTTGCTAGCAAGAAACAATTGATTGTGGCCATTTCCAGATATGAGGTTGAATATTGGGTAAATTTTATAGCTATTGTTGAATGTGCATGGTTCAAAATCCTTATGGATCACTTGGGTGTTGGTTAGACTTCTACCACTACCATATTAATAGACAATTAGAGCACATTGGAAATTGCACAGAACCCAATGTTCCATGCTCACACTAAGCACATTGATGCGCACTATCATTATGACAAGGAGAGAACCTTTGCTAGAGAGATTGGTATGACATATGTGCCCACATAGGATAATGTTGCATACCTTTTTACAAAGGATCTACCTCGTGAGAAGTTTGAAGCTTTTCACAAATCTTTTGGCTTACTTGGGGTTTGTGGGTTGACCTTCATCCACATTGGTTGACACTTCCTTATACATGAGTGTCAACTCCCTTGTTCATTGCATCACTCCTATGTGGGATTTGCTAGGATGTTTTGGTAGTCACGTGTGTAAACACACTTAGGATAGTCAAGACACTTTTTTTCCTCTTTAGGAGGGTTTCCCCCCTCATTTGTATAGATGCACATAATTCTAAGTGCTTGCTATTTTTGTGTATTCATGATCCCCAAACTCCTAAGAACCCTTGAATTTGAAGGGTTAATTAGTCACTAATTTATTATCATTTTAAAATTTAGGCACATGCAAATTTTTCTATATGTAGAAATAATTGTCTTTTATGATTTTTTTTGTAAAAGCACGAGACGCTTTTTCACTTTCCCCTTTATTTGCGAAGAAAACTATTTTGAAATAAATAGAATTTTCCCCTTCATTTGTGAAGAAAACTATTTTGAAATAAATAGAATTTTCCCCTTCATTTGTGAAGAAAACTATTTTGAAATCAATACAACTCGCTTGCAAATACATGCACTTGAAGAAAATTTTGATGAAATATGTAGGGGAGATTTGTACCAAGTTCTATGTAAGTCTTCTATCTTTATCTATGAGTTTTTACAATTTCTCTTTCTGCATTATTATTATTATTTTAGCACGCATGCAGCCAAACACATCACTATTGGATATCTTTCTTTGCATCTATACTTCTATACATGAGCATGATATTGCAACATTTTGTTCAATATCTTCCATATGACCTAGAGAGGATATTACACACCTAAGTAAATGGGCTATAAGTCAACTATATACATATTGATAGTTCGTATGATAGTTCTACATAGGAGAGGGTAAGTACCATTTACATATGTTTTCCCAACTTTAGACTACCTTCTCAAGAGGCTTCTTAATGGGAAGCACATGGGGAAAAAAAGGCATGGGTATGATCATGTACATGATGTACATGGGGTTTAGTGAGAGTATCCATTTTAATCTCTTCTAGTATGCCTTCCAACACCATGATTAAGAACAAAAATGGAATTAAGGTGAAGGAAATGTCATAAATAAAAATATAAAGAAAGGCTAAAAGATGGTTATGGATTCTCAAAGTTACTCATGTGCTCAACACAAAAGTCACGGTAAATGTATATCTTTGGATTTTTTTGCAAAACGAGAAAAATAATTCTAAAAGAATACTGTTTTTTTTTTTTAACTTGTGATTAATAAAACTTACAAAAATCAAAAGCTTATTTCAACTTTCCATAAAAAATTACAACTTCCAAAATTTGGCTTGACTTTCCTTCAAAGAACTCTTTTTTTTTTTTGGAGACATCCCAATATAAAAAAATCCTTATTTTGAGACTAGCTCAAATCTAGATAAATAAGCTAAATGCAATTCAATGAAATAGAACAATTCTTATTTGCATCGTTTTATAAGAGTTCTATGAAATTCATGATTGTTTGGAGGGCTATGCTTAAAGGAACATCAAGAACATTAATCATGCCCTTAAATTTTGACAATCACTAAACCCGTTGAGAGAAGATTTCATCCATAAGGCTTTCTTTCCAAGTGCTTTTGTATTTGAACTCTTCATTGTTTTGGTTCAAGTTATTGAACTCTAGTAACCATAGGATCTCCGCTTGTTGGTCCTTAATTCTCTTTGAATCAACATTGAAGCAAGAATGGATATTCCGTTCAAATATTTTACTACTAATAGATTTACTTATTATGATTGTTAATTTTTTAAAAGGGAGCTTGATCTTAGGACCTTCTCTCCCTCTAGGAAATATGAAAGATAGACACACACATCTAAGGGACCCCTTTAATCCCTCATATGAAGGTCTTTTGTCAAACCGATTGATTGATCTTAAACCCTCAACCTTAAACCTAGTGGTCAATGAGGTACCATTACACCACACCCAAAAACAATTAAATAAAATTCAATCGTCATAAGGTCAAATAATATTATGAAATATAATGAATATGAAATGCTTTTGTAAAAGACAATGAATATGAATGCTCTTAGTTGGGGGGAAGCATGACATATTTGTAAAACTCTTGAGTGTAGGATTGAGGTTTTAAGTCATTTGGATCAATTCGACGAAAACATCTAATGTTAATGATAAAAAAGATCCTCTATGTGTGTTTTTTCCATTTGGAAGTTTGATCATTGACCTACTCTTCCATTTAACTTGAACCATTGAAATAAAAACCCATGCACCTTGACTCCTTGAAAGATCAAAATAAACAACTCATGCACCTTGAAGACTTCCCTTGTTTCCCTTGAAGACTTCCCTTGTTTCCCAACTTTTAAGGTATTGTGTGTTAGACCACACTCTAAGTCTTGAAACTTTTCTGAAGTGCTTCCACTTCACCAAGGGACCGATAGTGGAGAACCCATAGTAGAGAATAGGTCTTAGCATGGTGCCAACCCCTCCCTCCCAAAAAAAAGTGGTATCACTGTTTGAGGCGTGATGCAAATTCTCCTGATTGCCACTGACATAAAACCTCTCTAATAAGAGACAAAACTCCATACAGGAATGACGCGATTTTGGATGGGTGTGAGGGCACTCGGTCGGAGCCTGCATCACGGGAGAAGGTGGTTATCAGTGCAGTCTCCCTCTGTTCCCTCGCTTTCCGCCTTATCCGTGAGCCATGCCTCAGACAAGGTTTTCAAGCCGTTGTGGGCACCACAAACATCTTGGGGTCACCTCTACTGCACATGTAGCGTTTCAGATGATATATCCACGTGGGAAGGAGCTAATGAAGCAGAAAGTATTGCATCGCGTGGATGGCAAATAAACGAAGAAAGTGAAAGTGATTGGCGTAGCCATGCCGCATCTGTTGCTCGATCCCTCCAGCTAATCAAAGCCAGAATGCGAGTGTGTATCTGATGTAAATAAAAAAGAATGTTTTTTTATGCTTGTAAATAATCAATGCCAAAAAGGGTATACTTTATTACGATGATATTCTATGCAGCCTATTGGGTTTCGTGGAATTCTCTTTAAACAATATTGCATCGTCATTGGGATCTCCTGCATAAAAGATGTTTTTTCTTGACTGCATTTATGTTATCCTGTGGTTTCTGCTTTCAATTCATCTATCTTACACCGGAAACGTTATCAAAACGAATATTTAGTTCTTTTTTCATATTTTGACATCAACGTCTAAGCATATACGTCATTTTCTACTGGTCCGAAAATGCATTTCTCATTGTACAGACCTTCTCCAATGTTTTACTTCTTTCATAAATTTTCTGAGAACTTATTGCTTATCCCGTTGTTGATACTGTACTCAGTGGAAGGAGAAACTCTTGAGATTGAAGCAACTTGATAAGGTACTGGAGAACCCAGATTTATGGCAAGACCCACAATTAGCAGTGAGACACAGCCGAGAAAGGGGAGATATAGCTTCGAAGCTGAAATCTGTCAGGCAGATGGAAGTTGATTTGTTTGAACATGTCAGCCTTGCTGAGCTTGCACATGAAGAAAGTGATAATCAAGTGGAAGTTGTAAGGATGTGCTGATTTGGCTTTGGTTTTGAGGAGTTTATGTTTCCAACTCGATGGAATTGAACAAAATTTTGGCAATTTAGGATGCCACAAGGGCTCTTGCAGATTTGAGGCAAGTTGCAAAGGAGAAAGAAATAGCTGCATTGTTAAGTGGAGATCAAGATGCTTGTTCTTGCTTCCTAGAGGTAAATTCAAAGGACAACTTGCTCATATAATGCGTATCATAGATGTTGATTCTGCTGTAATAGTCGAAACATGTAATTTACTCCTTCGGTGGTTTTGAAGCAGCCAACTTTCACCATGTTTCATCTTTTTCTATCAAATTTGCATTTGTTCCTTATTTCTGTAGCACAGAAAGCATTTTTCCTCCTTAATACTTATCGATGTTTATTTGTCTGTTTATTTTAAAGTTTTCATGAAATTGTGTTGGTGATAGTGTTAATACAAAGATCTCGCAGAATGATCAATGCAGAAATATTGTTTCTTAAATTAAGTCTGTGATGTTTCTTAAATGCAGGTTCAAGCTGGTGCAGGTGGAACAGAGAGTATGGATTGGGCAGCAATGGTTTTGCGTATGTACAAGCTTTGGTCAATAAACAGAGGATTTGAAACATCCACAGTTGATGAGGTCTATGGAGAGGAAGCAGGCATAAAGGTGTTTTTATTTTCTTGTAAGAAATCTTAGGACTATTTGTTTTAATTTCAGTAATCACTGCCTTGAAATTATTGTTGCTTGTGTGTTTTGGTTCTAAAAATTCTCCCTTGGCACATGGTTTGGGACATTACAGAGAGCAACCCTGCGTATAGAAGGAGAGTATGCTTTTGGTTATTCAAAATGTGAAGCTGGGGTGCACAGACTTGTGCGAATTTCTCCTTTCGATAGTAACAAGCGTCGTCATACCTCATTTGCTGCAGTTGCTGTCATTCCAATTTTCGATTCCGAATCACATATAGACATCAAAGAATCAGATCTAAGAATAGACACATTTTGCTCTGGTGGCCCTGGGGGCCAACATGCAAACAAAACTGAAAGTGCTGTACGAATTGTTCACCTTCCAACTGGTATCACTGCGCAATGTCAGGCTGATAGGTAAGAGTTCTTAATTTTTTATCTGCAGATTGTTATATTATGGAGAAATTAGTTTTTAGGCGAAAGGGAGATGACTTCATGAGCATGCATGTATTATTGTTTTTGATACATTTATACTTAAATATGTTTTAACAACATTCACAATTGTGTCTTTCATAAAGCGAAATGTCCCTGTAAACTTAAGTTTGATAGAGCTTGAAAGGATCAATGTACCCTCAGGGAAGGAGTGAGAGATAACAAAAGATAAAGGAGCTTTAACCAGTAAACAATTTATAGGAAGAATCCAACTTGCCTAATTTATTAGTTATTTATATATACAAGTGGTAGTATTATTTGATGCTTGCGTTTTGAAAATAGGATCATATATTTTAGGGAAAAGAAATATACAAAGAAGTTTCTATTGGGGCCTTAGGAAATTTTTCAACAAAATATTGTGGATTATGTTCATATGGGAATGCATGAGAGTGATCCATATATTTGATCCTTCAAGCCCTTAATTGGCCTTTATTTTTTCTTTTACAAGTACATTGACACAAAAGGGTTCATAACTTTCAAGAGAGTTTCCACTCAAAGTGTAAATTTGCAGTTTCTTGGGCATCTTGAACCTTTTTTCTTTGGCTAAATATACACATTGGGCATGAGTGCATAATGCTTCAAGTGTTTTATTTGCATCACCTTGACTTTGTCATGAAGATTCTTTGTTTACATTTTTAAAACTTCAGCCATGATCATGAATAGTTATCTTAAGGCTTGATAGAGACTACTTCATTGCGTTCTAGATATTATCATGGCCTTTCATGATTATTTAGAATTGCTTCAAGCCAATGTAGGTTTGGGTGCTCTTACCTACACATACACGTTCCTTTTCCTTCTCTTCTTTTATTCTCGCTCAAGATTTTGTAATGTCTATACGGCTTAAATTGATGGGAGGATAGTAGATACATTTAGGGCATTTTCATCTTATAAGGGGTATTGTTAGTGCCCACCAAGTTTTATTGGTATACGACTTGCGTCAATTTTATTGTGTAATCTCTTATTTTGGGTGTTTTATTTTCTTATGTTTGTGTTACTTTCCTCTTTATCTTGGACTCATAAGTTTGGATAAATTTCAACTTATGAAGGTGTTTTTTGTTAGCACCCACCAAGTTCCTTCATAATGACAAGATAAAACATTGGCCTTATCACAAAACATACAAGAACAAACATTAGAGTTTCCTAGTCATAAAGCCAAACGGGCTCTCCTTGAAACTTGAGAGCTTGAAGTTACATATGAGTGGCCATCATTGCAAGATCTTGTCCCCATACCACCACATCCACACCAAAATGGGTGTACAAGAGACTCCACCAAAGGGAAACGTCCAAGTGTGTGTACACAAGGATATGCTCACATGGGACTTGTTTGGGATAAAGGCCCCAAGGACTCCTTTTGTATATTTTAAAGCTTCCATCTGAAAGCTCTCTCCAAGAGCTTTCTATACATATTTTTGTTATATTTTTTGGACTCCAAATTGGAGAGTTGTAGGGATTTACATTATTTTTATGACTTTTGGTTATTGGTCTGTCCAAATGACCTAAAAGTCATTTATCAATAAGACTTGGTTCCAAATCTCTAATAACTTGATTGGGACTTCTTCAACTTGAGCTTCTCTATCTTCTTCTCCAATTTTTTGCGCAGGTTTCTCTCTTTACTTTCTCTCTCCTCACGTAGGAGCCCACTCCCTTTGCGTTTTGGAGCAATCGAGGGCACCACCATGTAGCTCTCCGCGGCCCTTTTCAATTGGTATTAGAGCTTTGAGCTGAACTATTGTAACAAAGTTTCTTCAAATGCTTTTATACTTCAACCTTATACTAAGTTGAAGGCTTTTTCTTGCATTTGGGAGAATTCCATCATAAAAAACCTTCGTTTTTCATGATGAAGTGCTGTTTTTAGAATATTACTTCAGCCCATCGCAAAGCTGAAGCAATTTTTGAGTTTTTCAGAGAGTTTCAGTGCAGAGAACCTCTTCCATTGTTCTTCTTTTCCACATGTCATTTTCAGCATCCTCACTATTTTTTTTCATTTACATGTTTTTTCTTGTAGAAATTCTCTCTCATTTCAAGTGGCAGTACATGTAGAAGGATTGAGGAAGTACATACTTGTAGGAAACTTCTTACAACAGGTTTTTTCTCTGATTATACAAGTCACATTGTTGCAAAAATTGAGGCTTTTGTGAAAACAAGCACCACTGACTCAGTTTTGCATCTATGTATACCTTTTGTGGTTGAAAAATAACAAATTTCTTGTTTTTGATGCAATCACAACTTGCTGAAGTTTTTTGCAAAAAATTTCAGAAATTGGTTTTTGCAAGTTTTGAACAATTTTTGGGCTTAATTTCTCAAGTATAGTCTCGTCGGGTGATTCCGCGCTGGACTACGAATGAACTTTATCTTTTTTGGTGAAATTTTGAAGCTCTCAATGTGCAAACAAGGCTTCTACTTCCTTTGATGTCAAAAACTTGTCTGAAATCAAGAGATTTGAAGGTGCATCCTTTTTCTTAAAGATTGTGAAGGGGCTTTTGAGGAAGTCAAGCCCGGAGATATGACACATGCAACATGGACGATCCTAAATAAGAAGGCAATCACTTATATGAAGATGGTCATCTTAGTGGATCTTAAGGGCCTTACAAGTGCTTTTGAGGTATGGAAAAAGTTGAAGGCCACCTATGAAGCTACCATGCATGTAAATCAAGTGCATCTTATGCGTAAGCTAGTGTG
This sequence comes from Ceratopteris richardii, assembly GCA_020310875.1. Classification (NCBI taxonomy): domain Eukaryota; kingdom Viridiplantae; phylum Streptophyta; class Polypodiopsida; order Polypodiales; family Pteridaceae; genus Ceratopteris; species Ceratopteris richardii. The sequence goes on from CM035413.1 coordinate 184,042,062, forward strand.
TATGTATTATGAAGCTTAATGAGTCAAAAAGTGTGGTTGAGCAAATATCTTCTTTTAGAGGTACTCTCTTGTAATTGCAAGACTATGGATTATGTGCATTTGATGATAAGCTTAAGGCCGTCTTCTTGTGGATGACCTTACCTCTTCATGGGAAACATTGGTTGTTTCACTTTCGAATAACCCCAATCTTACCTTTGATGGTGTAAGGGGTTCTATTTTGAATGAGGAAATCAAGAGGAAAGCTAGTGGAGAGGATAGTGATTTAGTCAATGTGACTAGAAGAAGAACAAAAAGGAAAAGTGGAAATGTACGGAGGAGTAGGAGAAAAAGCAAAGGCAAGGCTGAACTGACTTGTTACCAATGTGGTAGGAAAGGTCACGAAGCCTGATTGCATATACTAAAGAAGCTTTATTGCATGATTGCAAATACTACCAAGGTGAACTAGAAAGAAAGAAGAACAAAGGTGATAGGAAGAAAAAGGACACTAAGAATGAAGCACGTGACAACTCAAAGGACAAGGACGAAGAGAATGCCAATGTTGCCTCTAGTGTTGTCATTGAGGAGTTATGAGATGAAGAAGATATTCTTTGTGCTCCTATGGCAGTAGATCATGTTGAAGTTAATGATGTGTCTATTAATATTCATGCACAAGATATGCATATCATAAAGAGGGATCTGGTTGATGCGCTGTTTACTGTGAATGATGTTTTGTCACAAACATGGACTGTGGATTCAGGTGCATCGTTCCAATATTACTCTTATTAAGGAGTGTTTTACTACCTTTCATGTGGGCAACCATGGACATGTATATCTTGGAACTAACCATGCTTGTTCTATGGAAGGTATTGGCACATTGCACCTCACTTTAGATGGCACTAATGAGCTAGTTTTGCATGATGTAAGGTATGTACCAAGCATCAAGAAAAGCCTATTGTCCGGTGGGCAAATGGATATGCATGGATACAATACCCTCTTTGAGAAGGGGTCATGTAAGCTTATCAAAGGCTCTAGGCTGATTGTTAAAGGTACAAAGAAAGGGATTTTTTATTGCTTACATGGTAAAGCCTTGTCGGGCAAGTTTATTGCTTTGGAATCCATTCACATATGGAATTATGGCATAAAAGGCTTGGCCACATGAGCCAAAAAGGCCTTAATAAACTATGTAATTTGGACAAGTTTGATGCGAAAGGCTCAAAATTTGATTTTTGTAATGAATGCCAATGTGGTAAGCAAGTAAAGAATTCCTACTGTTTTAGTGTCTCTCGTAAGTCTAATGTGCTTGATCTTGTTCATTTTGATGTTTGTAGCATGCCCACCAAATCTATGGGGGGTTCTCTTTACTTCGTTTCTTTTGTTGATGACTACTCTAGGAAGCTTTGGGTATATTTGTTAAAATCTAAAGATGAAGCTCTTTGCTGCAGCCTGCATTTAAGAAATTGCATGCATTTGTGATCACCCAAACAGGTAGAAAGCTAAAATGCTACATATAGATAATGGGGGTGAGTTTACAAGTGCTGAATTCAATAGATTTTGTGAAAATCTTGATATTAAGAGGGAGCTAAGAGTCCCATACAACCCTTCTTCCAACGGTGTGGCTGAAAGGTATATCAGGACTATGTGAGAGGGTGAGATGCATGCTGTCCACAACTAATCTCCCTCATGGATTTTGGGGAGAGGCTTTGAAAATTGCAGTTCATTTTTGCAATCGATCCCCTCATATGTCCTTAAAAGGTGGCATTCTGGAAGAGGTCGGGTCTGGCAAACCAACTTCATATGACCACCTACGCATCTTTGGTTGTGATGCTTTTGTGCATATAAGGCCTGAGTTGAGAAGCAAGTTAGATGCAAACTCCATAAAAGGAATCTTCACGGTTATGGAGATGAAGGTGAAATGGGCTGCACGATCTGGCTACCTCAACTCAAGAAGGTAATATGCAGCTGGGATGTTGTATTCCTTGAGGCAAGGTTGTTCAAAAGTGATTGTGTACAGCCACCTATTCATGTTGAAAACAGGGATGGAAATGATGTTCAGCAGGCCATAAACAATGAAGAAGTTTATGTACATCCTGATGTAGATCCATTGACAGATAATGTGGATCATTGGGTAAGAAGATCTACACGTCCTAGAAGGCCAGTGAACAGATATGACCCCTTTGTACATTACATTATATGAGGGTGAGCCTCTCACTTATAAAGAGGCAAAGCTATGTGAGCAGAAGAAGAAGTGGGAGTTAGCCATGCAGGAAGAGATACAAGCCTTTCATGCAAATGATACTTGGGATTTGGTTGAGTTGCCCAAAGGTAAGAAGGCCATTCTCAACAAGTGCGTATACAAAATCAAAACTGTTGATAGCAAACTCAAGTATAAGGCAAGGCTGGTTGCTAAGGGATATGCCCAAAAAGAGGGCATTGATTTCCAAGAGAGGTTCTCTCCGGTGGTGAAAATGACCACATTACGTGTGTTATTTGCTCTCAGAGCTGCCTTGGATTTGGAGTTATTACAAATGGATGTTAAAACAGCCTTTTTGCATGGTGATTTAGACGAAGAGCTGTACATGAAACAGCAAGAAGGATATGCCATTCTTGGAAAAGAGCATCTGGCATGCAAGCTGAAAAGGAACTTATATGAGCTGGAACAGGCTCCCAGCCAATGGTATAAGAAGTTTGATGCATTTATGCTCAAACATGACTTCAAAAGAAGCCATGCAGACCACTGTTTGTATGCTAAAAAGGATGAAGATGGCAGCCCAATCATTCTTGTGCGGTATCTAGATGATATGCTGCTGGCTGGGAAGAAAAAGAATACTCTTAGCTCTCTAAAGCAGCAGCTGAACTCTGCATTGTCAACGAAAGACTTTGGGGAAGCTGAGCATATTCTTGGTATGCGAATAAAAAGGAATTGGCAGGAGCATACTATGCATTTATCCCAAGAAACGTACATTGAAAAAGTGCTGGACAGATTTAATGTGGCTGATGCTAAGTCTCTTGGATTGCCCTTGCAATCACATGTTAAGCTTTCCAAGGATGACTGTCCCAAAGATGATGATGCAGCCAACTACATGGAGTGTTGCATATGCATCAGCTTCTGGTTCACTTATGTACTGTATGGTTGCCACTCGGCCATACATTGCTCATGCAGTGGGAGTTGTTAGTAGGTTCATGGCTAATCGTGGCAAAGCTCATTTGGAGGTAGTCAAATCTATCGAGATATTTGAAATGAACCAAAGGTAAATGCCTATGTTTTGGAAAGGGTCATTGGAGTTAAAAGGATTCTTTGATTCAGACATGGAAGGTGATGTGGACACATGCAAATCCACAAGTGGGTATGTATACAGCCTTGTAGGTGGAGCTATTTCCTGCTGCGCTAGACTTTAGAGTATAGTTGCACTCTATCTACTGAAAGAGGCCGCGGAGAGCTACGTCGTGGTGTGCTCGGTTGCTCCAAACACCAAGGGAGTGGGCTGCTGCGTGAGGAGAGAGAAAGTAGAGAGAGAAACCTGCGCAGAAATTTGGAGAAGAAGATGGAGAAGCTGAAGTTGAAAAGGTCCCAATCAAGTTATGAGAGATTTGGGACCAAGTCTTATTGATAAGTGACTTTTAGGTCATTTGGGCATGTTCACACATGGCCAATGACCAAAAGTCATAAAAATAATGTAAATGCCTATAACTCCCCAATTTGGGGTCCAAAAAATATAACAAAAATATGTCTGGCTTTCACATGGAAGGGTCAAAATATACAAAACGAGAGTCCTTGGGGCCTTTATCCCCAACAACCTCCCACTTAAAGGATCAAGGAGGATCCTTTAAGCTAAGTAACTCCCACCATCTGTATACATAGCTGATGTTGTGCCTTGGGTAGACACTTCGTGAGAGCATCTGCAGGATTTTGTGAAGTATTGACCTTGATCAAAGTGATCAGGCCATCCTCTAACACCTCTCTGGTGAAGTGGTATCTCACATCAATATGCTTTGTGCGAGCATGAAACATGGCATTCTTTGCCAAACATATGGCACTCTGGCTATCACATCCAAGGACAGGTGCCTTTTCAGGCATCCCAAACTCATTGCACAGGCGGGCTAACCAAATGGCTTCTTTGGAAGCCTCTATGGCTGAAATATATTCAGCCTCTGTAGTAGATAGTGCAACTATCCTCTGAAGTCTAGAGCACCATGAAATAGCTCCACCCGCAAGGATGTATACATAGCCACTTCTGGACTTGCGTGTGTCCACATCACCTTCCATGTCTGAATCACAAAATTCTTTTAACTCCAATGGACCCTTTCCATAACATAAGCATTTACTTTTGGTCCCTTTCAAATATCTCAAGATAGATTCGACTTCCTCCCAATGAGCTCTACCAGGATTAGCCATGAACCTGCTAACAACTCCCATTGCATGAGCAATGTCTGACCGAGTGGCAACCATAGCATACATAAGTGAACCACAAGCCGATGCATATGGAACACTCTTCATGTAATTGGCTGCATCATCATTTTTGGAACAGTCATCCTTGGAAAGCTTAACATGTGGCTTCAATGGCACTCCAAGAGGCTTAGCATCAGCCACATTAAATCTGTCCAGCACTTTTTCAATGTACTTTTCTTGGGATACCTGCAAAGTATGCTGCTGTCTATCCCTTTTTATACGCATACCAAGAATATGCTCAGCTTCCCCAAGGTCTTTCATTGAGAATGCAGAGTTCAGCTGCTGTTTTAGAGCATTCAGAGTGCTCTTTTTCTTCCCAGCCAGCAGCATATCATCTACATACAGTACAAGAATAATTGGGCTGCCATCTTCATCCTTTTTGGTGTACAAACAGTGATCTGCATGGCTTCTTTTAAAACCATGTTTGAGCATGAATGCATCAAACTTCTTATACCATTGTCTGGGGGCCTGTTTCAGCCTATATAAGCTCCTTTTCAGTTTGCATACCAGATGCTCTTTTCCAGGAATGGCATATCCTTCTGGCTGTTTCATGTACAGCTCTTCATCTAAATCACCATGCAAAAAGTCTGTTTTAACATCCATTTGGAATAATTCCAAATCCAAGGCAGCTGTGAGAGCAAACAACACACGTAAAGTGGTCATTTTCACCACTGGAGAGAACACTTCTTGAAAATCAATGCCCTCTTTTTGTGCATATCCCTTAGCAACCAGCCTTGCCTTATACTTGGGTTTGCCATCAACAGTTTTGATTTTGTACACCCACTTGTTGGGAATGACTTTCCTTCCTTTGGGTAACTCAACCAAATCCCAAGTATCATTTGCATGCAAGGCCTTTATCTCTTCCTGCATGGCTAACTCCCACTTCTTCTTGTGCTCACATAGCTTTGCCTCTTTATAAGTAAGAGGCTCACCCTCAGCTGATAACATAATATAATGTATAGAGGGATCATATCTAGTCACTGGCCTCCTAGGACGTATAGATCTTCTTACCCAATGATCCACATTACCAGGCAATGGATCTACATCAGGAGGTACATTAACTTCTTCATTGTTAACAGGCTGCTGTACATCACTTTCAGCCCTGTTTTCAGCATGAATAGGTGGCTGCATATGCCCTTCAAGATCATCATTTTGTTGTCCAGCATCATCTGGCTCAATAACCACGGGCTCATTGTCATTTCCAGCCATATGTGGTGCATCCCGAGGGTTCATATCAAATTTAATTGGTGGCTGTACATGCTGAAATTTGACTCTTTTATGGTCATCTTTAGAGGCACAATTGTTTTTGAGCAGCCTTGCCTCATTAAATACAACATCTCGGCTGCGTATTACCTTCTTGAGTTGAGGTAGCCAAATCCTGTAGCCCATTTCACCTTCATCTCCATAACCCATGAAGATTCCTTTCATGGACTTTGCATCTAACTTGCTTCTCAACTCAAGCCTTATATGCACAAAAGCATCACAACCAAAGATGCGTAGGTGGTCATATGAAGCTGGTTTGCCAGACCAAACCTCTTCTGGAATGCCACCTTTTAAGGACATATGAGGGGATCGATTGCAAACATGAACTGCAGATTTCAAAGCCTCTCCCCAAAATCCATGAGGGAGATTAGCTGTGGACAGTATGCATCTCACCCTCTCACATAAAGTCCTATTGTACCTTTCAGCCACACCGTTGGAAGAGGGGCTTTATGGGACTGTTAGCTCCCTCTTAATACCAAGATTTTCACAAAATCTATTGAATTCAGCACTTGTAAACTCATCCCCATTATCTGTACGTAAGCATTTCAGCTTTCTACCTGTTTGAGTGGTCACAAATGCATGAAATTTCTTAAATGCAGCAAAGGCTTCATCTTTAGATTTTAACAAATATACCCAAAGCTTCCTAGAGTAGTCATCAACAAAAGAAACAAAGTAAAGAGCACCCCCCATAGATTTTGTGGGCATGCTACAAACATCAGAATGAACAAGATCAAGCACATTAGACTTACGAGAGACACGAGAGTAGTAGGAATTCTTTACTTGCTTACCATATTGGCATTCATTACAAAAATCAAGTTTTGAGCCTTTAGCATCAAACTTGTCCAAATTACATAATTTATCAAGGCCTTTTTGGCTCATGTGGCCAAGCCTTTTATGCCATAATTCCATATGTGAATGGATTTCAGCCAAATCAATAAACTTGCCCAGCAAAGCTTTACCATGCAAGCAATAAAGAGTCCCTTTCTTTGTACCTTTAACAATAAGCCTAGAGCCTTTGATAAGCTTCCATGACCCCTTCTCAAAGAGGGTACTATATCCATGCATATCCATTTGCCCAACAGACAATAAGCTTTTCTTGATGCTTGGTACATACCTTATATCATGCAAAACCAGCTCATTGGTACCATCCACTGTGAGATGCACTGTGCCAATACCTTCAATTGAACAAGCATGGTTATTTCCAAGATATACATGTCCATGGCTGCCTGCATGAAAGGTAGTGAAACACTCCTTAATAGGAGTTACATGAAACGATGCACCTGAATCTACAATCCATGTTTGTGACAAAGCATCATTCACAGTAAGCAAGGCATCAATCAAATCCCTCTTTGTGATCTGCATATCTTGTGCATGAATATTAATAGAAGCATCAATAACTTCAGCATGCTCTGCTGCCATAGTAGCACAAAGTATATCTTCTGCATCTGATAGCTCCTCAATGATGACACTAGAGGCCACATTGGCCTTCTCTTTGTCTTTGTCCTTTGAGGTATCATGTGCTTCATTCTTGGTGTCCTTTTTCTTCTTGTCACCTGTGTTCTTCTTTCTTTCTAGTTCAGCTTTATAGAATCTGCAATCAGGCTTCTTGTGACCTTTCCTACCACATTGATAACAAGTCACTTCAGCCTTGCCTTTGCTTTTGCTCCTGTTCCTCTGTACATTTCCACTTTTCTTTTCTGTTCTTCCTCTAGCCACATTGGCTGAACCACTTCCCTCTCCACTAGCTTTCCTCCTGATTTCCTCATTCAAAATAGAACCCCTTACACCATCAAAGGTAAGACTCGGGCTATTAGAAAGTGAAACAACCAATGTTTCCCATGAATCAGGTAAGGTCATCAACAAGAAGATTGCCTTAAGCTTCTCATCAAATGGAGGTAATCCAGAGTCCTGCAATTGTGAAAGAGTATCTGTAAATAAAGATAAGTGCTCAGCCGCACTTTTTGACTCATCAAGCTGCATACACACTAGCTTACGCATAAGATGCACTTGATTTACAGGCGTGGTATTTTCATAAGTGGCTTTCAGCTTCTCCCATACCTCAAAAGCAGTCGTAAGGCTTTTCAAATCCACTAAGATTTCATCTGATACAGCCATTTTGATGTAAGTGATGGCCTTCTTGTTTAGGTTCATCCATGTTGCATCTGTCATATCTTCAGGCTTGACTTCCTCAAGAGCCCCTTCACAATCTTTAAGAAAGAGGATGCCCAACATTCTCTCTTTCCACAAATCGAAACCATTACCTTCAAATCTCTTGATCTCAAACAAGCTTTTGACATCAGAGGAGGTAGAAGCCATGTTTGCACACTAAGAGCTTCAAAATTTCACCAAAAAAGGTAAAATTCACCTGTTGTCATGTGCGCAATTACTTTACGAGACTCTAGTTGAAAAATTAAACCCAAAAACTGTTCAAAACTTGCAAAAATCAATTTCTGAAATTTTTTGCAGAAAATTTCAGAGAATTCCAGCAAGCTGTAATTGCATCAAAAACAACAAATTTGTTGTTTTTCAACCACAAAAGGCATACATAGATGCAAAACCAAGTCAACGGGTGCTTGTTTTCACAAAAGGCCCAATTTTTGCAACAATATGACCTGTAAAATCAGAGAAATGACCTGCTGTAATAAGTTTCCAGCAAGTATGCACTTCCTCAATCTTTGTGCATGTCCTCCCACTTGAAAAATGAGAGAATTTCTGCCACAAAAGACCTGTAGATGAAAAAATCAGCAATGTGGATGTTGAAAATGACCTGTGGGGATACAAAAGGAAGAATAGAAGAGATTCTTCGCGATGAAACTCTCTAAAAAGCACAATATTTGCTTCAGCTTTGCTCCGGGCTGAAGTAACCCTCCAAAAACAGCACTTTTATCTCGAAAAAGAAGGTTTTTCGCGATGAAATTCTCCCAAATGCAAGAAAACACTTTCAACTTAACATAGGCTGAAGTAGAAAAGCACTTCGAACAACTTTGTCGCGATGGAACAGCTCAAAGCTCTGATACCAGTTGAAAGAGGCCGCGGAGAGCTACGTTGTGGTTTGCTCGGTTGCTCCAGGGAGTGGGCTGCTGCGTGAGGAGAGAGAAAGTAGAGAGAGAAACCTGCGTAGAAATTTGGAGAAGAAGATAGAGAAGCTGAAGTTGAAGAAGTCCCAATCAAGTTATGAGAGATTTGGGACCAAGTCTTATTGATAAGTGACTTTTAGGTCAGTTGGGCATGTTCACACATGGCCAATGACCAAAAGTCATAAAAATAATGTAAATGCCTATAACTCCCTAATTTGGGGTCCAAAAAAATATAACAAAAATATGTCTGGAAAGCTCTCGAAGAGAGCTTTCACATGGAAGGGTCAAAATATACAAAAGGAGAGTCCTTGGGGCCTTTATCCCCAACATCTACTACAGAGGCTGAATATATTTCAGCCACATAGGCTTCCAAAGAAGCCATTTGGTTAGCCTGCTTCTGCAGTGAGTTCGGGATCCTTGAAAAGTGCACCTGTTCTTGGATGCGATAGCTAGATGCCATATGTTTGGCAAAGAATGCCATGTTCCATGATCGCACAAAGCATTTGATGTGAGATACCACTTCATCAGAGAGGTGTTAGAGGATGACCTGATCACTTTGATCAAGATCAATACTTCATAGAATTCTACATATGCTCTCACGAAGTATCTACCCAAGGCACAACATCAGTTATGTATACAATGTTGGAATTGGGGTGGGCCTCAATATAAATAATCACAAGGTTTACAGGATCTTCCAACAAATGAACCTAAGCATACACACCTTAAGACTCAAAATTAGATGAATGAAAAGTAGAGAGAGAGAGTACACAACTTTCCAAAGTGTAACAGTAAGCCAAAATGCTTACCTATACTAACTGATATTCATTGACAAATTACAAAGTGTCTGTATATGACCACAAACTGAATGTGTGCTAAATGTGTTGAATAAAAAATGGATAGAAAATCTGAATGTGTGCTGAATGTAGTTACAAAATTTGAATCTAGCCAAAATTTCAAGCGATAGATACAAGAGTTTGTTTATAAAGTGCCTAAGAGATATGAAGAGTGTTCGGATGCGAGTTTGGAGTGAATAGAAATAGTTTACAACTGTTGGTACAATAAACCCTAATTAAATAGCAAGAGAAACTCCTCCTTATGCTGAAGTAGAAGGTATGAAGCATAAGAACAACACCACCAAAAGATGAGGACAAAATATACAACTTGCTACTCACAAAATTAAGCAAGACGCTGATGGTTGACTTCCAAAATCTCCTCTAAAGCTTCACCAAAAGTTAGAGCACACCTCCTCCATAAGTTAGTAACCTCCAAACTTGAATGATCCTTTAGTTGGATGCTCAAGAGATTGCATAAGTGACCTCTAAGGCCTTCTTATATAGGCCTCTAAACTAATTCAAGAAATAGCTACGAAAAGCACTTAAAAAGCAAAAATAGCTTGCATTAACTTAAAAAAACGATCTGTTTTTGGGTAAAAATTTGCTTTTTTGATAGAAAACTCCAACGATCTCCCTAATTAGCCATCAACTGAGTATGGGAATGCTTTCCTTGATGTATAGAGTGAGAGGAACAATATAATGTAAAAAATCATTTTGGACAAAAATTAGGATTAAGGGTTTCTATCATTTTTGGGCCTCTGATGAATGAATCTTGTATACCAAATGAAAGCTCTTATGAAGTAGTAATTGATGAGCTCATAATAATTTTGAACTTCTGTGAGCAAAATTTGGCTAAGCCCCAAAAATTAGGGTTGCTAGAAATTAGGGTTTTATGCTATTCTGACATCGTTCCCAACAATCCCTCCTTCAATGTCATAATGGCATAAAGTACAAATATTTGCGAGACTTTGGATGTTTGCAAAACTTTGGATGTGTGCAAAACTTTGGATGTGTGCAAAACTTTGGATGTTTGCAAAACATATTTGTTAACTGATTTCTATTGAATCTTGAGATTATTGTGCATAAATTTGAACTGAACTGAAAATTGAATACATAAGTCTTTGAACTTCGAAATATATGACCGAATTGACTCTCCAACTTTCATCCTTGTGTTGGTTAATTGACTTCCTAGATGTACTTTCCTGATAGAATTTTTGCTTTGATAGAAATTCTCTAACTTCAACCAAGTTTGACGAAAGGTTTTGAATGACTTGAATGATGACATAATTTCTCTTTCTGTACTAACCTCTTGCAGAGCAGAAATTGGAAAAGAATGTCTTCAAAAGCTAAAGCAACTCTCAAATCTATAATCACTCACCTTGTCAAGGGTGCATGTCAACTATGCTTTGATATCAAATGTTGGAATTGGGGTCGGCCTCAATAAAAATAATCACTGGTTTACAGGATCGTTCAACAATTGAACCTCAACATACATACCTTAAGACTCAAAATTAACCTTAAGACTCAAATATAGATGAATGAGAAGTAGAGAGAGAATTCAAAACTTGCCAAAGTGTAACGGTAAGACAAAATTCTTACCTATATTAACTGACATTCATTGACAAATTACAAAGTATCTGTAAATGATGACAAATTGAATGTGTGTTACATGTGCTGAATGGAGATGCAAAATCTGAATATGTGTTGAATGTAGTTACAAAATCTGAATCTAGGTAGAAATTTGGGAACTAAATACAAGAGTTTGTTCATAAAGTGCTTGAGAGGCATGAAGAGTGTGTATGTGAGTTTGGAGTGAGTAGAAACAATTTAGAATTGTTAGTACAACAAAACCTAATTGAATAGCAAGGGAAACTCTTTATGTTGAAGTAGAAGGCATGAAGCCTAGGAACAACAACACCAAAAGAAGAGCACATAATATAGAACTTGCTACTCACAAAATTCAGCAAGATGCTGATGGTTGGCTTTGAAAATCTCCTCCAAAGCTACACGAGAAGTTTGAGTACACCTCCTCCAAAAGTTAGTAACCTCCAAGCCTGAATGATCCTTGAGTTGGATGCTCAAGAGATTCCATAAGTGACCTGTAAGGCCTTCTTATATAGGCCTCTAACTGATCTGTGAAAATAGCTACGAAAAGCACCTAAAAAGCCAAAAAGGCTTGCGTAAATTTAAAAAAGCGATATGCTTTTGGGTTCTTAAAAATTTGGTTTTCTGACATAAATCTCCAAGGGTCTCCCTAATTAGCCGTCGGCTGAAGTATGAGAGCTTGCTTTCCTTGATGAACAAAGTGAGAGGAACAATATAATGTAAATAATCGTTTTGGAAAGATTAGGATTAGGGTTTCTATCTTTTTTGGACCTCTGATGATTGAATGTTGTATATCAAACGAAAGCTCTTTTGAAATACTAACTGACGAGCTCATAATAATTTTTGACCTTTCGTGAAGCTCCAAATTGTGGCTAAGTCCCAAAAATAAGGGTTTTATGCTATTTTGACATTGTTTCCAACATACAGATGGTTTAGTAGTTACTTAGCTTAAAGGAGCCTGCTTGGTCCTTTAAAGTGGGAGGTTGTTGGGGATAAAGGCCCCAAGGACTCTTCTTTTGTATATTTTGACGCTTCCATGTGAAAGCTCTCTCCAAAAGCTTTCCACACATATTTTTGTTATAGTTTTTGAACCCCAAATTGGGGAGTTATAGGCATTTACATTATTTTCATGACTTTTGGTCATTGGTTTTGTGAACATACCCAAAAGACCTAAAAGGCACTTATCAATAAGACTTGGTTCCAAATCTCTCATAACTTAATTGGGACTTCTTTAACTTCAGCTTCTCTATCTTCTTCTCCATATTTCTGTGCATGTTTCTATCTCTACTTTGTTGGAATTTGGGGCCCCAGGATCGTTCCAATACTAAAACCTCTTGAGCATACACAACTTAATTGACAAGATGATAAGTGAGATAGAGAAAGAAAGAGATCTTGAGACAAGGATAGGGAACGTAAGCTGGATGCTTACTTCACTAAAAATAATAGATGTCCAAATTACAACATGGGAGTACTATTCAACCATATACAGTGGTGCACTCACTAATGGAAGAATAAGAGGATGATGATACAAAATTTAGATTATGCCGAAATAATCTAAGTGTGTGTGAAGAGAATGAAGCAACGAAGCTAACAAAATAGTGTAACGAAATTGTAAATCAACCACAAGGTTAACTCACAAAAGATAGTTACCACCACCTCGTAGAAGACTTCCTGCTGCAATGAGAGTAGCCTCTCCTTCACCAAAACTTCACCTCCTTCAAGAGTGTGAGAACACTCTGTCTTCAAGAAGATCTCCAAGCTCTAGATCTTTGAGTGAGTGAGTTACACAATGAGCCAAGGGCCATATTGTATAGTTGAGTAGTATCATGAAAAGCTGTACTAAAAGCTACGATCGTAGAACGATAACAAAAAAAAACACCTCTATCACGAACGGCTTTTTCCGTGAAGACTTTTTCGGATTGCCTTATTAAAAAGCACAATCTTGCTGTCGCAGCGCGTGGGGTTTGAACCTTGGTCAATCAGGAAGCTTTTGGAAGCGATGGGTTAGACCAAGTCGACCACGTAGTTTTGTTGTACAAGACTTTAGAAAGACAATCCTATATTGATGTTGCACCCGTCGACTGCTTGAAGTAGTCTCTAAGAGTAAAACTTCTATATAGTCTATTGTAGAACTAAGACTTGAAGTTGATGCTTCTTAGTGAAGCTAATTGTTAAGCCAATATAAACATTGACTTCCAACAATCCCTCCTTCAATGTCATATTGGTATAAGCTTCAGTAACCTACAAATCTTCTCATGACTATCTCTAGTCAATGCTTTGGTAAAAATATCCGCAACATTCTCACTAGAAGGAACATAAACTAGCTCAATGTGCTTCTTAGCTATCTGCTCTCGAATATAGTGGTAGTGTACCTCTATATGCTTTGTCCTTGCATGATGCACTGGATTCTTAGCTATAGCTATAGCACTCTGGCTATCTGAAAATACCTGAATGGGTTGATGTACTCTTACATCAAGATAACTGAAAATCTTCTGCAACCATACTGACTCTAGAGTCGCTGTAAATGCTGCACGATATTCAGCTTCACATGATGAAGTGGCAATAGTGGGTTGTCTCTTTGAATACCATGAGATAAGACAATCTCCAAGATAAAAACAAAATCCACTAGTACTTCTTCTTGTGTCTCTATCACCTGCCCAATCAGAATCTAAAAATCCTTTTAGTAACAAATGTGTAGATTTCAAAAATACCATAGCAAAATTTGAAGTTCCCTTCAAATAACGAAAGATCCGCTTTACTGCTTTCCAATGTAACATTGTCGGATTCTGCATGAACCTTGATACTTCAGAAACTGCAAACTGTATATCAAGATGTGTATTACAAAGATAAATCAAGCAACCAAATGCTTGACTATATAGAGTAGCATCAAATGGCTCTGCATTTGCTACCATTTGTTAAGATATGTTCTGATTCATAGGTGTTTGCATAGGTTTAGAATCACCTATCTGAAACCTTTCCAAAAGTTTCTCAATGTACTTTTGTTGTGTCATATAGATACACTCATCTTGAAACAGAAATTGAATCCCAAGATAATAATGTAGAATGCCTAAATCATTCACGTCAAATGTTTGCTTCAATTCTTCTTTGAACATCTGCAAATCTTCATCTCTGGGACCTGTGACTATAATATCATCCACATAAATGATTGCTATAATCATCATACCTGTTTCAGCTTTGACATAAAGAGTTGGAGCTTCACCTGAGTTATGGAAACCAATGGATAAAAGATATGTTTCATACCATGCTCTAGGTGCCTGTTTTAAACCATACAAAGCTTTTATAAGCTTACACACTAAGTGTTCTTTACTTGTCTCTTCAAAACCTATCACCATTTAGAAAAGCAGTCTTAATGTCAATTTGATATATATGCCAACCAAAATGTGTTGCTAGAGCAAGTATTGACCTAATAACAGTCATCCTAGATGTAGGAGCAAATGTCTCATCATAATCAATACCTTTTTGTTGTGCATATCCTTTGACAACCAACCTTGCCTTGTATCTATCAATAGTACCATCTGCTTTCCTTTTGATTTTGAAGATCCATTTTACACCTATAGCCTTCTTTCCTTCTGGTAACTCACATAGCTTCCAAGTTTGATTCTTATGAATAGAATCAATCTCTTCTTGCATAGCTTTTCTCCAAATAGGAATGTTAAGTGCATCTTTAACACACGCAGGTTCATCTTCAACAGTCGTAAGTGCCAAAATATCATGAATCTCAAAGTCTTCAGCAAAACTTACATGATCTTTTTGCTGTCTAGTTTGACTTCTTGTTCTTACATGATCTTGTTGTTGTTGTCTAGTCTGACTCCTTGTTCTTCCAGTAAAAGTCTTTATACCACTATCTTTCCAAGTTTGATATAACCACGTAGGTGTATCCTTGAATAGTGGTGAAACTCTTTCGGAACTTTCAGCTTCCACAGGTTTTGGAACTTGTCCTGTCGAGGTACTAGGACTTTCTGGAACTTTAACTTCTTCCATTTCTGGAACCAAAGTCTCTTGTGGAACTGACTCTGTAGAAGGTTTTGCAATTCCTCTTTCTTCAACTTTTTCTTGAATATTAGGAATTTGAGTTTTAACTCCCTCTTGATATGGCTGAACATGTACATCCAGAATCTTTCTAAAAATTCCATAGTCATTTTCACTAATGAACTCCGGAATTTCTGCTTCTTTATCATAAACCTTATCTTCAGCAATATAAGCATTACGTGAAAGAATAACGTCACCTGTCTCTGGAACATAAAACCTGTATCCTTTGCTTTCAACAGGATATCCAATAAAAACAGCTTTCTTTGCCTTTACATCTAGTTTGCCTCGGTCCTTTTTCTCAACATGTACATAAGAAAGTGATCCAAACACTTTGAAGTAACTCACATTAGGTTTTCTACCATAATAAGCTTCATACGGTGTGATTACCTTTAAAGCTTTTGTAGATGACGTGTTTAAAGTGTGATTAGCTGTATGTACTGCATCAAACCAGAATTTCGGTGAAAGCTTCTTGGACGCCATCATGCTCCGCATCATTTCAACAAGTACTCTATTCTTTCTTTCTGCAACACCATTTTGCTGAGGAGTATAAGCAATAGTAAGGTGTCGAGTAATACCTTTCTCATCAAGAAATGTCTGGAACTCATTTGACAAGTATTCTCCACCTCTTATCACTTCTGAGAATCTGGACAGTTTCTTGACTTTCATTTTCAACCATAGTTACAAACTTCTTGAACATAGGAAAGACTTCTGACTTCGACTTAAGACCATAGATCCATGAGTATCTTGTAAAATCATCCAGAAATAGGACAAAATACCTGAAACCCTGAATAGAGTCTTCCCTCATAGGACCATTCACATCTGAATGAATAATCTTCAATTTCTTGGTAGCTGTAATATGACCATGTTTCTTGAAAGGTAGTTTATGCATCTTACCTTCAAGACAACCTTCACATATATTTGAATCATCAGGTAGCTTGAATGAGGGTAAACTCTCAACCATACCTCTGTCTTTGATATTCTTGAGAGCTCCAAAACTGATGTCCAAATCTTTCATGCCATAGCTTCGTATCTTCCACCGGTGACGAAGATTTGACTGCATATGCCCGACTGATTTTTGACAAAACAAAGATCCCTCCTTTATGCGTACCTTGCAAAAGACACTTGTCTTCTTTATGTGATAAGATCTTACAAAGATCTTTCTCAAATACAACTTTAAAACCATCACTTAAAAATGCAGATATAGATAGAAGATTTATCTTCATTTCAGGTACATAAAGGACATCTGAAATTTGAAAAACACCACCTTCTCTTGACTTTAGGGTTACTGTACCTATTCCCACAACATCCAAATCATTGCCATCTGCAATAGTAACTCTTCTACCTGAAGAATAGGAAAGAGAAGAAAATACATCTCTGCAACCTGTCATATGCTTAGTAGCACTTGAGTCGAATATCCAAGGACTTGCTGAAAGAACTTGTAAAGTTGCTTGATCAAAAGCTACTTCCTCAATGGTGATACAGGCATAAGAATCACCTTGAGATTTCCCTTTTTTATCATCTTCTGCAACATTACCTGATGCCTTTTTCTTTTCTGTTGCAATCCTTCTATAACATTCTGACTGAATATGTTCACGTTTTTTGCAGAAAGAACATATTTTTACCTTCTTCTTAGAAGAATTTACTTTAGATGTCGTAGATACAGAATCTGAAGTAGAAGGTGAGAGGGACCTACTTTCCTTCTTGGATTGTTGTTCCTTCTTCTTACCCTTCTTCTTCTTTTGACCCTTTGATGAAGATGAAAGTGCTTCTTCATTCTCTTCCATTCCCTTCAACTGATCTTCATCTTGAAGTAACAAGAACTCTAACTCTTCAAATGTAACCTCTCTATCTCTTGTGGTAAGGGTAAGAGTGGTTATGAAAGATCGATATGAAATAGGAAGTGAATTAATCAGCGTATTTGCCCTTTCTTCATATGATATCTTAACTCCTACATTTAGAAGTTGATCTCTCAAGTCAACGAGTCTCGTAATGTGGGTTTGAATTGACTCACCAGCTTTCATCCTTGTATTTGCTAGTTGTCTCCTCAAGTGAGCTTTCCTAGCAGGATTTTTGCTTTGAAAAAGATTCTCGAGCTTTAACCAAGCCTGACTAGAACTTCTGCAAGATCTGATCTGTGGTAGAATATGCTTTTTGACACTCATTGCTATGAATGAAAGTGCTAAAGCATCTCTAGCATCCCATCTTGCCTGATCTTCAGTAGGAGGAACTCTAGGTAAAGACCTAGCAGTGACTCTGGATGTCGAAGTGGTTACCTTTTCTTCAGTTGGTTCTGTAATAGCAATTCCAGTACCTCTTGAAGCTTCTGTAGACCCTTCTTCGCCTTCTCGTCTTGGTCTTGTTAAGGATCCATTGACGATACTCCATAAATCCTTTGTCACTAACAAGTTCATCATCATGAAACTCCACGTGGGATAATTAGAAGATCCATCTAACTTGTCTTCAATCTCAATTCTAATCTCACTCATCTTATCTTAAGTGTGTATGTCAATTATGTAGCTCTGATACCAAAACCCTAAAGCTCTGATACCAAGTGTTGGAATTTGGGGCCCCAGGATCGTTCCAATACTAAAACCTCTTGAGCATACACAACTTAATTGACAAGATGATAAGTGAGATAGAGAAAGAAAGAGATCTTGAGACAAGGATAGGGAACGTAAGCTGGATGCTTACTTCACTAAAAATAATAGATGTCCAAATTACAACATGGGAGTACTACTCAACCATATAAAGTGATGCACTCACTAATGGAAGAATAAGAAGAAGATGATACAAAATTTAGATTATGTCGAAATAATCTAAGTGTGTGTGAAGAGAATGAAGCAACGAAGCTAACAAAATAGTGTAACGAAATTGTAAATCAACCACAAGGTTAACTCACAAAAGATAGTTACCACCACCTCGTAGAAGACTTCCTGCTGCAATGAGAGTAGCCTCTCCTTCACCAAAACTTCACCTCCTTCAAGAGTGTGAGAACACTCTGTCTTCAAGAAGATCTCCAAGCTCTAGATCTTTGAGTGAGTGAGTTACACAATGAGCCAAGGGCCATATTATATAGTTGAGTAGTATCATGAAAAGCTGTACTAAAAGCTACGATCGTAGAACGATAACAAAAAAAAACACCTCTATCGCGAACGGCTTTTTCCGTGAAGACTTTTTCGGATTGCTTTATTAAAAAGCACAATCTTGCTGCCGCATCACGTGGGGTTTGAACCTTGGTCAATCAGGAAGCTTTTGGAAGCGATGGGTTAGACCAAGTCGACCACAGTTTTTTTGTACAAGACTTTAGAAAGACAATCCTATATTGATGTTGCGCCCGTCGACTGCTTGAAGTAGTCTCTAAGAGTAAAACTTCTATATAGTCTATTGTAGAACTAAGACTTGAAGTTGATGCTTCTTAGTGAAGCTAATTGTTAAGCCAATATGAACATTGACTTCCAACATACTTTCTCTCTCTCCTCACGTAGCAACCCACTACCTTTGCATTCGAGGATCCCGAGCACACCACATAGCTTTCCGCGTCCCTTTCAGGGACTCACATAAGGAGGTGAGCAAATTCACATTGGTCATCTAGAATTTTTTTCCCACTTGGTGAGACAATGTCTATATGTGCCCATCTAGATGCCTTAGGGAAGTTGGGATATACACATTTTTAATCATTGTCCTTGACAACTTCCTTAGTAATTAAATTAGGAATCAACTCTCAATGATTAAACTAACTTCCAAGGTGTAGAAGGCTCTATCCAATACTTCTACTTGATTTCAAGCTTACGAAGATTGTGGAGTTATAAAGAAGAGGAGCAACAACTCATCATACATTTTTTTATGCTTCTTCATATTTTCATGTGCTTCATGATTGGAGTGTATGGAATATATGTGGAGCTTGGCTCCTTATCTCTCTCTTGTTTGATAGGTGTAGATAAGAACATATGATTGATACTTGATGGGTGTGGCCAACCTTGATAGTCAAGGAAGTATGCTTGAGTTTGCTCACAATCTACTGACATTATTAGATGTCAGAACTCCCATCCTATATATTTGTGTCCATTCGTTCAAGCAGTACATGGTTGGGTAGAGTAGGGATGAGCGAGTTCTCTTTGTGATTTGTGTTGTGGGAGGACTTATCATGATCGAGGTTCTTGTGTTTGCTGGTAGGCACTTGCATGACATCACATGGAAAAACAAAAGTATAAAGGTACCTACACAAACAAAAATATCCACTAACAAAATACCTACCTGGTATATGCCCTTGTATACTTTTGATCTACCATGACATGACATAACATATTGAAAAGTATACAAATACCACACAAACAAAAATATCAACTAATAAAATACCTGCATGGCATATGTACTTTGTGTCATGTTAGGAGGGCATTGTTAGAAATAGTAACCTTTCACAAGGGAGGTGCATAGATATCTAGAAAAACTAAGAAATCGACAAAGTCAACATCGGTCAAAGTTGGTCAACAAAATGGTCAAATTTAGTAGGACAAACTAATCACATATTTGGATATTGCTCTCCAAAAGCAAGACAACCCATTTGGACCAATATTGAGGGTCAAAGTGACAAAGTCAAACCCTAATTTTTGATCAAAGGTCAACCATGTTTTAAAGGTCAATGATTACTTGACACATGGGAAGATCTTATGATCTAGATCCAATGGTGTGGATATAAAGACAATAAAGCATAGGCGATTGCATGTCTATGGAGTTTCGAAAAGAACAAAAATACAAAAGTAATTTTATCACAAGAAGTTATCCAAAATCAGTTTTTAATAGCTTTTTGTGAAGCTTTTTTGTGGGCAGTTATAACTTATAAAAGAACAAAGCTAGTAGGTTTTTTTCACACTCAATTGGAGACCTTGGTTGAGAGTTTGGAGGGAGAATTGATCTACCTTCACCTCGGAGGGGTGAAGTTATGCTTTCTTCATCTTCAACAAGGAGGGCAGCTGCTTTGAAGCTTGTCAATTCTTGGAGGAGATCATCTTCAAGCTTATGAAGATTGTTGAGTTATGGAGAAGAGAAGAAGCATGAGTTCATCATGCATATTTTTATGTTTCTTTGTAATTTCATGTACTTCATGGTTGGAATGTATGGAATATATGTGGAGCTTGGCTCCTTCATCTTTCTCTTGTCTTGTCTATTCTCCATCTCGTCTCTATTTTTTGTCTGTCTCAATACTGATTGTGGGCTTGAAATCAACAATCACTATTAGAGAAGGTGAATCTAATGCACATAGAGAATAGTGCAATTTGTGGTGATTATAGAAGCAATCAACAACAAAAAGAGAAGCAAATTATGGTAATATGGTATATAACAGATGGTATGTAGACAATGTAGAACTATTTGCAAGAATGGAGAGCATTGCTTCCATATGCACTAATGAAGTGGTTGAAACCATTAGTCAATCTTCTAGTGCTCCTTGGGTTTGTCACTCAACCATGGTTATGGGACATGGCATATTCAACTTGTTGGTCATGAAGGAAGACTTCGGTGAGCAAGGAGGGGAAACAAATCTAGGCTCAAAACTTTATGGTGGACATGTTTTCACCTTCTTGTATTTTGGTGTGTGCGTTTGTCTCATAGGCATAGATAAGAGCATATGACTAATACTTGATAGACTTGGCCAACCTTGAGAGTTGAGGAAGTATGTTTGACTTACACTATCCACTAGCATTATTAAATGTCAGAATTGGCATTCCATATATTTGTCCGTATACTTCCGACTAGTACTTGGTTGAGAAGAGTAGCATGTGTGAGTTCTTTTTGTGATGTGTGTTGGGGGAGAGGTCCTTGTATGTGCTGATGGACAGTGAGACGGTTTGAGACCGCATGGGAGGTCAAAACTATACAGGTACCTACACAATCAGAGATATCAACTAATAAAATATCCACATTACAAATGCTTCTTGTGTTAGGAGGGGATTGTTACAAATAGCAACCTTCCACTAGGGAGGTGCATAGATATGGAGAAAAGTTCAAAAGTTGGCAAAGTCAACATTGATCAAAGTTGGTCAACAAAATGATAAAAAATGGTCAAATTTGGTAGGACAAAGTAATCACATATTTGGATAGCACTCTTCTATTGATATATGATGCAAGCCATTTGGACCATTTTTGAGGGGCAAAAGTTAAACCCTAATTTTTGGTCAAAGTTCAACATGTTCTAGAAAGTCAATGTTAACTTGACACATGGCTATGATTTAGATCCAGTGGTGTGGATAGAAAGACCATAAGGGATAGGCCATTGCACTTCTATGGAGTTTCAGAAAAAGTAGAAATACAAAAGCAATTCAATCGCCAAAAATGATAAAAAATCAGCTTATAATCTTGAAACACTCAAAGAGCGCAAGCCAATCATATATAACATTTAACCTTAAAATCCTCATTTCAGCCATGGAAATCAAAGCCCAATTGCTGATCAACTTATTTAAAAAAATCAACAGCCCATCAAAATCCCTCATAATTTGGATGACACAGGAGAGTAAATGAGGATGGGTTGAATTCTCCATCCATGTACTAAGCCTCAAAATATATATAGAAGAACAAAAGTATATACAAAGAATTCCCCAATCCTCCCTTCTTCCTCCTCTTCCCTCATTCGTTTCTCTCTCTCTCTCTCTCTCTCTAGTGCCACCCGGCATATTTTCAAGAGCCCCGCACAAAGGGGTGGCTCTTCGATACTTGGGTTACCCCCAGGCCGTAGATTCTTGTGATTGCTAGACTCATCTGTAGCAAATCTTCGGTACCCCATGGTATCATTAGGGAAGAGCTTGCTCAACCATCGATGCTAGTAGAGGCACTCTTCTAGACAGTACGCCTATTACACAGGATCTAGAGCATGGACACAAGGCACATCACTTACAAGTTACAGAGCTTTCCAGGCATCACACGACATGGCGCTAGCAGGAGACACCTCCTCATGATACACATAGACATAGGATTGGCTGGCCGACCATTGATTTTACATAGACAGACTACCACCAATACGGTACGACTCCCAAGACCCCACATATTCGCTCTCCTACCAGGAGAGGAATAGGATCATTCGTTAGGAGATATGGCATACATACATACAGAGGACATGGATTAGCCCGAGGGATACATTAACACCAAAAATACTCCATTGCCTCGAGCATTTTCTATAGATCTCAGACCAAGGTTTATTGAGACTCTGCGCTACATGCAGATATACCTACCCCACTAAAAGAGGCCGCGGAGAGCTACGTCGTGGTGTGCTCGGTTGCTCCAAACACCAAGCGAGTGGGCTGCTGCGTGAGGAGAGAGAAAGTAGAGAGAGAAACCTGCGCAGAAATTTGGAGAAGAAGATGGAGAAGCTGAAGTTGAAGAAGTCCCAATCAAGTTATGAGAGATTTGGGACCAAGTCTTATTGATAAGTGACTTTTAGGTCATTTGGGCATGTTCACACATGGCCAATGACCAAAAGTCATAAAAATAATGTAAATGCCTATAACTCCCCAATTTGGGGTCCAAAAAATACAACAAAAATATGTCTGGAAAGCTCTCGAAGAGAGCTTTCACATGGAAGGGTCAAAATATACAAAAGGAGAGTCCTTGGGGCCTTTATCCCCAACAACCTCCCACTTAAAGGACCAAGGAGGCTCCTTTAAGCTAAGTAACTCCCACATATGGCACTCTGGCTATCGCATCCAAGAAGAGGTGCCTTTTCAAGCATCCCAAACTCACTGCAGAGCCGAGCTAACCAAATGGCTTCTTTGGAAGCCTCTGTGGCTGAAATATATTCAGCCTCTGTAGTAGATAGTGCAACTATCCTCTGAAGTCTAGAGCACCATGAAATAGCTCCACCTGCAAGGATGTATACATAGCCACTTGTGGACTTGCGTGTGTCCACATCACCTGCCATGTTTGAATCACAAAATCCTTTTAACTCCAATGGACCCTTTCCATAACATAAGCATTTACTTTTGGTCCCTTTCAAATATCTCAAGATAGATTTGACTGCCTCCCAATGAGCTCTACCAGGATTAGCCATGAACCTGCTAACAACTCCCATTGCATGAGCAATGTCTGGCCGAGTGGCAACCATAGCATACATAAGTGAACCACAAGCTGATGCATATGGAACACTCTTCATGTAACTGGCTGCATCATCATTTTTGGGACAGTCATCCTTGGAAAGCTTAACATGTGGCTGCAATGGCACTCCAAGAGGCTTAGCATCAGCCACATTAAATCTGTCCAGCACTTTTTCAATGTACTTTTCTTGGGATACCTGCAAAGTATGCTGCTGTCTATCCCTTTTTATACGCATACCAAGAATATGCTCAGCTTCCCCAAGGTCTTTCATTGAGAATGCAGAGTTCAGCTGCTGTTTTAGAGCATTCAGAGTGCTCTTTTTCTTCCCAGCCAGCAGCATATCATCTACATACAGTACAAGAATAATTGGGCTGCCATCTTCATCCTTTGTCGTGTACAAACAATGATCTGCATGGCTTCTTTTAAACCCATGTTTGAGCATAAATGCATCAAACTTCTTATACCATTGTCTGGGGGCCTGTTTCAGCCCATACAAGCTCCTTTTCAGTTTGCATACCAGATGCTCTTTTCCAGGAATGGCATATCCTTCTGGCTGTTTCATGTACAGCTCTTCATCTAAATCACCATGCAAAAAGGCTGTTTTAACATCCATTTGGAATAATTCCAAATCCAAGGCAGCTGTGAGAGCAAACAACACACGTAAAGTGGTCATTTTCACCACTGGAGAGAACACTTCTTGGAAATCAATGCCCTCTTTTTGGGCATATCCCTTAGCAACCAGCCTTGCCTTATACTTGGGTTTGCCATCAACAGTTTTGATTTTGTACACCCACTTGTTTGGAATGGCTTTCCTTCCTTTGGGTAACTCAACCAAATCCCAAGTATCATTTGCATGCAAGGCCTTTATCTCTTCCTGCATGGCTAACTCCCACTTCTTCTTGTGCTCACATAGCTTTGCCTCTTTATAAGTAAGAGGCTCACCCTCATCTGATAACATAATATAATGTATAGAGGGATCATATCTATTCACTCGCCTCCTAGGACGTATAGATCTTCTTACCCAATGATCAACATTACCAGGCAATGGATCTACATCAGGAGGTACATTAACTTCTTCATTGTTAACAGGCTGCTGTACATCATTTCCAGCCCTGTTTTCAGCATGAATAGGTGGCTGCATATGCCCTTCAGGAGCATCATTTTGCTGTCCAGCATCATCTGGCTCAATAACCACGGGCTCATTGTCATTTCCAGCCATATGTGGTGCATCCCGAGGGTCCATATCAGATTTAACTGGTGGCTGTACATGCTGAAATTTGACTCTTTTATGGTCATCTTTAGAGGCACAATTGTTTTTGAGCAGCCTTGCCTCATTAAATACAACATCTCGGCTGCGTATTACCTTCTTGAGTTGAGGTAGCCAAATCCTGTAGCCCATTTCACCTTCATCTCCATAACCCATGAAGATTCCTTTCATGGACTTTGCATCTAACTTGCTTCTCAACTCAGGCCTTATATGCACAAAAGCATCGCAACCAAAGATGCGTAGGTGGTCATATGAAGCTGGTTTGCCAGACCAAACCTCTTCTGGAATGCCACCTTTTAAGGACATATGAGGGGATCGATTGCAAACATGAACTGCAGTTTTCAAAGCCTCTCCCCAAAATCCATGAGGGAGATTAGATGTGGACAACATGCATCTCACCCTCTCACATAAAGTCCTATTATACCTTTCAGCCACACCGTTGGAAGAGGGGCTGTATGGGACTGTTAGCTCCCTCTTAATACCAAGATTTTCACAAAATCTATTGAATTCAGCACTTGTAAACTCACCACCATTATCTGTACGTAAGCATTTCAGCTTTCTACCTGTTTGAGTGGTCACAAATGCATGAAATTTCTTAAATGCAGCAAAGGCTTCATCTTTAGATTTTAACAAATATACCCAAAGCTTCCTAGAGTAATCATCTACAAAAGAAACAAAGTAAAGAGCACCCCCCATAGATTTTGTGGGCATGCTACAAACATCAGAATGAACAAGATCAAGCACATTAGACTTACGAGAGAACACCAGAGTAGTAAGAATTCTTTACTTGCTTACCATATTGGCATTCATTACAAAAATCAAGTTTTGAGCCTTTAGCATCAAACTTGTTCAAATTACATAGTTTATCAAGGCCTTTTTGACTCATGTGACCAAGCCTTTTATGCCATAATTCCATATGTGAATGGATTTCAGCCAAAGCAATAAACTTGCCCAGCAAGGCTTTACCATGCAAGCAATAAAGAGTCCCTTTCTTTGTACCTTTAACAATCAGCCTAGAGCCTTTGATAAGCTTCCATGACCCCTTATCAAAGAGGGTACTATATCCATGCATATCCATTTGCCCAACAGACAATAAGCTTTTCTTGATGCTTGGTACATACCTTACATCATGCAAAACCAGCTCATTGGTACCATCCACTGTGAGATGCACTGTGCCAATACCTTCAATTGAACAAGCATGGTTATTTCCAAGATATACATGTCCATGGCTGCCTGCATGAAAGGTAGTGAAACACTCCTTAATAGGAGTTACATGAAACGATGCACCTGAATCTACAATCCATGTTTGTGACAAAGCATCATTCACAGTAAGCAAGGCATCAATCAAATCCCTCTTTGTGATCTGCATATCTTGTGCATGAATATTAATAGAAGGATCAATAACTTCAGCATGCTCTGCTTCCATAGTAGCACAAAGTATATCTTCTGCATCTGATAGCTCCTCAATGATGACACTAGAGGCCACATTGGCCTTCTCTTTGTCTTTGTCCTTTGAGGTATCATGTGCTTCATTCTTGGTGTCCTTTTTCTTCCTGTCACCTGTGTTCTTCTTTCTTTCTAGTTCAGCTTTATAGAATCTGCAATCAGGCTTCTTGTGACCTTTCCTACCACATTGATAACAAGTCACTTCAGCCTTGCCTTTGCTTTTGCTCCTGTTCCTCTGTACATTTCCACTTTTCTTTTCTGTTCTTCCTCTAGCCACATTGGCTGAACCACTGCCCTCTCCACTAGCTTTCCTCCTGATTTCCTCATTCAAAATAGAACCCCTTACACCATCAAAGGTAAGACTGGGGCTATTCGAAAGTGAAACAACCAATGTTTCCCACGAATTAGGTAAGGTCATCAACAAAAAGATGGCCTTAAGCTTATCATCAAATGGAGGTAATGCAGAGTTCTGCAATTGTGAAAGAGTACTTGTAAACAAAGATAAGTGCTCAGCCGCACTTTTTGACTCATCAAGCTGCATACACACTAGCTTACGCATAAGATGCACTTGATTTACAGGCGTGGTATTTTCATAAGTGGCTTTCAGCTTCTCCCATACCTCAAAAGCAGTTGTAAGGCCTTTCAAATCCACTAAGATTTCATCTGATACAGCCATCTTGATGTAAGTGATGGCCTTCTTGTTTAGGTTCATCCATGCTTCATCTGTCATATCTTCAGGCTTGACTTCCTCAAGAGCCCCTTCACAATCTTTAAGAAAGAGGATGCCCAACATTCTCTCTTTCCACAAATCGAAACCATTACCTTCAAATCTCTTGATCTCAAACAAGCTTTTGACATCAGAGGAGGTAGAGGCCATGTTTGCACACTAAGAGCTTCAAACTTTCACCAAAAAGGTAAAATTCACCTGCTGTCCTGTGCGCAATTACCTTAGGAGACTAGAGCTGAGAAATTAAGCCCAAAAACTGTTCAAAACTTGCAAAAAACAATTTCTGAAATTTTCTGCAGAAAATTTCAGAAAATTCCAGCAAGCTGTAATTGCATCAAAAACAACAAATTTGTTGTTTTTCAACCACAAAAGGCATACATAGATGTAAAACCAAGGCAATGGGTGCTTGTTTTCACAAAAGCCCCAATTTTTGCAGCAATATGACCTGTAAAATCAGAGAAATGACCTACTGTAATAAGTTTCCAGCAAGTATGCACTTCCTCAATCTTTGTGCATGTCCTCTCACTTGAAAAATGAGAGAATTTCTGCCACAAAAGACCTGTAGATGAAAAAATCAGCAATGTGGATGCTGAAAAAGACCTGTGGGGATACAAAAAAGAAGAATAGAAGAGATTCTTCGCGATGAAACTCTCTAAAAAGCACAAAATTTGCTTCAGCTTTGCTCCGAGTTGAAGTAATCCTCCAAAAACAGCCCTTTTATCGCGAAAAAAGAAGGTTTTTCGCGATGAAATTCTCCCAAATGCAAGAGAACACCTTAAGCTCAACATAGGCTGAAGTAGAAAAACAGTTTGAGCAACTTTGTCGCGATGGAACAGCTCAAAGCTCTGATACCAGTTGAAAGAGGCCGCGGAGAGCTACGTCGTGGTGTGCTCGGTTGCTCCAAACACCAAGGGAGTGGGCTGCTGCGTGAGGAGAGAGAAAGTAGAGAGAGAAACCTGCACAGAAATTTGGAGAAGAAGATGGAGAAGCTGAAGTTGAAGAAGTCCCAATCAAGTTATGAGAGATTTGGGACCAAGTCTTATTGATAAGTGACTTTTAGGTCATTTGGGCATGTTCACACATGGCCAATGACCAAAAGTCATAAAAATAATGTAAATGCCTATAACTCCCCAATTTGGGGTCCAAAAAATACAACAAAAATATGTCTGGAAAGCTCTCGAAGAGAGCTTTCACATGGAAGGGTCAAAATATACAAAAGGAGAGTCCTTGGGGCCTTTATCCCCAACACCCACCACTTTTGAGTCGTCATTGGGCAATTTCGAGTTTCATCGGATCAGCTCGAGATCGAGAGGGGTCTGAAGTCCCTCAAGAGGAGAGTGTTGAAAATTAGGTAGGCCCATAACTATTCCACAGGTCCCATAGATTTCCAGGATCTAAAACATAGATTCCAACATCTTCCAACATTGACAAACATGAATATACAACACTTAATCATACAATGATGAGACAAAGATAGAGAGAGATTAGACAGCATGTTCAAAGTGTTATGTAAGCCACTGCTTACTCACACCATCATATATATAAATGTCAATTTACAATGTCGGAGTAAAAAATTCAACCACTCTATGTGAATAGAAATAGATGGAAGAGTGTATGTACAGAATTTGCAAGAATATTCAGATGTAGGGATAGAAATCTGAATATGTATGAGATGTATGACTTGATAGGTAGTAGAAGATTGTTTATGAGTGATAGAAAGAGGAAAGATCAGTTTGAAACTGATATTCAGCAAACCCTAATCTGATTTTAGGCTATGGAAGACCCTAAATCAGATGTGTGTGTGAAAGATCACGTACTTACAGAATTAGCATTGAATGCTAACATGTTGCTCACAGAAATCCTCATACTCATATGGAAACTCCTTCTCTAACACTTCATCCGATGCATGTAGCATGGATGTACTGATTCTCCTTTATGGATGCCACTGCCTCCATGTATGCCGAATAGGACTCCTCCAGAGATGGATGCCACCGCCTCCATAAGCTCCAAGTAGTACTTGTGTGCATAAAGAGAATATGTACTTGAATAGTTAACATAAGATGCAATTTTATGTTAAGCTCCATCCAATGTCTTTGAAGTACTCCATAATCTTCATGTAGAAGACAATCTTCAAATACATCACGTAGATGGCTGATCCAAACCACCAAGCTGCTGATAGGTAAGTCTTCTCCATAAGCAAGAGTGTGAGCACACTCTTCTCCAAGAAGAACTTCATGGCTGCTCCTCAACATAGCTCCATAGCTTCACAAAGTGCACCATAGCTGTCCCATGAGTGCTAGAGCACCACCTCCTCAAGCCTCACCACAAGCTAGCGTTGGAATTGGTTGGGATGTCTTCAAAAGTGATCAAGAGTGTGAGCACACTCTTCTCCAAGAAGAACTTCATGGCTGCTCCTCAACATAGCTCCATAGCTTCACAAAGTGCACCATGGCTGCCCCATGAGTGCTAGAGCACCACCTCCTCAAGCCTTACCACAAGCTAGCGTTGGAATTGGTTTGGATGTCTTCAAAAGTGACCAAGAGGCTTCTTATATAGGCCACCCAGTGTTCTAGCGAAAAAATCTGCTTTTTGTAGATCAAAATAAAGCTTATCGTTTTTTAAAACTCAATCGCAAATTTTTACTAGCTTTTGCTTTATTTTTAAATTATCACAGAAGATAGGTTTTGATTTGCTTTTTCCACTATCTGACCACCTGATGAATGATCTGAAAACATTTTTATGACCCCCAAGCTGAGAGTTATCAAATGAGGTAAAAACCTTAAATCAGCAGAAAACCTTAAATCAGCAGAAAATTAGGGTTAGGGTTTTCTCTCAAATCTGATCTCTGATGACTACATGTCATGTACCATTAGAAAGCTCTTCTTCAAGCTCTACAAGATAGGCTCATAAAAATTTTACCCAAATTTTGTGCAAAAAATGACTAAGTACCAAAATTAGGGTTTCTGTCCTAATAGGATTTTGGACTGATGTGACATTGATTTCCAACAGAGAGGTGATGCCTAGTATGCCACACAGAGATAAGAGTGAGGAGCTTTTGTTTACCAGATGCCCAACATACTCATACCTAGGAGCAGAGTTCTAGATAGAGGAGTCACTCCAGCTGTGCATGACCATTGGAGACCAACGGAGGATGGGACGTTTCCTCATGGCATCATATGAGAGACGAGAGCAGATGCTACAGCCCACGCATTAGACACGGGTGAGTACCCAGCAGACTATTACTCAGTTCTTTCAGCGAGTTGGGCCACATTGGACAGATCCGCCTCCCAAAGGCATAGGGCTCATGCTCCAGCAGGCAGCGGCATAGAGAGTTCGACGCCAACTACGTATGGCTGGGTACCGACGACCACGACTGCACTAGGAGGATATCTCATGCATCAGGATAGCCCACGACCTCCTGGTGGAGCAGAGGTGCACCACCACCACTTGGGCAGCCTTCTTTCAGGAGGTACTCAAGACTGCTGCCGATGTACCACATACGCCACCATTCTCCACCCATCATCAGCAGTTAAGGTATACACATTTACTCCCTTGTGGGTCCCCCCCCCCCCCCCCCCCCCCCCCCCCCCCCCCCCCACATATTAGGTGGCCATTATCTGCAGAGTCAGAGCCACGCTTCCCCCACACACCACTGCATTATCTCCACTACCCCCTCATTACCAGGCACATCAGCTTTTTGTTGTTTTGAGCCTACACATCTTTGTGTATCTAGTATTTTTCCTTCATTTCTACACAGAGATTACCACAGTTGTACATGGTTTTGTCTCATAGGCCAAGTTTGGCCTTTGAAAGCAGTTAGTGTAACTTTCTTTCTTTCTTTCTTTTTCTCTCTTTCAGCGCTCCTTTCATTATGTTTGTAGATTGGTTTGCGTATCATCATTGGTCAGAATAATTTGCATGTCCAGGCTCCTGTTGTGATGCCCTTGGGGGTTTTGCATGGAGTTTTCTTGGACTCATAGATTATCTTATATTTTTTTCTAGAGAGGGTTCAGTTCTCTATCTATGCTTGAAAATTTATCAATGTTGGATAACAGCTGTGGAAAAGAGGGTATGTGGAAATGTTTTCTTATTATTTTGTTCTGCCAGATATCATTTCTAAGCATTTTTGAGTTGTCTTTTGAAGGGCGATTTACATGTCTTGATGCCCTTTTTTGTGAAACAATAATAGAAGGGTTTTATTTCAATATCCAGGTCTCAACACAGAAACAAACAGACTGCTATGGCCGTTCTTCAAGCTCGGCTTCAACATAGAGAAATGGCTGAGCAGACAAAAGCAAATGCTCATCATACAGCAGCGCTTGGAGAAATATCATGGGGGAACCAAATTCGTTCCTATGTTCTTCATGTAAGCATTAATCCTAGGAATTCATGATGACTCTTTTATATGACCTTCAACCCTTTTTTTCTTGGTAAATAATGTTTTGTTTTATATGCAGCCGTATAGAATGGTGAAGGATTTACGAACTCAATATGAAGTCTCAGATCCTGATGGTGTATTAGATGGTGATTTAGATGGTTTCATATTCAGTTATTTAGGAAAATGTGCAGATAATTGATTTATATCATTTATCAAAATTGCTCCAGATGTTGGTTAGTCATGAACCCTTAATTCTCAAAGAAATTTTAGCAATAATTCATAAACAATGTATACTAGCACATAGCATTTTCCACAGCAAAATTATTTAGGACATGCAGCCATAGTGAGCATATCCTTATCTTCCTCATTCTCTTTGGTCCTGTTTTTCTCTTGTATTTTATCTCTTCTATGTGAGTTCCTGTGCTACCATGCTTTCTTTTTTTTTTTTGGCATCCCCTTTTTTCATACCAATCTGATTCGTCCTTGTCAGGAACACAAGTGATAAAAACCAGAGTTCATAAATTGTCTGGAGCCAGTTATTTTTGCTGATATTATGATCAAGGTCAAAGTGGATTAGGATTGTTCCTCATGAGATCACAAAATTTGTGTTGGCTTTTTAGCGTCTGCCAGTGAAGGAGTCATTAATGCTGTGTTGCTGGATAACATTTGAAATATAGTGGTATCAAAATGGTTTTCCCATGAAAATAAACAGGTCAAAATCGTCCAAGTATAGTAAAATAGTTTTTGTTGAAAGATCTTACAATCTTATAACAGAAGTTTGCAGTCAAAAGCTTGAGCCTCGAGTATTTTGAAGTGAATTCAATGTCTGGCATGCTGAAATTGATGGAGGGAGTTGCTCAAGAGTAGTCGAATTGATTTTCAATATGCAGTTGGAACGAAAGTTCTGGTATTCTACAGTTTGTTCTTCATGTTTGGTATGCCAGGTCTCCCTTTGTGGCTTATATCTTAAAAATTGATGTATAATTGATTTTTACGGGGTTTCAGTTTCATCTTTTCTAAGAAACATTCTAGGAAAAATAAACTGAGTTGGAACATCAGGGAATTGAATGAGGCTGGTAAATGAAAATTCTTAATCTCTTGAAGTTATTTTGGGTAGGCGTTTATATCAAATTGACATGATTGAATGAAATAGTGAATAGGTTGAGAAGTCTCAGAAAATGAGCTGAACTAAGATCTGTGACACGAGTGAAAATGGCTTTCAAGCTTGATTTAGAAATTGGTGAATTTGATTGAAGTCACAAGTTGAGAAGATCTAAATTCCAGGTCAATGCTGACATGATTTAATTGATTGAGAAATCAAGCAAGACTGAGCTGAGCCAAGCTTTATGACTTTTGCCCTAAATAATTATGAAATATAACACTCTTTCCCCCTTCTGAAGATGAGTGTCCTCAATGGTATCGAAGCAACAAAAACCTCAGAACCACAACATATGATTTCAAGAAGCATTGGAGATGGCTGGGTGTCTTGAATACTAGACACTCTAGAAGAGAGTAGATTCACCAGTATTTTTACTTCCTATGTAGCATTCACATCGACTTGTAGTCTTGGTCTTGGCCAGATAGTACCACAGTGGATTGTGAATGCCATCAAAATTGATTTGGAAACTGAGGTGAATTGATAAGTCGAAGAGGACCCTTTTGTAGCTGTATTCATAGTGGGCATAGAATTATTGTAAGTTTTCCCTCGTTTGTGCGTGAACTGATTATAAGAAAGTATGAATTTTTGTTGCCTCGTGAATGAAATTTTAATTTTGTTATTTGAGCATGCTGTATGTTAAAGGACCAGCAATAATATTGGGTAAATGATGTAATGAATCAATTTGAGAACCACACCACGATTGAGATTGATATTTTATCTTGACCAGGTCCTTATGAGTTAAATCACATAAGCAGAATATGTTCGATGAATACAACAGATCTTGTTATGGAATGTATGACAATAATATAGAACTGTGATCATATATTTATGAAGATTAGCAAAACACTAGTGGCAGCTCTTAAAAACTAGTAACATGCATTAGTTTGTCTTTTTGGCTGAAACAAGCAATCACATGTATGATTGAAATGAGTAACTTGATGTGAATTGAGGTACAACCTGAAATTAAACTGGTGTGATGAAGAAAACCATAGGGGCTTAGAGGCAATATGTTGAAGAAATTGAGTAGTGAAGGACCTGATGAACCACACTATTTGATGTTGTTGATTTGAATAGTAAACAACTTACTAGTGTTGAGGTTGAATCTCCTAGAGAAGGTTGGAGACTTGTTTTAAAACCAAATTGCAAATGAATGTGGAGGGGGAGGAGATTGTATGTGGGAAAAGTATTAAATGAAATTGCTGAGGCTCAAATTTAGTAAAGTCAACAATTAAATTCCAATAGAGCAAGAGTAGCCATGCTTCGAATAAAAAGTGATGTCAAGAATTTATTTTGAGACATATATTTGTTGTATTTACAGTCATGGAGTTTCCACTTGTGGATTCTTCGACTGACATGTGACCAATTGATAGGTGTATATACTCAAGTATGCATTTTTTTTCATTTTTCTTAGCTTTTGCATTTTGTGCTAGGATTCATTATGGCTGAGTATTTTGCCTATCATGCTTGGAAGTGATAGAAAGCCAGTTCATAGAGCTTCTTGTGAGTTCATGCTTGATGAATTGGGCATTGATGAAAGCTAATTGGGATTAATATTGAATTGATATTATACGAAATGGAGCTGATTGCTGTTTATAGTTGCATTCTTTTCAGGGTGTGGTTTGCATGGATTCACTTGGAATTTATCAATGTTGTATTTGTGGACATGCGGTTTTCTCTCGCTGATTCTTCACCTGAGTTGCCACTAGTTGATAGACGTGCATACCATATCAACTATGCATTTTCTTTAATTTTTCTTTTCTTTTGTTAAGATTTTATGCTAGGCGTCATTATGATAGAGTCTGCCTCTCAAGCCCAAAAGTGGTAGGAACTTAGTTTGTATAGCTGCTAGTGAGTTTATGCTCGTGGTGTGTTTGCATTGTGGTGTGCAGGTGTGTGAGCATATATATTCATTCTTAATTCTATACTCAATATCGGGCATTGATGACATTAGTGGGAATGTCATAGTATTGACTTGATACTATGCATGATGGGGCTTAGTGCTATATAGTCTTGTGGTTCATTTCCATGAGCTTATAGTTGCACTTTCTTTTGAGGGTGAATTTGGGCTTTGCTTGGATTCATTCTGGTATATATGTTTGTCATACATATGCAGATGCAATTTTGATTTTTGGATTCTTTGTCCAATATGTGTATCCTATCAAGTATGCATTTCCTTTAATCTTCCCTATCTTTTGTTTGCATTTTGTGCCAAGCTTCATTATGGCTGAGTTTGCCCATGACTTTCGAGTTTGTAGAGTTCTTATGCGTTCATGCTCGTAGTGTGCATGTATTATGGGATGCATATATGTGAGCATATATTCATTCTTTGAGTTTGCCCATGACTTTCGGGAGTGATAGAGATTGAATTCGTAGAGTTCTTATGCGTTCATGCTCGTAGTATGCATGTGCTATGGGGTGCATATGTGTGAGATGTATTCATTCTTAGTCCTATACCCACTATTGGACATTGCTGATATTTATGGGGAATGTAGTATTGAGTTGACACTATGTATAATGGATCTGATTTCTATTTAGTTTTTTGGTTTATTGCTATGAGCTTATAGTCACACTTTTGTGTATCTTAGTCGTGAAGCCTTAGGGACTTGTGTCAACTGAGTGTACTCGTCCCACAAGTGCGTATAGTGGTGGATGAATACACTTTTAATTATCAATCCAAGAGATTAGATCTATCAAGTGTATGAAGACGTGCACACATGATGGTAAGTGAAGTGTCTGTGACTTGTCCTAGCTATCTCTCCTATTCACTTCTGAAAATGCATGCCACGATACTTGTTATAATAATAAACACAAATTCAAACTTTTCTCTTAGCTCTGGACTCCAACTATGGTCAATAGGACGTTCATTTTGAAGCTTTTGATGAGATGCATCTAATCGTCATAGCTTCAATCAAATCTAACAAACATGCTTCGAGTTATTAGCAAAATAGTGAATGATAGGAAACACCAACATCCGCTCCATAACTCTTCAAGTCTCACTACAATAGATTAAACACGAAGGGAAGGGGTAGGTAACAATCTTTACACACATTTTAAGCATCAATCGCACACAAAAGCTCTTGGAGAAGAAACTAATTAGTTGGGAATAGGCCAATTTGAAAATCAATTTCAGTTCTCTCAATGGCAAAAAGTTCTTTATAAGAGTCACCAAGCGACTTATAGAGTCACCAAGTGACTTATATACATGTGCCCTAGAATTGGTTCTTTCACACAAGAGTCCGGCACTTTTATTGAAAAAATCTAATCTCCTACTATGTTACAAGGATATGTTACAATATTTAGGATTCATGCCTCAGTCTCCACAGTAGTTGCTTAAGAGCTTGGAACCACTGGTGTTCCCATATTGTTTTGCTTTGCGATTTGATGTTGTAGAATTTTTATGAGTTCATCTCTTTCTTTTATAGTTCTTTTTATGCCGTAAGGTCTATCACTTTGCTTCTTGCTTTCTCCTTAGATGGCCATTTGGTCTACATCCTCGTTGCATTGTTCGATGTATCGTGATTCAATGGTTTTCCATTTTTTTCTTAATTCATTTGTGTCGTACATGTACTTCCTTTCTCACTCTTCCCTCAATGCTTGCTCTTGCTTTAGTTGATCCGCATATTTGGCTACTTGAGCTTATAGCTCCTGTATATTATTTTGACTATTGTCTTGTACTTCAACTGGTTGATTGAGCTAGATTGCATTCATTAGCTCTTTATTCCTACTTCTTAGGTTGTTTGCCTCGTCCATGTACACCTGTATCTGAGTTTCAAAAACTTCTATTTGATATCCATACTTTTTCGGCTTCATTGGTTGCATATTTGTCTTGAAGCTCCTTAAGGTGATGTTGCATCTTTTGATTTTCTTCGGTGAGTAGTTTGCATCTTTCGTGTAGATAGCTCCTCGGTTAGTGTCTTGAACTGATTTCTCTCCACTAATGCTTGGTCATAATCTTTGTCCACTTCCATGAGTTGTTGTTTGGTTTCCACGACTGTTTGGATCATTTGTTTTACTACTGGCTTTAATTGTGCCACGTCCACATTGAGCCATGTTGTGGGTATGCTCGGCTCTTCACTTGTTTTTACATCCTTGCCCTTTTCAATATGTACTGTCTCGTTGTGCAGTTGTTGAATTTGTAGTTGAATTTGATGCTTTTCTTTAGATGTATGAGACTTTGTAGTGCTTCCTTGAAAAGTTACATCCAAAGATGAAGGCTCTGCCACGACCTTGATTGAAGTAATTGGTTCTCGTTCAAAAATTGCTTCTTCCATGCATTCCTCCTTTATTTGTTTCATTCTAGGTTGATCCTCCCTTGTGACTTCCCTGACTTGAAATATGGTTGTTTCATTCATCCTGATCATGTGAGATTCCTCCTTTGGGTGTTCCTTCACATTTTTATCTCCTACTTCAATATCTTCATCGGGTGATTGTGCTTTGCATTCTGCTTCATGTGGTTCATGTACTTGATTCAATTCTTCCCACTTAACATCATCATTTGATTCACTTTGGATCTCCATATTTATGGTAGATTGATCATGATCTTCTTGTAGCTTAGATGAAGAGCTTGAGTTGGCTAATCCCAACTTTCAGTACCTGTGGAGCTTTTTTAGCCTCTTATCGAGCATAGACACGGTGTGAGCTTGATGATAATGATGCCCTTGGACCGGTAGATTGATTTGTCCTTCCATGAACTTGTGAGTCTCCTCCATAGCTTCTTGCAATTCCGCTTCAGTGATAGGTGTGGACTGTTCTATTTTGGTTCTAGAGAATACATGTGTCCTCTTTGATGGTGGAGTTACTTTTCTACCTTTAGTACTTCCCTTAATCATTTTGCTCCTTGTATCACCGGTTTTGAACTTGTGCTTGCTTCTTTTGTTATCTTCACTTCTTTCTCCTTCTTTGGTATCGTTGCTGGCTTCACATACTTAGCGATTTCAGTCGATGATGACATTTTCTTGAGGTATTCTCAAATGCCTAAGGTGTGGTATATCAATACAATCAG
Organism: Ceratopteris richardii; assembly: GCA_020310875.1. Taxonomy (NCBI): domain Eukaryota; kingdom Viridiplantae; phylum Streptophyta; class Polypodiopsida; order Polypodiales; family Pteridaceae; genus Ceratopteris; species Ceratopteris richardii. The sequence goes on from CM035413.1 coordinate 184,079,374, forward strand.
AGCCACACTTCCATTCAAAAACTTCTTATGACCCCATTGCTTCTTGGCTTCAAATAATCGTTCTTGAACATAGGGCATCCAATTTATTTGGTTTCCTATTTGCTTGGTGGCATGGGATAGTAATTGAACTACTATTTTTTGTGGTGCTGTATATCTGTGCATATTAGGAAAACAAAAAATGTTGATGCACCACTCTAACTTCTTCTTCAATATCAATACGATTAATATCCAAGAAAGTTCTTGTCTTCGTGCCATGACTTTCTTCCTTGAGGTCGGTTGTCCAATCCTTGGCCCATCCAAATGCTTCTTTGATTAGCTCATGAGTGAATTGTATGTTGAACCATTCACCTTCTGCATTAAGCACTTTTGCTTCTAGCACCATTGGTTTGTTTAAGGCTGAATGAAGAGTGTTCATTACTTGAGTGCATCTTTGAAAGTCAGACTTATAGATTGATAGCTCAAAATACTTATGAATCCCAACCTTTTGTTTTCAAAACATCCAGGGTGGATAGAATCTCGTGTAAGATCTTGAGGTCTTGGGACATCACTGGAAATTGATGATCCATATCCATGATTTTAATTGTCACCAAGAACAAATGTTTGCCAGTTGGTTAGACTTCTCAAAACCAATGACCTTTGGGCTTTGTCACATGCTTCATTGGGAATTCAAGTACTACTTCTTGCATTGTCACTTTTGAATTCGTTGAGGCCATCTACACGTGTCATGGAGTAGAGAATTAGTTCAAGAGAAACCAATTCTGCATGTTTACTTGTCGTTTATTATAACGTCAATCTCCGGCTCTCTGTACCCCCTTGCGTAAGTAGAGCCAAGTAAGGCACCTTACCATAATTATCTTAATTTTCAAGTTCTAAAGAAAACAAGAGATTAGTTTATAGCTGAAACATTTATTTATTTACAACATATGATCACTCCTATGATAATAGAAGCTAAGTCCTATTTTGGTTATGGAAATGTGCACCACTACTTTCATTGAAGAAGCTATGTGCCGAATGCATTATCATGCATACTCTGGATGCCATCAACTCTTTATGAGTGCAAGAAGAGATTCCTTGATCCTCTTGGTTAATTTTTTATTGCTTCTTGGGTTTCCAAATGAACATCGTATTCTGTATCGATGGTAGTTGCCTCTGATACATTCACCTTCCTTTGCTCTTGAATGTAGTCTTTGACCTGTTTTTAAGTCTTCTTCCCTAGGTAAAATTGTGCTAATTGTTTGGGATGATCTAGCTTCCAAGGAACTGAAGACTTCTTTGTGCCCTACTTTGGATGATATGTATCCCTATGTAAGGTGTATGCTGACTTTATTTTCAAAAATCCAATCTTGTGCTAGGATCAGATCTTCAATAAGGTCTTCGTCCTTGCATACCAAGAATCTTTGCTCCATAGTGGAGTTTCCTTGGTGTAGGGTCATGGGGACTTCTCCTAGACACTTGATGATTTGTCCCTCGATTCCTATCATATATGCTTTAGTGGGATTCATGGTCATTTCGAGGTGATGGGCTAACGAAATTGGCATGCAATTGAGTTCTGCTCCTCTGTCAATGAATGCACCCACTAATTGATACTCCGTAGTTCCGATTCCTATGTTTAATTATGGTCAAGAAATACTATTATTTGCATTTTTCGCATTACCTACTTGGTAGTTTGCCATGGGTATAGGTTCCTCTCCCTGCACATATTGTTCACCTCTTTGTCTCCTCCACTCTTTTTGCTTCCTAATTTTCTCCAAAGCTTCCATTTGAGCTTATTCTTTAATCCTTTCTTCTTCTTTCTTCCAATTTTGTGCTCCCATGAGTCATGCTAACATTCTGTCCATTAATGGTTCCATATATCTTTTGACTCTATAGCCACTAATGTAGTTGGGGAGCACTTCTCCATCCAATGTGGCTAAGTTCACTACTCCACTGGTTGATATTCGATTTATCAATAATGGTCCATATCCTCGTTGTTGTAATTTCTTTGCATGCTATTTCAATGTGTACAATAATACTAAATCGCCTTCCTTAAGCCCTTATATTTAATATGTGCATCATAATAGACTTTCTTTTAGCCGCATATATTCCTGCCACAACTTGTAGACTTGTTTCATGCAAATTTTCAATTTGGTCCAATTGTTGGGATAGTTCATGGCATGTACAATCGTTTTGTTGTGCGAGACATAGGATATGAACTAAAAAATCAATTGGTAGAATTGCATTTTGTCTATACACTAAATTGAATGGAGTAGTTCCAATGGCAGTTTTGTAAGCCACTTGAAAGGCCCAAATTACATGATGCAATTGTTTGTCCCAATATGACCTTCCTTTGTTGCCTATTTTGGTCAACACTATGCACAATACTTTATTGGAACTTTCAGCCTCGCCATTGGCTTGGGGATGGTAGGTGGATGATTTTTTGTGAATCACAAGGAATTCATTCATCAGTGATTCTATCACTTCATTGATGGAGTGTGTTCCCCTATCACTCACTATTTCTATTGCTTTTGCTTTTGCTTCTACCCATTTTGTTAGATAGTTTGTGGCTACAATAGTGTACTCAATGTGTGATCCTTTTATTAGAGGATTTATAGGTCCTATGAAGTCAATGCCCCATTTGGAGGAGGCTCTTGCACATATCATGGGTCTTTGAGGCATGCCATCTCTTCTTATAGGATACTTGGTTCTTTGGCACACCTCACAACTTTGTACATACATTTTGGTGTCCATGTGTAAAGTTGACCATCACAAGCCTACAAAGAGAATCATTTTTATAGTTTTTTGAGCTGAAAAATGTCCTCCCACTACTCTTGCATGCACCATCTCTAAAATGGGTAAATATTCTCCTTCATGTACACATAACCGTAGCTGATTGTTCTTTCCCCTTTTGAATAATTGTTTTCCAATCATGATGTAGTCCTTACTCATTTCCTCTAGAGTCTGTTTCCTTGCTAAACTAACTCCTTCCTCATTTGCTCGTGTTTTCAAGAATTTTACCAAAGCCTTCATGTTGGTGCTATTGTAGAGAATTGTAAAGATGCATGGTCCTTCCGGGCATTCTCTTGGCATTCTTGGCAACTGTGAATGTGTTCATGTATGTCTCTTTGCATGTCTAGGTAGTATACTCCCAATTTTTTCAATTCTCTTATTGTACCCCAAACTCCCTTATGAATTTTCCATTGATTCACATGAGCTTGCTCCATTAAGTTTTTTTGTTCAGCCTCTTCTACACATCTCAATGACCAGATACAATAATGTGTGATGGTCAATAAAGAACTTGAATTTATTGGCTAGGAGGTAATGTTGGAATTTTTTGATTGCATACACCATTCCTAGGCCTTCTCTTTTTCGTAGTGGTATAATTCCCCTCTACCTGGTTTAATTTTCTGCTAGCATATGCGATAGGATGATCTACTTTTCCTTCATCTCCAGGTTGAGCTAGTATGCATCCTATTGCAAAATTTGCTGCATCCACATGGATATGGAGTGATCTGTCCTAGTTAGGTACCTTCAAAATAGGTGCTAAGCTTAATCATCGTTTTAGTTCATTGAATGCCTTTTCACATTCCTTCATCCAAGTGAATTGAGTCAGTGACCCATATACAGGTTTTGCGATTATAGCATACATGTGGATAAATCGACGATAGTATCCACAATGATCCATGAAAGCTTGTATTTCCTTTGCATTTTTAGGTCTAGGTAATTCTAAGATCACCTTGATCTTATCCTCATCTGTGGAAATACAATATGTCCCAAGATATTTCCTTGCCTTCCCATAAAGACACATTTTTTTGGATTCAAGCATACTCGGTATTGTTGGCATTTTTTGAATATCTGCCATAGTTCAGGAATGTGTTCAATTCTTCGACTGGAGTAGGTGCACAAATCATCTACATAAACTCCATGCTCTTTCTTAAAAATTCCGTGAATACATGACACATCAGTCTTTGGAAAGTTGCGGGGGCATTGATGAGCCTGAATGGCATCACTCAAAAAGCATATACTCCCCATTCCATTGCGAAAGCTGTCTTATGTTGTTCCTTTGTAATAATGGCTACCTGGTTATAACCAGAGAATCCATCCAAGAAGTTGTAGACTTCCTTGCCTACAACTCTCTCCAAGAGGTGGTCGGTAATAGGTAAAGGATAGCTATCATGTATAGTAGTTGCATTCACTTTTTTGAAATTGATGCAGACTTTAAGTTTACCATTCTTCTTGGGTACAATTACCAAAGGTGATACCCACTTTGTATGCTCTATCTCATAAATAAACCCTACTGCTAACAACTTGTCAATCTCTTCTTTAATCTTAGCTGAATAAACATCATTATATGTGTATGGTCGTTGTTTTGAGGGTTTTGCTTCAAGAATCATTGGGATTCTATGGGAACAAATGGATGGATCTACTCCCTTGAGTTCTTTGTAGGTCCATGCAAATACATCCCTATATTCCTTGATTAGTTCTATCAGTTCTTGTTCTTCTTTAGGAGGTACATCTTTTCCAATATACGTACATATCTCCTCTTCTTTTTCCATGGTTACTAGCGCTTTCTTGGTTTGTTCCTTATTATCGTAAGAGTTGTTCCTTATTATTGTAAGCCGCTTCTTCTTTGGCATTTGAATAGCTATCTTTTGTTCCTCTACTTCATATCTTTTGAAATGTTTGGGAATTTTGAAGAGATCTGGTGGTTGCTCTACTCCGTCTAACATTTCCTCATTGTCTACTCTCATTTGGACCGCTTATACCATATATAATTTTGGTGTGTCCTTTTCATTGTTCATCCTAATCTCTTTTAAATATCATTCCTCTGAATCGAATTCTAGTTCATTTCTTGGGGGATTACCATTCCTTTCCAGTAATTCTCCCGCATCCATTTCTTGGGGGATTACCATGTAAAGATTTACATCATAACCTTCTTCATCCACACACTTGTTCATGGTTGGTGATTCTTCACTCACACACACACATTAAGGGTGGCTGAGTTTTCCATCCATCTGTGTGGTTTGAATGCTTCATCTGGAACATTTGAGGCATGTACACTGGATCAACTATGGGTCAGTAATTCTGATGCCCTATTGGCCATAACTAGGTCTTGTTTTCTTCTCTTTTTGCCTCTTTGCACATCCATAGTTGAACATCTTCATGCATCCATGATTGATCACTAGATCCTGCACTATAAATGGACACATCATCTTCTTCTTGGTGGACTGAGTTCCATTGTAATGGAGGCACATCTCTATAAAAAATGGTGTGCAAATTTATCTTCGTAGTTGTCCCTTGGTGTTGTAAATACAATGCATCTCTCCAATCTTGTACTACTCTGAGTTGTCTCATGAATGGTTGTCCCAAAATCATTTCAAATTATTGGCTTTTCCAAATTGACATATAGCTAGAGTGTGTTTGAACTCTACTCTATCGGTGGTTAGCTTAATTTTTTCCAGTATTCCTAATGGCCTCTCCAGGTTGAAGTTTCATGCGTGTGGGTCCTAGGGCTAGTTTTCCCCATTTCTCCCAAATCTCTTTTGTGACTATGCCTACACCAACTCGGGTGTCTAAGATGGCTTTTGTCATATATCCGTTAAAAGTGATGGGTAGGCACGCATTTCATTAATATCCCTCACTGAATTCTCCAACTTTATTGATTGGGATTTGAATGGTTGATGGAGCTTCAACTTCTTTTTTCTCATTCATGGGTCCTCTAGTTTCTATTTGCAAGTTTCCGGTTAATTGCTTCCACAATTGTGGCTTAGCTCATAATAATTCTTCAGTTGTCAATAAGCATTGTATTTTAGTTTTCTTGAGTTATGATAAGTTGTATGATGTATTATCTTGTGACCTTTCCTCCTTGCCCTCGATTATTTGAGCATGGAATACTATCGACCTTCTCTCGTATTCTCCCATGTAATTGGGTAGAGTGGATATGCTATTCAATTCTTCCTTATTTTGGTCTAAGATGGACACTTCCTCATATACCTCTTCTAAGTTTGATGTAGGTTGATTTTCCCACGTGTCTAATTCTTCAAAGGGTGGTGGGGAGTTCTCATTATTTTTACACCGCTCCTCTTGAATCTTGGCTCATAAGTCATGTGGCCAATTGGCCTCTAACTTTGGAATCACTGAGATCTATTCTTCCTTGTTATTCGGTCGATCTCTTTCACTATTCTCCTCTTGTTGTTTCTTTACTAGGTTTCGATTGTTATTTCCTAGGTGTTCATTGAACTGGTTTTTTGATATCCTCGTCTCTGGAAGGATTGGGGTAGTATGTTTCAGAGTGGTTTGAGATATTTCTATAAGTTTCTTGCATATTGCCAATTTTTCCTTCTCTAACTTTCCTTGTGGATAGAGTTTCTCATGTTGCTCTATGCTCGGTCCGGTCGCGATTCTAGACTGATAAGCCTTCAACCACATATCCAAGTCTTCCGGCACTAGGTCTGCTAAAATTGATCTCGGCTTGACTGGCTTCGATGCTTGGATAGTCTGATGAGAGTTTCCTTGCACCTCTAGTTCTTGCACTTTCTTCCATATGTACTTAACAGGTGTCCCACTAAAGCGCTACAGTCTATCACTCCATATGCGACGTGGCATTCTCTTCAATTTTCTTCTTCATCCATTTATTCTCGAGTTTTTCCCTTCTAGTCTTCCATCTTTGAGTTTTCCTTGTTTTGTTAGTTTCTCCTAGGTCTTCTGAATCCTCAACTATTTGAGTTCTAGGTCCTAAAATTTTATATGTCTCAAGTTTATAATCTATTCCTTTTACTGCTTGTCCCTTGGCTTGGGTTTGAGTAATGGCTGTTAGTGGTACAATGTATTCTTTGTCACTTCTAGATGATTCAATGACTTCTATTACATTAATCTGTGTAGTGGTATGAACCTTATTTGGGTTTTTCAGGCAATCTCTAAACAAATGTTCCTTTCCACAATTATTGAAATATGCTTCCCATGTCCTAAGGGGTGGTGGGTCGTATGGAAAAGTGCATTCCCTTATAAAGTGATCTCCGTCGCATCTATACCATGGTCCTCTTGGTGTAGGTGGTCTAGTAGGTAGTCTCATTGGGGTTTGTGCCTTAGGTGTGGTGTACATAAGGTTCGCATATTCCGATCCATAAGAATTTTCATGCCCTTCATATGTGTAGTATTGTTTCTTGTAGGTTTGGTCATACTCTATCAAGATAGCATCATAAGGATAATATTCTCTCTGGGTTTGCTCATATCCCTGATTTTTTATTTCCACATTAGCCAAAGGTGTAGCTAGTACTATAGCTCTCTCTAAAATTTTCCTCAGGTTGAGTGTATTTGATTGGCACTGCATTCTGTGGATGGGGTGGTTGTTGTTGTCCTACACAGGTTGTGGTTCTCCATATCCTCGCTATTCATATGGTCTAGGTGCTCCTTATGGTCCTGGGTAAGGGTTTTACCTAGGAACCTCTCTGCCTTGTTCCCGTGGAGGATATCATAAGGTCTATACTGAGGTTGAGTCACTAGTCTTGATTGCCTATTAAGTGGACAATTCTCGGTGTTCAACAAAATGGAATAGCTGAAAGGAAAAATCAACATATCATAGAAGTTGCAAGATTCATGCTCAATGAGATGAAGATGCCACTAAACTATTGGGCTGAAGCAACTAGTACGGCCGTTTATTTGATGAACAAGTGCACAACGGCTGGAGTGCATAATCTAACTCCTGAGGAGGTTTATTCCGGTAAGAAACCTGACCTTACACATCTCAAAGTTTTTGGATGTGTGTGTTATATTCACATCCCTCAAGAACTAAGGACAAAGATGGAGGCAAAGTCAGAAAAATGTATTTTAATTGGATATTCATCAGAGCAAAAGGGATACATGTGCTACAATTCGGTGACAAAGGAGCTACGAGTCTCACCAGATGTGGTATTTGATGAGCTAAGACCATGGTTTGGAGACAAAGGGAAAGAGAAGATTCTTGAAGAAGATTGCGAAGATCATGGAGGTGTTGTCCAAGAAGAATTTCAGCAAACAAGCACTCAAATGTCAGGTCATGAAGCTTCTACATCACTTGGAGAAAGCTCAACATGGAAGGGGAGACTAAAGAGTCATTCCTCATCACCAACATCATGTTATGAAAGATCTAAAACTGAAAGTGTTGCCCAAAATAGTGATTCAAATGCAAGTGAAGAAGAGTATGAAAAGGTGATCACACCAAAGGTAAAGTTGAACCGCTTGAAGAAGCAATATTCAAAAGAAAATCAAAGGAGGTCTTCGAGAGCAAGGTATCCAATTCAAAGGCTTAGCTATGATAGTTTTATTGCAAAGCATTTTACATATATGACACAGGTGGTCAAAGACAAAGAACCAAATTCATATGAAGAAGCATGTACACAAAAAGAATGGCAAGAAGCTATGCAAGAAGAGATGAAAGCTCTCAAGGACAATCACACATGGAAGCTAGTTCCAAAGGATGAAGGTATGAAGATTGTTCCAAATAAATGGGTGTTTAAAATAAAGAGAAATGCTGATGGTTCTCTAGCAAGGCATAAAGTTGGACTAGTAGCAAAAGGATTCAAGCAAACTCACGACATCGACTATGAAGAGACTTTTAGCCTGATTGCAAAGATGGGAACAATTAGAACCTTGATTGCAGCGAGTGCAACAAGGAGATGGCCATTATATCAACTTGACATAAAAAATGCTTTTCTCAATGGTGAACTTCAAGAAGAGGTATACATGAGTCAACTGATTGGATTTGAAGATAGAAAGCATCCAAATTTTGTTTGTAGATTGAAAAAAGCTTTGTATGGGCTGAAGCAAGCACCACGTGCTTGGAATCAATGATTGGTCGAGTACCTCACAAGGTGTGGGTATAGTCCAACTAATGCAGATCCCTCTCTCTACATGAAGAAAGAAGAAGGCTAGCAAGTATATATTTGCATATATGTTGATGATGTCATCATAACAGGAAGTAATGTTGCAGGAATACAAGAGATTAAAAGGAAACTCGGCAAGGAGTTTAAAATTTCAGATCTTGGTGAGCTGAAATACTTTTTAGGCATTGAGATAGTCTACGGGAAAGATGGCATTTACTTGATGCAAAGAAAGTACCTGTTGGATGTTCTTTTCAGATTTGGAATGAGTGAATGCAAACCACTCACTCAACCTATGGACACAAATGTGAAGCTATGCTCAAATGATGGAGAGAAGTTACATGATGTAACTACATACAGGAGTATTATAGGTTCATTGATCTATGCTACGATCACAAGACCAGATTTGTGTTATATTGTTGGAGTTCTTTCTCAATTTATGCAAGCTCCAACAAGTGAACATTCAAATTCAGCCAAACGAGTGCTAAGATATGTGATTAAGCACACAGTCAATCATGCCCTGTTTTATAGATATGATGAAGAATTGCAAGTAAAGGGCTTCAGTGATGCTGATTGGGCTAGTTCGAAGGAAGATAGAAGATCCACTTCAGGTTATGTGTTCATGATAGGTAGCAAACCTATCACATGGAGCTCGAAGAAGCAACCTACTGTTGCACTATCATCGACAGAAGCTGAATATAGAGGATTAGCCTTTGCAACTTGTGAAGCTATGTGGATTAAGAAGCTCTCGGATGATCTTGAGTGCAGGTGGAGACCATTCCAATTTATGGTGACAACATGTCAAGCATTCACTTAACGAACAATCCAATGTTTCATGCACGAAGCAAGCACATAGAAGTGCATTATCATTATGTTCGAGAAAAAGTTTTGAGCAAGGATGTGGATATAAAGTTCATTGGAACTAATGACCAGGTTGTAGACATGCTTACAAAGTCCCTAGATGCTTCTAAGCTAAAGAGGTTCAAGGACGACATCAACTTGCAGGATATGGCTGAAGGTGCAAGCTCACATGTGAGCTTGAGGGGGAGTGTTAAAAATAAAGAAGTAAGCTCGTATATATTTTTGCAAAAAGGATTTTCTTCAAGTAGAAGGAAAATACAAAAATGAAAAATGGAAGCATTTACTTCAGCAAGTAGTGGAGGTCAAAAGAGAATCAATCAAAAGAGAATCAAATCCAAAAACTGAAGTATAAGAGGAGTGGCTGTCCAAAGTAGTGGAGAAATGATGGAGAAGAGCTCTCAAACTCATCATGAGATATTTTGGTCACTTGGCTATAAAAGAGGCAAGGGAGGACACTCAACAATAGAGGAAGAAGGCGTGGAAGCCCCCTTGTAGCTACTTCATTTGTTTTGAGTCATTTTGTTCAGCTCACTCTCATAGAGTATGTCCAGCTGCATACCCATTTCTGGGTAGTCTACTTGTAAGAGTCATATCTCTCAACATATGTATCCAATTTTAGTTTTTAAACATTCGTTGGAAATCTTATCTCTAGTACGTCCTCTATCTAAAAGAGTTTGATCAAATTATTTATGCTTTGTGAGTTATTCAGGTTTTAGTGAAGTCCAATTTTCAGCCTAACTGAGTGGAGAGGTAGCCTGTTTTGAATCAAAGAGTTGCCAACCCAAATCTACTCCACATTGAGTGTTTGATAGCTCATTTGAAAACTATAGGTGTCTAGTTTGAGTGAGCAAAGTTTCAAGTTCATTAGGGTTTTCAGTTGGTACCAGTTTTCATTTGAAGGTTCAGTTGTTGGAAAAAGTCTTGATCCTGAGAAAGCCTTCTACACTTTCTGCTGCGAATAGGAGAGGAATTCTCCAACAGTACACCTCTTTATCCGAATATGTATGCCAAGAACAATGAACACTCATATATAGTTGAATTGTGGCATAAAAGAATTGTTCATATCAACTTGAGGAAATTACATCCTATGGAAAAGTAAATGTTAGTGTGTGGACTACCAAGATTTGGTCATTTAAATTTTGAGAGAATTTTTGAAGCATGCACATTTGGCAAACATCAATTTATGAAGTTTCCAAGAAGAAAAATGCATAGAAAGAGACCTCTAGGGCAGATCCATAGTGATGTGGTTGGACCTGCTATAACAAAATCAGTTCACTATACGTTTTGATATGCATTGATGATTATAGCCGATACACATTGATGATTATAGCGGATACACATTGATATATTTTTTGAAGCATAAAAGTGAATTTTTTTAATGCTTTTTGAAATTCAAGAAGATGGTTGAAAAGCAATTGGGCATGCACATAAAATGTTGAAAATAAGATTCAGAGGGAGAATATATCTCAAGGGAATTCAGTTAATATCTTAATGATCATGGAATCAAAAGGCAATTGTCTTGTAGATATATACCATAACAAAATGGTGTTGCAAAACATAAGGATCATGTGATTGAAGAAGTTGCTAGAGAAATGTTTAATGAAAAGAACATGCCAAATATATTTTGGGCAGAAGCTTGTCATACGGCTATACATGTCATAAATAGAGCTCCAACCAGAATAGTTCATGATTTGACTCCTTAAGAGAGGTTATGGAAGCATAAGCCAAATGGGAGCTATTTACGAGTCTTTGGAAGCATTTGTTATGCACACGTGCCTAGTCAGTTGAGACACAAGTTTGAGGCTAAATCTGATAAATGCATATTTGTTGGATACCCAAAAGAGAAGAAAGGATAAAGATGCTATAACCCTGTTACAAAAGAATGTATAGTGAGAAGATATGTTATATTTGATGAGAATGCATCACGGTATGCATCCAAACACATGGTTGCGATAGAAAATGATATGGATGATTCTAAGCATAAAATTCATGATGAGCCAAAAACAAGTCATAGCCATTTTGACCATGAAGAAAGCCAAGATTATAGTTCATATGAGTTTCCTACACCTGAAACATCATGGAGTGAAAATGCAAAAGACTATGCAAGGAGAAAGGAGAAAGGGAAAGAGAAGATGAGAGAGTAAATGACTGATTTGGATATTGATGGTGAGATAGTTACACCTTGCATGTTGAAAAATAAGAAGGAGAAATATGTCCCTCCAGATGCAACGAAAGACACACATTCAAGATCACATGAAGAAACACCTTTGCAAAGATCTACGAAGCTTCATTATGCATAGACGAGAGAGAGAATCAAGCATGAGGAACCAAAGAATTTTCATGATGCGTCACAAAGTGAAGATTGTTGCAAAGCAATGGATGATGAGATGAATGCATTGAAGAAGAATGATACATGGGAATGAGTGAAATTACCACAGAATAAGAAAGCTATTGGGTGCAAATGGGTATACAAAGTGAAGTGCAAAAGTGATGGTTCAGTGGAAAGATTTAAAGCGTGTCTAGTTGCAAAAGGATATGCACAAGTATACGGATTGGATTAGGATGAAACATTTAGTCCAGTGGTGAAAATGACAAGGGTGAGAAGCGTAAGTGCATGGGCTGCTATGAACAATTGGAAATTGTATCAAATGGATGTTAAGAATGCATTCTTGAATGGCAAATCGCATGAGGAAGTCTATATGCAACAACCAGAATATCATGTGCACCCAGAATATCTTGAATATGTATGCAAGTTAAAGAAAGCACTTTATGGATTGAAAGAAGCACCAAGGGCATGGTGTGGACGATTCAATAAGAATTTTTTGGATCTGAAATTTATGCAATCAAAGACTGATTATTCGCTATTTGTATGGAATCAAGGAAGTGAAACGATTCTATTAGTGATTTATGTCGATGATTTGATCATAACTGGAAATGATGAGAAGAGGATTGATGATTCGAGAAAGCAATTGAAATCTGAATTTTTGATGTTAGATTTGGGAGAGCTGAAATACTTTTTGGGAATTGAAGTAATTTCAATGCAAGAGGGAATTTGGATGATACAAAGCAATTTTATGCTAGAAATACTTGAGAGATTTGGTATGAGTGCTTGCAAACTTGTTGATATGCCACTTGATGTTAACACGAAGCTTATGGATGATGGGAAATACTTGCATGATGCAAATGTGCATAAACCATGTAGAGTGCACTTGAATGCAATGAGACGCATATTGCGATATGTGAAAGGAACATGCAACTTTGGTTTGTTTTATGAGAGAAACGTTTAGCCATGTATATATGCATACAGGGATGCAGATTGGGCAGGAAATGTCATGGATCAAAGGCCAATGAGTGGATTTTCATTCACACTTGGAAGTACAACCATTTCACGGAGTAGCAAGAAACAACCAACTATCGCTTTGTCAAGTGCCAAAGCTGAATATAGAGGCTTTACGCAAGCCGTTTGTGGAGCAACATGGATCAAGTACCTACTCAAAGACATGGGAAGGAAAGGTGGTCATCTATTGTGACAATGTGAGTGGCATAATGTTATCAAAGAATCCAGTTTATAATAGGAGATCGAAGCACATCAAAGTTCATTATCACTTTGTTCATGAGAATGACATCGAAGGAGAAGTTGAGTTGATTCATATCAGCACTGGAGAACAAGTGGCGGATATATTCACCAAATCTCTTCCCAAGGACAAGTTCATCTACTTCAGAGAAGCTTTAGGAGTTAGAAATCTTTAGTTTGTATTTAGATTTCATTTCATGTTATTTCATCTTGTATGGACATATGTATTTCTTTCAATTTGTATTCAAGATCATTTTGAGCTTGAGGGGGAGATTTGATGATATGGAATATTATATTGTAAAACAAAAAAACCCATTATACATATGACACATTCACCACTAGTGCAGTGGCATGCTATCCACAAAATAAGGAACTTCTGTATTGTCATCCTGAGCATGAATTCTATCTAAATATGGATGCACCATAGCTACATGACCACAATAATGGTGCATGCATCAATTCGATTCCCATGCGGATTGGGTAGCTTTTGGGTTGTCATTCATACATAAAGTTCAAGATATCTAGATCACAATAGAAATAAGGCCCATGGTTCTCCCTAGATGGCGTAGCTAGTTGTAATCCGTGAGTAGGTCAAGTGCAAGTACCTTATCCAACTACATAATTTGGGCACATGGTTGGATCAAATCATTGCTAGCATGAGCATGTGCCAGAGCATTCACCAAAGTAACAATCTACTTTTTCTAATGCTTCTCTTTGGAAGAGAGAGATGTATGAAAAACCACGTGAAAGCATCACATGAGATAATCAAATGAGAGAAACATTCACACATGAGAGTATGGACTAAACTATATGGAGTGATAAGAATATTCTCTGATGAGGTGAGAAACAAAGACATAAGTTTCCATGGAGCCTTGAGGAAGTGGATAAGCCACCAAGGCCACCTTTGAAGTTTGCCTAAGCTCTAATAACAATGCAAAGAACTAGTGCTTAGGACCACCACATGCTAGAGAGATGAATCTTCTCCTAACCTTATTCTTGTATATATAGCCGCTCAAATCAATGAGGAACATAAATGTAAATAGAGTACATAAGTGCATGTGCAATCTCCACCACTCCTTTAGCATATTCCACTAGAGTCTAGTAGTAGTTGCAGTGATCTCGATCATTGCTTTAGTACCTTCCACTAGATTCTGCTATTGGAAGGTGTACTTGCCTCTTGAGTTAATACTCTCTCAACTCAAGTTAACTCATGTTAACTTGAGCCAGAAGGCCCTAGAGTTCTTTGGGAAAAACTCTCTCCCCATGCTCCCCATAGGGGTTGAATCTAAGACCGCTTCCTTCCCAACCTTCAGACAACCACTAGGCCAAGTGGATTACCTATTTAACAGAGCACATGAACTAGAGGGTAAGTCCATTCTCGAAATCTTTTGCAATACACACAAGTGATCAAACGGTGTCCAAATTCAAATTTTTCTCAATCGACTGGAAACTTTGCTCATAAACTTACTTTAGTACACAAAGTTACATGCATGTATGCATACATACATAAATGGTTGCATACATGCATACATACATACATACATACATACATACATACATACATACATACATACATACATACATACATACATACATACATACATACATACATACATACATACATATTAACATACATCCATCCATCCATACATACATACATACATACATACATACATACATACATACATACATACATACATACATTCATACAAATAGAGGTACATATATACATATATACATTCCTACATACATACATACATACATACATAAAAACATACATAAATGAATACAAACATACATGCTCTTGGGTGATATACAAAGAACCCAATGGTTGTGTCAAAATACCAAAACGTATGGTCGCATAGGAGGCTTTAGATATTTTTTTGGATTGGGTAATGTGCACTAAAAAATTGTACTCAAGGACCATCGTGCATAAAAAATACTGTAATAAATTTGCACAAAGCTGAGTTACACCAAACTACATATTGGAATCTCTTTGCAAATCTACATACTACCAAAATCCATGTGAAAGTTTTCCGCAACCTCCTAACATATAGGTTGACACATCTATAAACCATAGCTTACGTCTCGCACACTAATTTATTTTTTCCATACTTTAAAAGCTTTGAGACACTTAATTGTGAAATAACACCTTATGAATCGATTGACAACCATCTACTACTTCAACAAGTGAAAGATAAAATACAAAAATGGTACAGAAATTTAAGTTCCGAAACTAAACAAGAATATTCTATCTCTTAACATGCTTTATGCGTACAAGTGTAGCTTTAAATAGAGTGGGGGATGGGATATTCGAGGTTCAAATCCTAAAATAAGAAACACGAATAATGGTGGAGGATTTGCCAAAGAAGATTTGGTTTCTTGCTGTGCACAAGCAGGTGCCATAACCCTTTGATTTGAATATCCCGTTTGATCCACGATGAGTTCAGATACCATTTTCTACAGAGAACTTCATGAAAATCAGTTGATTTCTTGTTCCTCACGAAATCTTTGGTTTTACTTCCATTTCTCCATATGATCGATTTGGAATTCAAATCTTATTGTCCATAAAGGTTACGAATCCCCAATTTCTTCCTAAAATTGGCCCTATTGCATAGAAGGCACCAATCATCCATGTCCACCCTATGGATTTTATCAATGTCTTCAAAACCTATCGAGTGTCTTCTTGACTTGAATTAAAGATGCTTCTAGTGATGAAATCCTTTGGATTAGAGCTATTTGTCTTTTCGGAGGTTTTCGTTGTGGACTTTCTTGATGTGAGGAGCAAGAGACCAATTGGAACCATTCTATCTTATCTCGACCAAACATTTTTAGTCATTGTTGATGATACAATGGGGCTGCATCTTGTTCCAACAAGTCCACAAGGAGTTCATAAAACCACTACCCTTAGTGATCACTCGGATCCATGAAGAATCCAAAGTCAAGAGGCGAACATTGTGCAACATGGTGGCTGCCAACATTGTGAAGCTTTGATGATTTCCGAAGATCAACTTCAACCAAGATTTGTTATTGTTCATCCAAGCTTAAATCAACCATTTATTTGTAAGATTGTTTGCCATGACCTCTACATTGAGAATACCAAGGACATTGTAGTCCTTGGATAAAGAGAAAATTATATTCTACTTGCTTTTTGATACCGGTTCGTGTTGGGGTGTCCGGTCCAAAGGAAGTTTTTGCAAAACCTTTTCATCTTCATGAACTCTGAGCTTGCCAGTATTCAATAAGCAAGGAAATAAGTGATGGAGGAAAAAGACATATTGATCACCATCGTTTCACCAACAAAATTTAGTTGCATGCAGTTTCTAAATTAAAGATTGTATTTGAAATTGTCAAGAACCCATCTCCATATTTGACTCATCAACACCCTGAGTTCCAATGGAACCCCGAACAGATGAAAGACTTCACCACAAGCACGCTTGAGAAATCCATTGTCACAAAGAAGTTGGGGGGGGTGGGGGAGGTTGGGTTGAGGGATAGTCTTGCAAGAACTCTGAGGATGGTTAATTTAAGAACCAGATGGCAGAGGCAATCCTACTTTTGCTGAACGAATTCGCAGGACAATAAATAAAAAGATAAGTTTTTATAAAGCGATGAGTAGGAGTGAATCAACCACGAGCCTTGAGTGTGAACGAATCTAAAAGAGGAATACATTATCTGAGGCAATCCCTGAAGAAAGAGGGCCATTAATAATACAAGTATCACCACTTATTCTCGCAGCATGTCTATTTTTTTTTTTAATATAAAGGAAGTTAGGCTTTACCTTACTCTCCCAAACTTATATGTATAAATAAAAAGAAAAAAAAAGTACAAGTAAAGGGGACTAATGTCCACAGGACCTCCCAAATTCTACATAGCAAGGGAAGATCTTATAGAGCTTAGATGGTATTACAAAGGAGGTCAATCACCCTCTCATCACGCTCATGCGAGGCTACTTGGATTTAAACTTGTTGATCAGAAGAAGCATTTCATGATGCTTGAAGAGGGAGGATTTCTTATAGCTCGAGATTCTTTTACGGACAAGGAACAACAATTTCTCAATCGATCACTCTTTGGGGGAGTCACAACATGTCTGTTGATATTTCATTTAGACAGAATAATAAAGAAGGGAAAAGCAAAAAGCGAAAAAATGACATATTATTAGCAGGAAACGCCGCCGAAATTCAAGGAAAAAGAATAAGTTCAACGAAAAAGATGAACAGCTGTCATTAATGTTTTCCTGAATATAAAAAAACTTTTGACTTCAATGTCTGGAAAACTGTACAGAACCAAGAAAGAACGTACCTGAAACTACAAGATTGAAAAGCTAAGATATATCTTGTGAGCATATGCATGAAAGGTAGTTTACCTATTTCATATTCTTTGTCGACGCCATGTACGAAACAAAGATGATTTAAGCTGAAAAGTTCTCTTTCTATATGGCTGCGGCATTTCTGTTGACTAAAGTAAAGCCTTTTATCACTATGTTAATTACGTTTATGACACGGAACTTAGGGGACAAGCTTGTGATAACGTAAACTAAGTAAACAGTTAACAAAAAAAACGCAAAACGCACATCCGTGCCATGGACAACCCAGCCTTGAGCATGCATGCTCTTCTCCAGATGCAGATAACTGATAGAAAAGTATGTTCCTACTGAGCTAGGATGGAAGTAGCTGAAAAGAGTGTATAAAAATTGTTTAAAGCTATCAACTCCATTATCGAATTTCAGAAAGCCCATGCGGATTGTCAGTCCTGTGTAGACATCATGCAGTTGGTCTATGTTATAATAATGCCGTTGAATAAAGCAAGGTATATATCGTTGTGATCGACTGAGTGTTTCATGCGGTAAGGTTGTTTCATAGTAGGGCAAAGAAATAAAAAAGGCGAAAAGCAAAAAGCAAAGAATGGCATACGATACGTAGGAAACATCGCCGACCTTCAGCACGAAAAGGATCAATTGTGAAAGTCTTAACAAAAATCAATTGTGAGAGCACGAAAAGTGCTTCATTCTCTGGAACGCTGTAAACAAACAAGAAAGAACCTAGTGAGACTACAAGATCAAAAGTAAAGCATAGATCTTGTGAGCATATGCATAGATATATTTTCCTATTTGAATAAGGCGTTAGAAGGTAGCTGAACCAAGTCATATTCTTTGTCAAGCCATGTATGAAACAAAGGATGACTCAAGCTGGAAACTTATCTTTCTATATGGCTGCGACATTACTCTTTACTAAAGTAAAACGTTCTCGCACGATCACATGCCACAATCATCCGAAAATGGCTAAGAGCCCTACACATTAGCGTGAGAGGAGGACATAAACATTAAGCGAGCTAGAAAGATAAATGTGTTTAACAGATTTTGCCTTTTCTCCTATTTCAGTATGAAGGTTAAAATACACATCTGCTAGAGTCAATCAATGTTTTATATGAAATCTAGCTGACTAGTAATTTTGCAAAAGCTTATTATGTAGAAAATGTGGCAATTGTGTGAGGGCATGAAGACAAGAGATGACATTAACACTGAGAAGAGGTGCAAAGTATGTGATCATGTGCGCGGCATTGTGACCAAAACTAGGGGGACGACTTGTGATAGGATAAAGTTAACTAAGTAAACAGTAAATGAAAAACGCAAAAAGCACATCCGTCCCATACGCAACCCAGACTTGAGCATGCTCTCCGGATGCAGATGACTGATAGAAAAGTATGTTCTTACTGAGCTATAGGATGGAAGTAGCTGAAAAGACTCTCCAAAGGAGTTTATAACAATTGTTTAAAGCTATCTACCCCATCATGAATCTTCAGAAAACCCATGCGGATGCTCAGTCCTGTATAGACATCATGCAGGGTAATATTATAGTCGTGCCGTAAAATAAAGTAAGTTTTATATCGTTTAATGGACTGAGTGTTTCGTGCGGTAAGGTTGTTTCATAGTAGGACAAAAGAAACAAAAAACGAAAAGCAATAAAAAAAAACAAAAAACGAAAAGCAATAAAAAAAAAACAAAAAAAAAAAACAAAAGCAAAAGATGGCATACGATATGCAGGAAACATCGCCGAAGTTCAGCACGAAAAGGATAAATTGTGAAAGTACTTCACGAAAATCAACTGATAACAGTGTCTTCAATTTTTCTTTGAATATGAAAAAAAAGCTTTGAATATGAAAAAACGTTTCATCATATCTGTTTATTACAAATTTCATTGTTTAGAAAACTGTAAACAAACAAGAAAGAACCCAGTGAGACTACAAGATCAAAACGAAGGGATAAATCTTGTGAGCATATGCATATAAAATATGTTCCTATTGAAATTGTATGTGTTTGTATATGTGCTCCTAAAGAACATTTAGATTACAGAGAAATTGTATAAAGTATTTCGATGGCGATGCACCAGGGTGGATTGTCCTTCCCAAGAGCTCCACGATGATACCCTCACAGTAGGAAACTGAGCTCCGGATGCCCCACATCATACTTCGCATAGGAAAAGCATAGTATAGAGAGAGCACAAACGCAAATTTTCTAGGTGTTACAAATATAGTCAAACTTACAGTCTATGACAGACCAGGCCACTATATGTTTTATTAAAGAACACATATAGTCAAACTCATAGAGAACATGCAAAAAAATGCAGTACAAAGATAGCACGAGCACAGATTTCTTAGGTGTTGCAAATACAGTCAAACTTACAGTATGTGACTGACCAAGCCACTATATGTTTTCTTAAAGGACACATATAGCCATTTGGCCTTCACTGAAAACTACTGATAAGAATCTCCCACTAAACGCCAATATGTCCAAAGTGACTAAAGGAGAAAAATAAAGAATACTTGAGTGTAAGTATACTATACCTCCCACCTCATGGACATGTTACATAGTACACATGTAATTGTGTAAGATCAAGGATCAAGTAACCCCCATCAAGTGACAATAGTGTTGAAAGCTATCCTGTGGTAGAGCTTTAGTGAAAGCATTTGTAGCATTATCTCAGGTATGAACCTCCTCAATAATAATGTGCTTCATGACTAAGCGATCTCTAATTAAGTGATTTAGTGAAAGCATTTGTAGCATTATCTCAGGTATGAACCTCCTCAATAATAATGTGCTTCATGACTAAGCGATCTCTAATTAAGTGATACCCTACCTCAATGTGTTTGGTCTTTGAATGATGGACTGTATTCTTAGCCAAAACAATGGAACTTTGACTACCATTGAGCAAATGGGGTACATGCTAAGGTAGACCAATATTAAAACCAAGACAAGAAAGCCTCAATGCTTCCTTACATGCCTTACTTGCTACAACATACTCTGCTTCTATAGTGGAAATAGTTGTACATTCTTGAAAATGAAATCCCCAAGAGATAGCACCTCCCCCAAAAATGAAAAATGTACCCTAATGTAGACTTATGATTGTCTACTTATCTAGCATAATCAAAATGAATGTAACCAAGAATGGATGCCTTCCATCGACCCAAGCATAAACACTTGTTCTTATTGCCACTAAGATATCTCAAAATCATCTTTACTACTTCCCAATGCCTCATGCTAGGATTAGACATATATTTGCTTAGAACACCCACTACATATGCAATGTCTCATCTTGTAGCTACTATAGCATATATGAGATTGCCAATAGCTGTCTGATAAGGAGTTTTGTTCATGAAATCCTTTTCCTTATCTCATTTAGGGAAATCATCCTTGCTCGATTTCACATATGTGGGTAAAGGTGTACTCAATGTCTTTCCACCTTGCATATTGAACATGTGAAGTACTTTGGATATGTATTCACTTTGAGACAAGTATATACATATTTTACTCCTATGAGGAGTAATGATCATGGTAAGAATATGTTTGGAATCCCCCTAAATCCTTCATATCAAATGCCTCATTCAACTTCTTTTTGAGAGTTGACAAGTAATCAGATGACTTCCCAACAATCAACATATCATCAACATAAAGTATCAATCATATCAAGTTTCCATCTACACATCTCTTTGTGTAGAGACAATGATCCTCATTGCTTCAGGAATAGCCTTGATACTTCATAAAAGCATCAAACTTCTAGTACCATTGTCTAGGGGACTCTTTAAGTCCACATAAGCTCTTCATCAACTTACAAACTAGAGGTTCTTTTCCAAGAGCTATCTAACCCTCTACTTGTTCATATAGATCTCTTCTGTAAGATCTCCATGCAAGAAAGTAGTTTTCACATCCATTTGGACTAGGTGTAAGTCATCAATTACATCAAATCCAAGCAACACTCGAAAGGCAGTCATCTAGACCACTTGAGGGAAGATTTCCTCAAAATCAAACCATGTTGTTTCTTAAAAACCTTTGCAACAAGTCGTGCTTTATGCTTTGTGAAAGCACAATGCGTCATGAATTTCAACTTATATACCCATTTACATGGCAAAGCTTTCCTCTCCTTTGGCAAAGGTACTAAATAACAAGTACCATTCTTTGGAATAGAATCCAACTCACTCCTCATGACATGCTCCCACTTGATATGATCCTTTATTTGCATAGTCTCTTTGTAACAAGAAGGATCATCAGCACATGTTAGTATACCAAAATCAAAACTTGGAACATATCTATAAAGTGGATGTGAGACATGTCTAGAGTGTCTCAATGGTTTTTGACCAAGAATAATTGAGGACCAATATGATCGGACATTCTCTTGAGCATCCCTATGTGCAACATTTTTATGCATGCTAACGTGAGGACTAGTATCCTCAAACACCAATCTTCTCACTTCAACTTCCCTAATGGGTTGTTTATGCATCTTGGATTCCTTGAAAATGACATCAATACTTCTGATCACTGATCATGTTTCAAGATCCCATAAGTGATATCCGAATTGGCCTTCTTGACCATATCCAAGAAAAGTGCACTTCATTGACGTATGGTCCAACATTTTTCTAACATTCTTGAATATATGAACATATGCTTCACACCCTGAAAAATCAAAGATGATCATGATCTTTTGACTTCCCTTTCCATAACTCTTGTGCCGATTTCATACCTTTTCCAATACTAGGTGAAAGATTAATCACATGAACTATAGTCAATATTGCTTCTATCCCAAAGCCTTGTGAAAGGTTTGCATGCTGCAGCTGCATAGAAACTACTCTATCTTGAATGTTCTATTCATCCTTTTAACCACACCATTTTGTGTTAGAGTATAAGAAGCTATAAAAATTATATGAATTCCTCTAGATTGATATAAAAGGCTAGATTCATGTGAGGTATACTCACTCACATTATCCAAAGGTAAAGTATTAACCTTAGTTTCTTTTTTAGTCCCAATGGAAGCAAACCATTTTTTGAAAGTAAGGAATACCTTTGTTTATATATTTTGGCAGTGATGTGTGTGAACACACTAGGACAACCGGGCCCCTTTTTCCCTCTTTAGGAGGGTTTTTTCCCTCAGCTTGTATATACATCTATAACCCTAATGGGTCACTTATCTTTGTACATTCTCTTGGTAATACATTGAGTATTGTGTGTTGTGCTCCAAGCTTCTTCTTCTTCTTCTTCCTTGTGTTGTTCGCATGCTTTTGCACACCTCAAACTCCAACAATTGGTATTAAAGTAGGTCGTCGCTTCATCTAGGACATTGTTGACACCCCTTCGGTCATAGTCTCAGAATTGCATGAAAATTGGTGAGCATATCCAAGGTGTCTAGGAGGTCAAAATAGCTTTGCTGTGTGGTGTCGAAATTGGGATCTGAGCTCGCTTCCACCTCTGAATGCAGTATCACAATGCCTATGTAGAAAATTTCATCTTTTTGTGCCAAACATATATACAGTTTTGGTTTGCCATTTCTAAGCACCTCAAAGTCTACTACAAGTTTAGCAAAACGAGACATGGTAGTTCTATTAAACTTTTCGAGATATAATTATTTTTTTGCATTAAGGTATTTTAGTGAGCAGCCATGGAGGAAAGCAGTGATGTATTTCGTATGTTGGTTGTTGAAAATAAGTTGGATGGTACCAATTACCCATTATGGGCATATATGATGCATCATGTATTGGTTGCAGAAGGACTGTGAAATATTGTGCAGGGTGTTGAAAAATATCCTACTACAACTACACATATAATTAGTGAAAGTGATGCAGTAGTTTCAAGTAGGTTCTTTCTTGTTTGTGCAGACCTTTGCAGACGGCGAAGTTTGTAGTTATCAAATATCATCAAACCTTTCTTTATATTCAAAAGAAAATTGAAGACAACTGTTATCAATTGATTCGTTCTCAATTATTTTCACAATTTATCCTTGTCGTACTGAAGTTCGACGATGTTTCCTGCTTCTGTTATGCCACCTTTTTGCTTTTTTTGCTTTTCTCTTTTTTATTCTGAAAATTTGACACCCAAACTTGGGCTTCACAAAAATTCTGAATCCTGCACATCCAAAGCTAAGCCCCTTACGAATCGTTTCGGTACATAATAGGGATTCAATCTTATATATATATATATATATATATATATATATATATATATATATATATATATATATATATATATATATATATATATATATATATATATATAACAAACATACATACACATGCTCATACAAACATATATGCATATAACAAACTTGCGGACATACATGCATACGTTTATGATCATGCACAGAAACATATAAATATCTGTGTAAATGTATATGAGAGTCTCTCATACATGTATAATGACTTAGATACATGCATAGAAACATATACATACATAGATACATGCACATTGCACACACACACATGCACACGCATTAATACATGCATGCATGCATGCATGATATATACACATATACATACATCCATGTATGCACTAATGCATATATACATAAAACAAAACATGCATAGATACATACACATACACATGCACATTCGTTTATATAAGCATTTTTGCATTCAACACATGCATGCATATTGCACGCCCACATATGTAGATGAATAATTACATGCATGGATACTTACATAAAAGCATGCATAGGTACAGAGAAAAACATGCATAGATACATATACATATAGTGTACACATATGTGCATGATAATTACATGCATACAAAACCATCGTTTGTTTTCTAACATTAGCAAACATCCTTTTAGCAACTAACCTTACATATATCGATGTTAAGTACTCTAAAGCATGCCGATGTTACGTGACAAATAGTTTCTAATTTTCATATGGAGATACGTGGTTGGGGTCAAGCGTATGGGTCAACTATTAAACCCACAAAAAAGACATTAGGAGTCCTATATTTCCCTGCCTAGAGGATTCATCTAGCCAGAGAAAAATGCACAAATCCGAGATTGACTTCCAAATATTAACCTTATGAAATTAGTGTCCGAGTCTACAGACACAATCAATACAAGTCTACACAATAAGTTTCCAGGTATAGGAATTTTGTAATCTACATACAAACATTTACTTTGTCTCTTATTAGAATCACTCCAACTACAAATTGTTTAATGTTACATAAAAAATTTTCGTAATAAGCACGTCAATACCATTTACTCCATCTCCTTGAAGTTGAAGAAAATCGCTTCAAACTTGATAGATGTTTGAACAAGTCCTAGAATTTATAGAGTATGGAAATATTCCTATAAAGCGGCATAGGATGAATAGGAAATTTCTGAGTATGCATTGCAATGAAGTTTCACACATAAACATTACTCGCTTTTCATTACATATGTTACTAGATCATTCATTAGAAATTACATGATTGGTCTATAACTATCCTTCGTAATCTCTATAACAAAATTAGTTTTATCATTCATTAGAAATCAGATATGTTTGATCTCTAACTATCCCTTGTAACCTCTTAGAAAAAATGGGACGTAAAAATTTGACGATAGCTAACTTGGTAGATAAAGGCATGTGCATGGTAGAAATACAAATATCTTTGTCTAATAATTGATCGAGAGTTCTGCATTTAAGCCACTAAAGGACTATTGATTGTGTCTCACACACAGAGAAATTGAGCATATAATACAAGTCTCTAAATACAGTAACACTTCATATGCATGGGATTGCACATGGGACAGAGGAAAGCAATATGGATCTTACCACAGAGTCTTCGGACTCCCAATTTTCAAGCGTGCAACCTCACAAGCAACAAGATGGATGTAGCCAGCTCAAAGTTAGAAGGATCGTGAGTCGTCACTCCCTTCGTACTTATGTGTTGAGCTTGTACCTCCTTAGGCAACACTTTCTTTCTAATGTAGTGGTAATGTACCTCTATGTGTTTGCCTTAAGGATGAAACATGGGATTGGTAGATAGATTCACACTATGCATGTTGTGACACATGATTGGAACTTGATTGACCTACAAATATAATTAATTCATGAGCTTCTTGAGCCACATGAGCTCACATGTAACTTGTGCTAATGCTCTGTATCCAATGTTCATGGAACATAGGGAAAATGTAGACCATTTCATGGCCATATTTTAGCTCCAAGTAAATGAGTAACTCTAGTTTGTGCATAGATTGAGATAGGAAACCAACTATATATGCTAGGTCAAACCTTTAGATAGTGGCATAATTCAAAGAGTCCATTGTTGACCTATATAAGAATGCATCCTAAACTTCATTAACTTCTATTGGATGTTAATTTCATATTTACTCCCATTGGGCTGCTCAATGGTTTTCAACATGTGAGTTCATACCTCTTCAACACATCCAAAATGTCCTTTCTCTACATGAGACAAATACCATTATTTTTATGTATGACTTCAATACCTAAGAAATACCTTAGATCTCCACGGTTTAAAGACCTTGAACTCCTTCCCAAGTCTCCAGTTGATGTCCTTAATGCCTTCTTCATGATCACCTATAATAATCAAGTCATCAACATACACACACAAGTAAAAAAGTGCTTTAGCTTGTGTTTGTAGAATAATGATGGATTTGCTTTGCTTTCTTGTATCCAAAACTCATCAAGTAGCCTATAAGCCTTTAATTCCATGCCTTTTGGGCTTGGTTGAGACCATATAGTGCCTTCTTTAATCTGCAAACACATTCACTTCTAATTTAATCCTCAATGATGGTCCATGTATACTACCTCTTCTAGGTCTCCGTTCAGGACCTCCGATGCTTGATACACAAAGTTGATGCATCCTCCCATGTTTGCTAGCTTCAGTTGTAATGTTTATTTTGATGGTAGTCATCTTGGACATAGGACTCAAGGTTACCTCGTAATCCTCACCATGTGTTTTACAAAATCCTTTAGCTTCAAGCCTAGATCTATCCCTAGAAAAGTTACCACTTGAATGCTTCTTTACATTATTTAACCACTTATTTCAATGACCATCATGTCCTTCTTCTATGGAGATAATGTCCTAGTTTCTTATCCTGTTTACAATTAGATTCACAAATGTTTTTAAGATTTTGATTATAAAGATTTGGAATATCAAGAAATAACCTCTTTCTCTCCATATCATTCAACCTTTGAGTATTGATATGTCCATACCCTTTGTGCCAGAGATCAAAATCTTCTACCTTCATGTTTGCATATGTGACCTACATAGTGTGGTTGAAGTTCTGCTTCATATCCAATGTGAACATTCATTCCTCCTCTCTGATGTTAGGCATGAATATGTACCCTTAGAGTTTTCCACAAAGCATCCCTTCTCATTGAGCTTGGCGTACAATCCTCTCTCAACCATTTCACCCAGAAAAACAAGATTCTTTGTGACTATGGGAACATGAGGAACATTCTTCAAGCACTTACCTTTATGAGAACCATCCAGCATAACATCATCTATATGTGCGATGGCATGGGGGGTATCATCAATTATCTCCACATGGCTATTTGTTGATGGTACCTACATATTTGAGAAGAACTTCATGTTGCATCTCATCTGATTGTTGCTTGCACTGTCAATGTACCATATGATGGACCCTTGTGTTTTGTAACCACTCATCTGCATCATAGATAACATAATTTTATTCTCATTTGAGGTAAATGCATAGTTACCTTGCTCTTTATATGATGATTTACTCTTGCTCCTTTAATAGCAATCCCTTGCATAGTGGCCATAATTGTCACATATGAAGCATCCTTCTAAGTTTCTATTGTCTTGAGTTTGATTGTACCTTTTCCTTTTCCCCTAGACTTTCCTCTTCCCTTTGATGAAGAGAACTTGATCTCTTGGTCTTGAATATATTCTACTTTTGATCCTCTTCCTTGCCTTCCTCTTCCTCTACCTTGATTTCTTCCTGTACCTCTTCCTTTATGTGCATCAAATTTGAGTGCTTCATTGCCATTTCCTTTGAGCCTCCAATGTTCATCTCCTCTGTGATCAACAAGGACACTATTTGCTCAAAGTCTAGAAGATTATCTCCAACATATATAGAAGTGATGAAAGCCTCGCATTCTCATCATCCCTAACCTTGTCCAATATATATGCAGCTAGGTCATCAAGATCTATCTGAGGCCCTATGGATCCCAATGCATCACATACTTCTTTGATCTTCAAAATATAGTCACGAAATGTTGCTACTAGGTGTCTTACTCAAGTTACTAAGTTCCCTCTTCAATTGAATCTCCCTACTTTTGATTGAAATGCATTATAGTTTCTCCAGGTTTTACCACACTTTCATTGAAGTGTCTATATCTTGAATATGCCCTATCAATGCATTGGTAATGAATTGAGATAAGATGAAGAAATTTCACTTATCTCTCTCATTCCATTCTCTTAAGATCCCTAGCTGATGAAGAGTTGGATTCTCTCCTAATCTAGGCCTTTTTAGTAGATACACTCATGCATGTCTGGAAAAGTCATTAATAAAAGGGACAACATATAGGTAATTACCAAATGAAAGTTTCCACATCATATCAGAGACTTCATTGTGAACAATCTATAATTTATGACAAATCTAATTGAGCCATCTTTTGGAGGAACACTACATTTTCTTTAAAATACATCCTTCACCGACATGTTTAGAAGTTATTCCAAGTTCAAGAAACACTACAACATATCGAGGGTATATCGAGGTTGCTATCGAGGCAAATGAACGGGTGTGAATTCTTCGCGACGTCGGTGTTGTAGTGGGTGTAGGCGTCGGAACAAAGCGCCGGTGTGGTCGCCGGTGTAAGCGTCGGTATAGGCGTCGGAAATACCGACGCTTATACCGATGCCTATACCGACGTCCGCTGGGTGTACCGGCGCATATACCGATGACCATACTGGACATACCGACGCGTATACCGACGACCATACCCGCACAATTTTTTTTGGACAGAGTGTGTTGTCTTTTGCTAAAGCATGATGTTGCTTAGCAAAAGACAATACACTCTGCCCAACTGAGTACATGTGTTATGTACTCTAATGGCAACCAAAACATAAACTTATATGAAAAAAAAGGAACAATGATTCATGTACAGAAAATCGTATATTCCATAAATGAAAAATGTACAAAAGTGTGGCAAAGCACTTACATATAGGAATCGAATACAAAATTATGGTACATCATTGCCACATAGGAGTGTAATAAAAAATTGTGGCAATGTGACAAAACACTTCCATATAGGAATCGAATACAAAATTATGGTTCATCATTGTCATATGCGAGTGTGATACAAAATTGTGGCATTGATCAAAATATTTACACCTACAATCCTGCAACAAAACATATGTATAAAATAAGAACAATTAACATGACATTTATAAACAACAACTAGAAACACGAAACCAAGATATAACTTTACCTAATCAAGAATATTCTCCCATGAGACGATTGCACCGCGTCCCTCTAAGTCTTGTAACAGTGCAGTCAGTCCATGTCGATGTCCATACGATTCTTCAATTCGCGTTGGAGGATGACCCACTTCCAACTCCTATAGTAAATATGCAAAATGTTAGATGAATATACATAAAATACTTAACACAAACAACTTCAATAATTAACATCATACTTACAAATTGGTAGCGCATATTGTCGTATCCGCCGCTACCTAAATGCAACGTTCCAACCGTATCTAACCGTGTGGCCGCCGCATCTCTTTGTTGATGATACCGATTAGGAGTATGTTGATTTCATCTTGAATCGATTCCCATTCTTTGGCGTCTAGCCATACAGGCTTTGGTAAGCCTGCTTTGAAAGCATCGCGAGCTTCCGATCGTTGATGCGACATGACCTCGCGTGCTGTATGTTATATCCAATCGGAACTCACAACAGGATTGCCAGGTGCTGGCCGGTACTCTTCATATATGCATTGTGTGATATGATTTTTAGAGTCTCTATCCTGTTCGGCCCATTTTAGCATTATTGAATCACCGAATTTGATAGAGCAGAGTTGTCGTATACGTTGTCGCATTGACTTGCCGGTCACATTCATAACTGGAGCTCCATTACGGATATGATATATCTTCGATTCATCATGATCATGTGCACCCCAAGGTGTACGTGGAGATCCCATCTGATGCAATATGAAGATCTCATCTCATCCAATGTATATATATGCATGCTTAAGCTTGTATACATATGCCTTCATGTATACATATGCATATGCATATGCATACATGTATACATATACATATGCATATGCTTGTTTGTATATACATATGCTTGTTTGTATATACATATGCATATGCTTGCTTGTATATACATATACATATGCATATGCTTGCTTGTATGCATATATGCATGCTTAAGCTTGTATGCATATGCTTGCTTGTATACATACATGTACATATACATGTATGTATATGCTTGCTTGTTTACATATGCATATGCATGTTTAAGCATGTATGCATATGTAAGCATATGCTTGCTTGCTTACATATGCATATGCATGCTTGAGCATGTAAGCATATGCATATGCATGCTTAAGCATGTATGCATATGCATTCATGTATGTATGCATATGCATTCATGTATGTATGCATATGCATTCATGTATGTATGCATATGCATTCATGTATGTATGCATATGCATTCATGTATGCATGCATTCATGCATGTATGCATATGCATTCATGTATGTATGCATATGCATTCATGTATGTATGCATATGCATTCATGTATGTATGCATATGCATTCATGTATGTATGCATTCATGCATGTATGCATATGCATTCTTGTATGTATGCATATGCATTCTTGCATGTATGCAGATGCATGCATTCATGTATGTATGCATATGCATGCATTCATGTATGTATGCATATGCATTCATGTATGTATGCATATGCATTCATGTATATATGCATATGCATTCATGTATGTATGCATATGCATTCATGTATGTATGCATATGCATGCATGTATGTATGCATGCATGTATGTATGCATGCATGTATGTATGCATATGCATTCATGTATGTATGCATATGCATGCATGTATGCATATGCATGCATGTATGCATATGCATGCATGTATACATATGCATGCATGTATACATATGCATGCATGCATGTATGCATATGCATGCATGCATGTATGCATATGCATGCATGCATGTATGCATATGCATTCATGTATGTATGCATATGCATGCATGTATGCATATGCATGCATGTATGCATATGCATGCATGTATGCATATGCATGCATGCATGTATGCATATGCATGCATGCATGTATGCATATGCATACATACATGAATGCATATGGATGCAGGTATGTATGTATGCATATGCATGCATGTATGCATATGCATGCATGTATGCATATGCATATCCCTCATGCATGCATGCATATGCATGCATGTATGCATATGCATGCATGTATGCATATGCATTCATGTATGCATATGCATGCATGCATGTATGCATATGCATGCATGAATGTATGCATATACATGCATGCATGTATGCATATGCATTCATGTATGTATGCATATGCATGCATGTATGCATATGCATACATACATGAATGCATATGGACGCATGCATGCATGTATGCATGTATGCATGTATGTATGGATGCATATGCATGCATGCATGTATGCATATGCATATCCCTCATGCATGCATGCATATGCATGCATGTATGCATATGCATTCATGTATACATATGCATGCATACATGCATATGCATTCATGCATGTATGCATATGCATGTATGCATATGCATGTATGCATATGCATGTATGCATATGCATGTATGCATATGCATTCATGTATACATATGCATATGCATGTATACATATGCATGCATGTATGCATATGCATGTATACATATGCATATGCATGTATACATATGCATATGCATGTATACATATGCATATGCATGTATACATATGCATGTATACATATGCATGTATACATATGCATATGTATGTATGCATATGTATGTATGCATATGTATGTATGCATATGTATGTATACATATGCATATGTATGTATACATATGCATATGTATACATATGTACATATGCATGCATGTATGCATATGCATGCATGCATGTATGCATATGCATACATACATGAATGCATATGGATGCATGTATGCATGTATGTATGTATGCATATGCATGCATGCATGTATGCATATGCATATCCCTCATGCATGCATGTATGTATGTATATGCATATGTATGCATGTATGCATGTATGTATGCATGTATGCATGTATGTATGCATGTATGTATGTATGCATATGCATTCATGTATGTATGCATATGCATGCATGCATGCATGCATGCATGCATGCATGTATGCATATGTATGTATCCATATGCATGCATGCATGTATGCATGTATGCATGTATGCATGTATGCATGTATGCATGCATGCATGCATATGCATGCATGTATGCATATGCATGCATGCATGTATGCATATGCATGCATGCATGTATGCATATGCATGCATGCATGTATGCATATGTATGTATCCATATGCATGCATGTGCATGCATGTATGCATGTGCATGCATGTATGCATATACATATCCCTCATGCATGCATGTATGCATATGCATTCATGTATACATATGCATGCATGTATGCATATGCATGCATGCATGCATGCATGTATGCATATGCATGTATCCATATGCATGCATGCATATGCATGTATCCCTCTCTCTCTCTCTCAAACAAAAATAAAGAGAGAAGATATTAGAAAACAAAAATATAAAGAAAGATAAAAGAGTGATATATGTTTCACTTACATTTATGTAATTTTTGAATCAAAGTTTTCAAAATCCACTTGAAATTCTCCTTCGTTGAATTTCCAAAGATTTGATCTCATAAATCTCTTGCAAAACTAAAGAGAGAAGATATTAGAAAAGCAAAAACATAAAGAAAGAAAACAGAGTGATACAATATGTGCGATCTACTTACCAAAGCGTCAGATCTATAAAAATAGGGGTGTGTTTAGAGAGAGAGAGAGGGAAGGAGAGGGAAAGAGAGAGAGAATTGTTTGACACGATCGTCAAAATCCACTTGAAGTTCTTCTTCGTCAAATTTCCAAAGATTTGATCCCAAAATCTCTTGCAAAACCAAACAAAGAACATATTAGTAAAGAAAAAACATAGAGAAAGAAAAAAGAGAGAGAGAGGGAGAGAGAAAGAGGGAGAGAGACGGAGAGAGAGTGAGAGAGAGAGAGGGAGAGAGAGAGAGATAGTGAGAGAGAGGGAGGGAGAGAGAGAGAGGGAGAGAGAGAGAGAGAGAGGGAAGGGAGGGAGAGAGGGAGAGAGAGAGAGGTTGACAAACAGAGTTCTGCTGTTCGCGCGCACAAACCCGAAAGCAGAAGTTCTAAATACAAAACGAGCAGAATGACGAATTTTGAGTTCGGGTCCAGTTAAAAAGGGAGCGTCGGTATAAGCGTCGATATTTCCAGGAAAGTACCGACACATATACCGACGCATATATCGACGCATATACCGACGCCGTGATTCCGAGGCAACGTAGCTGTGATTCCGAGGCAATGCAGCTTTCCCAAATTTGTCGAGGGGTATACTGACGCCGACAGCTGTCCGTCGGTACACTGACCGTTGGTATTCCCTCGATATGTTGTAGTGAAATGATGTCACCATTTTAGATGACCAAAGCATGCATGCCAAAGCGTTGCATCTCACACAACCCTAGAAACTTGTATGCATGTTGAATCATTCATAAATTTCACATATTCTATGAGTTATACAATGCACAACATAAAATTCCACAAGCAATAATAACACCACCATTCGAGAAATGATGAACTATACATCTTTTTATCAAAAAAATTAACAACGAGGAAAATCTTTGCTAATGGTGAAACTAACAATAGATATTTCTTAATCCATGATATACATAAAGCATCTAACAATGTGAAAGAACAACCATTAACAATAGTCAA
Source organism: Ceratopteris richardii (assembly GCA_020310875.1). Taxonomy (NCBI): domain Eukaryota; kingdom Viridiplantae; phylum Streptophyta; class Polypodiopsida; order Polypodiales; family Pteridaceae; genus Ceratopteris; species Ceratopteris richardii. Next base: position 184,112,925 of record CM035413.1, read on the forward strand.
AAATATGTTTCCAACTCCAACTATAGGACAAGAGGAGTTGTTAGCACATGTGACATATTCTCTATAAGGGAAAACTAAAGTGAAGTGAAGAAACTGCATTGAGAGGTAGTGTGTTAGGGTTTTGCACTATCAAGGTACAAAACATAGGACCATAGTGTGAACCTAAAATACTCATGAGAAGATGGTTATTAACTAGAAACAATGGTAAATGCCCATTCTTCACTCTAAACAAGATTAACATACTTTCATTTGGGTGTAGAGACCTCTAGGACAACCATTCCAACCTCTTCTTCTTTGGCTCCTTTCTTGCTAGTTTAGGATAGATCTTTATGAAATGATCATTTGCCTTACAATAGTTGAAAAATTGATTCTACTTTTCTATTTTCTTATCATCTTCTTCTTTCTTCTTTGGTTATGAAACATTTTCATATATTTGCTTACTAGTTGATGAGCTCCATTTACCTTTGCCCTTGTAACTAACTAAGAAAACTTGATCTGCAACTAGCATAAATGACCTACTCTACCTTGAGTGATCTTCATGCAATAGAATATAGACTAAGTCCTTAAATATTAAGCCATTTGGATTGCCTTTCATCATCCATTGAAGAGTAGAAGAAAAATCTAATACAAAGGTGAAAGAATGTTAAGAACATCATACACAAATGAACAAGCTGGTAAGATTTCACAATTAGAAATCAAGTGTTTCTTCAAATCTTTGATCTTTTTCAAAACATTGTCCATAGAATCTACTCATTCATATGCTCACTCTTCAATGTCTTTTGGAGGTAAGAAAACTAGCCTCATTTCTTTCTTGATATAATGTCATAAGACTATCCCAGGCATCTTTTGTTGTCTTGCAAGAGTGAAACATGAGGGCTAATGGCACAATTGATAGACAAGGCTTTCAATGCATGTGCTTGTGCATCTCCACCATGCCAACAAAATTGCTGTATAGTAGGTGCAATAGGAGACATAACATGACGAAGAAACTTAAGATCATCATATTCAACACCATTTGCATCACCTTCAATAACTCTATTTGTAGGTTTAGTAAGACCCTTTTCAACACCCTGCACAATATTCCATAGCCCTTTTGCTACCAATACATGAAACATCATATACACCCACAATCGATAATTAATAGAATGGAAATTATCCTAAAAAACCAACATATGGAATACATCATTGCTTTTAGCTAAGACTAGTGACAGAATACCTTGATGGAGAAAATTGATTATTTCTTAAAAAGTTGAATATAAATACTTTGTTGAGCTTTGCTTTACCTATAGCCGACTTTGAGGCACTTGTACTCATGAACCAAAAACTATATATATTTTTGGCACAAAAGGACAAAATTGCATGCACATTCCCTGTGAAAGTGTGTCTAGAGGCCAAAATGAGCTCAAATACTTCTAGCATGGTTGATTTTTGAACCTGACACCACACAAAAGGTGTCGAGGCAACTCCAAAACACCACAATCCTGTTCATATCGTTATGTACAGAGGCATTCATGTCATCGGCAAAGAGTCTCGCAATCATTTCACTGTGATCAAGAGGTAGGGAAAGACCCTTGAGATTGCCAGTGTCCATGTGATGCTTTAATAGGCGACTGAGGCCATCCGAGGCAAATAGCAAAGAGTAGAGGAGCTAGTAGGCAGCCTTGCCTGATAGATCTTTTTAAACGTATTGGCTTAGAGAGCTTACCGTTGATATTTATTCTCGTTGAAGCATTTTCGAGTAGAGTGGAAACCATCTTCGTGAACTTTTGGCTGCATCCAAGGTCTTTCAGCGATTGAAGAATAAAGTCCCATTCCAATCTGTCATAAGGTTTGTCAAAGTCGATCTTAACGAATACCAGATCTTGTGCAGACTCCTCAGCGAACGCAAGGCCTTCCGAAATATTGACAATTGCTTCAAGTATAGACCTATCTTTGATAAAACCTTTCTGGTCTTGACAAAACCATGCCTTTAGATGGCAAGAGATTCTGTTGGCGATAAATTTGGCAATTATCTTGTATCAAGTTTGGAGCATGGTAATCGGCCACCAGTTTTCAATTTTGTTCTTATCTCCCCTTTTGTGAATTAGTTTGATGACACCATTATTAAAACACTCAGGGAGGGCACCAAAGGAGAGAGCCTCTTGCCACACCAGACGTAGCGGGGTGGCGACCATGTGGTTTAAGGACTTGAAAAACTCATTGGTGAGGCCATCAGGACCTGGACGTTTTCCATTGGGAAGAGCATCAATAACCTCGATAATTTCCTTCTCGAAAATGTTAGCATCCAGCAGAGAATTCATGTTCTCTGGGATTCTTGGTTGAGCAATGTCAAGTACATTACCATAATTTCCATGAACTCAGTAAAGCTGCATCGCTCAAGAACTTCGCCCGAAAAGTGTCTGAATGAAAGCGCACCTCTATGGCGTGCACATGGAGTCAACATGCGTCTTCTTAGTTCGTTCAGCAAAAGTAGAATTACCTTGATGAAGGACATTTCAATTTTTGTATGCAATCCTCGGCATCAAAATACAACTGTGCAGCCTATAGGGGTAACAATGTGTCGCCTAACGAAGTCTCATGAGCACTAATCGATGTATATGTGTTGTGTTTACCGTTCTTGAGCTTATTCCAAAGGAAAGTATATCAAAGTTTTGAAACTTTCTCTGCTAAAGCCATTGTAAAAATGTACAGAAACCCATGTGAAAGTTTGACTACGTACTGGATGCTGATTACCTTTTTTCCTTTTTCCGCAAATTATATTGAAAGAGCCCAGATTATGTTAAAGGAGATGGAGTTATAAAGGAGCATGAAAGGAGTTACAAAGCAGCATGAGGAGCCTGTCGCCTTTTTCGTGGGGGAGCCGCTGCCTTTCGAGCTTCTTGTCTTGCATTACAAAGACTGATTTTCGACCAAACGGAGGCTTGCTCGCATCTCCATAAAACCTTTCATCTTATTGCATTCTCGACAGCCGACAGCATCCCTCAAATGAGCTTGCTATCAACTCATCAGTCGACCATACTTGAAATTCCTTCTCGCACTTCCCGAGAGCTTTATGATGGTTGGACGCGAGGAGAAGATATCTGTACGTTGTTTGGACATCAGAAGAAGCACAAATGGCCAATGTCTTTCTTTAAGTTAATGCATCCCACACTTCGGAGGGCAGTATGCATCTCTTCCACTAAGGAGGGCATTGTACACTTCAAAGACTTTAGCATTGATCGAGATTTCCCTTTAAAGGATATGAAATACTTACGTTTTCCTCTCGATCAAGACATTCCACATATCTTATAACTTCATAAACCATCTTGGTACCTCATTTTTTTCAGATAGAATCCAACTTTTTATCGAGTCTAGAAATATCTCCAATCCTTTTGGGTGGGTTTCACAAGAAATCTTCATCAACTACACATTGTTTCTATCCCGCTTGCTATATAGGGATTCACTAAGCACCAATCCTTCCAATTCAACCTAAGGTCCATATAAAGTTCATCATATTTAATGCAGTCTCTTCCATTTTGGTTCCATAGATTTTTCCAATTGAAGAATCCAGTTTGGAGTGTGTTGTCCTTAGAGAGTTCCACTTGTCTAATCAAGCTGATTTTAATGACATAGAATAAGATGGAGTCATTATACCTAAAAGGCTATCCACTTCAGCTCATAATTGAGGCTGAATTTATTTTGAATCCCATTCTATGATTTCCTTAGAAAAACCTCTCTCTCAAAGTCCTTAGGGATTTCTTTTCAAGGGGATACACCCAACACAATTGAATAATGATCTTTCCACCTTGAGGTGCCTACGAGTGAGAGGTTTTTCCTACTTTTAAATAAGATTTTTGCCCACAACTTATTACCCCTAAGTCACGAATTCATAACCAAGATTTATTTTCTATTATTTTGTTTCTATTCTTTTTTCTACTCAGATGAATTCTCTAAAGATATTACAAAAGAGACTACAAAGCTTGATTATTGCATCAAAGAGTAGAAAAATTGAGTATGTTGAAGCATATGTTTATCTATGGAATACTCACTAAATTGATATGAAGGTTAAAGGAGACTGTCTTGGTACATGACTTAGCATTATGGTCAAAGTTGGGATTTTTTAATCGATTTACAAAACCTTTTAATAAGATTACCCTTTAGTGCAAACTGAAAGTGACAAAAAATCAATGGTTTCTCTTGTATTCAACATAGGCGATGTAACATGTCCTTTGGATTATCTTGCTTTTCATTAAGCTAAAATGCTTGCTTGGTTGGGATCAAGTTATAAAGGACAAAGAAAAAATCATGTAGAGAGAAGCATGAGGTTGTTGACACAACAAGGTAGAGGATGACTTATTCTTGACTCTCTCACATTTTGTATTAAGAATACATATCTTTTCTAGTGCAATTATGTTTTCTATTTTGATTGACAAATGAATACTTCACTACAAGAGATGGGGGGCAAGGGTGAAACTCCAACAACAAAAACAAATAGGAATCATCGTTTATATGATGCTCTTGGTACAAAGCATCACAAAAACATAACCCACAAAAAAGGACTTCACATCACATTGCATAAGGATTGCTTAACATCACTTGTGCAATAGTTTTTATGTAAGAAATAATACCAGAGTGAAATAGACTAGTAAACAGAGTTGAGAAAATAACGCAAAAAGAGAGAGACACAGACTAAGAGATAGAGAACTCAAGTTGTCAAATTTCCAAGAGTAACTCAGCTACAATGATAGTGTTTTCCAACCATGCGCTCTATTAGATAATAGACTTGTGCAATAGTTTTTATGTAAGAAATAATACGAGAGTGAAATAGACTAGTAAACAAAGTTGAGAAAATAACGCAAAAAGAAAGAGACACAGACTAAGAGATAGAGAACTCAAATCTCAAATTTCCAAGAGTAACTCAGCTACAATGATAGTGTTTTCCACCCATGCGCTCTATTAGATATTCTCAATAAGTGATAAAAAATTATCCATGGTGCCTACGTTGTAAGGCCCTCACTATGAGGAGAAGACATTTTGAGAACCCGGACATTTTTGGAATTGTAACTTCCTACTTAGATGAGGTGTATGTGTGATCGTTGATGTTAATAGATGATGTCTATGAGCCTGGCCATTAGATTAGGTAGGGCACACAATTCTAGGCCATTGGGTTGCCATTCAAGGCAAAAATAAAGGCCTTATGGCATCATGTAGTTTTTAATAGATCTTAATGGGGGGACTTCAAAGGGGGGATTTACCCCTTTTGCAGGCTCTAGGTGGCCTATCCTTATGGGCAAAGATGATGGGACTTTTGTTCATGGAGATATTATCACATTCTATAGTCTTTTGACTATTTTGTAAAAGTTATATAAACATGGCATATGTTGAGGCTTACATAACACTACACAGTAATAAGCCCTTCATCTAGAGTCTATACTGAATCGTGGCAGAATAGAAGAATGGGTCTTGAAAATGTGGAAAGTGCAAGGAGTCTACCAACACTCCAAAATAGAGCTTGAGTTATTTGTTATGATAGAGGAGGTATGCTCTTTGGCTGAAGATTTAGCAATAGTTGACTCATGGGCATTGGACAGTAGTGTGTCTCATCACATGACAAGTAGAAGAGACCTTTACTATTCCTTATAGCCTCTAAAGAAACCCATCACATTAAAGGTAGGCAACTATGCAAGATGTCCTATAGAGGGTGAAGGAATGGTTTCTTTTATTGACTCTAATGGGGATGTCAAAAAATCTTTCAAAAATGTTTTATATTCCACAAATGAAATGAAATATACTTTCAATAGGTCTTATAACTGATTAAGGTCACCAAGTAGCTTTCAATAAGACAAGAACTAAGATTATGGATAATAACTATGATGATGATGGGACTAGCTTGAGGAGGAACAACTTGTATGAGTTGTCTGATCCTATAGCCACTACTGGTGTGGGCACAAGTAAGCTATGGCATGAGAGATTCAACCACATCAAATACCCTCTACTAAAGGAGATGCATCGTAGGGGTATGCTTGCACACTTACCATGGATTGTAGAAATGAAGGAACCATGTGAAGCTTGCATGATGGGCAAATAATAGAGGAATGCCTTTCCACAAGAAAGCAGCAATAGAGCAATATATATTTTAGAGTTTGTGCATGTTGACTTATGCCAAAAAATGCCTACATAGTCCCTAGGTGGATCTTCATATTTCTTGTTACTTGTTAATGGCCATAACAAGAAGATGTGGGTGTAATCCATTCGTGATAAGGCTCAACATTTTAGTAAGTTTAAAGAATGGTTTCAACTTGCTGAAATTGAAAAAGGGAATAGGATGAAGAGATTCAAGACAAATGGCCATGGTAAGTTCACTTCAACAAAATTTCAAGACTTTTGAAAGAGTAACATAATCACAGATCAATTCACAGTGCCACATAGCCCTCAATAGGGGGGTGTTGTAGAAAGTTGGAAATGAACCATCTTGGAGATGGCAAGGTCCATGCTGAAGGGAAAGGTTTTGCATAATCAATTTCGGGTAGAGCCTATCAACACTGTTGCCTACATCTTGAATCAAAGCTACACCAAAGAACTTGATGGAAAGTCCTAGGAAGCGTGTGCACAGATATGGCCCCTCGGTACATTACATTATTTTATCAGATGAGGGTTAGGTTGCACATGGACCAAGGGGATCATCGAGAATAGAGGAATAGAGATGGGAAAGTGCCCATATTATAAACACCGATGTGATGTTTGCACTCATTCAACAAGCAAAGGAACCAACCAATGTGGAAGAGGCACTCCATAATCCAAATTACAAGGCTGCCATGCAAACAAAATACAACAACATCATGAAGAATGGAACTTGGGGGGTAGAGGATCAACCCCCTAGGCATAAAGTCATTAACACAAAGTGGGTCTCGGAGCTAAAGTAGAACACTGATTTTAATCAAGAAAAGTACAAAGCAAGCTTGTTTCACATGAGTACTCACAATGTGAAGGCATTGACTACAAGGATGAATACTACATGAGTAGAATACTACATGAGTAGTACTAGTTGTGGCTACACATAAGGGATGGTGAGTCTATCTGATGGATATCAGATCAGCATTCCTGAATGGAGACCTTAAGAAGGCGGTATCTATGTCTTTACCATCAGCATTTGAGGTTCCCATTCATAGAACAAGGTATGTAAGTTGAAGAACGCATTATATGGGCTGAAACAAGCCCCTAGAGCATGGTACCAAAAGATAGATAAGTATCTCTTGGATCTAGGTTCAAAAGATATGCTTTTGATGCTAACCAGTATGTTCTAAAGAGAGGAGGGAAGACAAATGTGCTTGTACTCTATGTAGATGACCTTGTGATTGCAATAAATGATCATGCTCTTCTTCAACAAAAGAAAGATGCATTGAGTTCAAAATTTGAAATGACACACATGTGTTTATGCATTATTGCTTAGGTCCTGAAGTTTGGTAGGAACTAGGGAATATTTTCATGTCTCAACAAAAATATGCAAGACAAATACTAAAGGCACTTGGCATGGAGGATTACAAAGAAATTTCTACACCTATGGATATCAACACAAAATTATCTTCTAAAGACTTCACCTCCAGTGGATATTAGATGATACAAAAAATTAGTTGGAAGTCTCATCTACTTGTGGAGTAGTAGACAATATACCTCTAATGTTGTTGGAGTAGTGAGTAGGTTCTCTAATAAGCCTTGCCAAACTCATTGGAAAGCAAGCATGTAGATACTCACGTATGTGAAAGGAACCATTGATTATGGTTTTCTTTATGAAGAAGGATCATCCCTAGTTGGATACTGTGAACTAGATTGAGTAGGAGATATTGAGACCAAAAAATCACTTTTCGGATATTTCTTTTCTTTAGGATCATGGATTTTACCTTGGATCAATAAGTAATAATTGACTTTAGCATTATCATCTATTGAAGCTGAGTACAAAGCAACATATGTTGCAGCATGTGAAGTAGTAAGGTTGAGGAGGATCCTATGGCACATAGGAGTACAAGGACACTAGGCTACATGCCTGAATTGTGACAACCAATGTTACATGGTCATAAGCAAGAATCCTTTTTTCCATCCACATACCAAGGATATAAAAATTCAGTGTCACTATGTGCGTGAGTTGATTGAGGATGTGGTCCTAGAGATGAACTATTGTCCAACTCAAGAAAATGGAACACACATTTCCAAAGCACATATTTTCACTAAGGCTCTTGGGAGAGAGAAACTTCATCAATACTTTCCAAAGCTTGGATTGAAGTAGACATTGTGAGAGCTAGGAAATCTGTGCATTAGGGGAAAAAATGAACCCTCCTTGGGCCTTTTAGCTTGGGGGCTGATTAGTGATGGACCAATGAGAAGAGGGTGGTGGCCACAACCTAGTCACTTAATCAAATAGGCTAGGCATAGGCTTTCCTTGGTTTCTTGTGGTCAAAGGAGCAAAAAACCACCTAGATCTAGTAGTTTTAGACGTGAATGGTTTTCGAAATGCTTGGGAATCAATTTGGACCCTTAGATTGGCAAGTTGATCCAAGGGATGAGGTGGAAACACAAAAGTCAAGGCGGCATTCATTATGGGCCCTTGGATTGGCCTTCTTATCAATGGCCAAGATTGAATCCCCCCTTCAAAATGCGCCTTTAAACATACGCCATTGGATTGAAGCTTAAATCGGACGTAGATCCTTGAAAGGAAGCAAGTTGGAGCGCCTAAAATATGGGCCTTTGGATGCATACAAGATCTGAAGGCTGAGATTGAAGCCCCCAAAGGAAAAGGCGCCTTTGAACCTCCTCCATCGGATTGAAGGCCCATCCAACGGCTCGCGGCAGCTCCGACTTTTAGATCAGCTTGAAATCCGGTTTGTCCTTGGATTTCCCTTGATCTAAGGGCTTAAAAACCTGCAGAGAGAGTCTCAAAACGTGGGAGAGGTCCCTCCTTCATCATTACATTGTCAGATCCTCTCTCACTAAACTTACAACCATTTGAATATGAGCCATTGATTTCAAGCATCCAAAGGCCTCAAATTCTTCCCTTTTAGAATTCGGCTACATTGTTTTGGGGAATATTATTTTATTTGAGAAAACAACTAGTGGTTTTGCAAGCCTCCTTAATCTCCTAGATTAAGCCCTTTAATCCAAATCCTTACAAGGCCCATTCAGGGCTCATTTTTTCCCCTAATGGATGCCCTAATTTCCAAGTAAGATGAGTTCTATGTTTGACCATTGATGGTAATAGATGATCTTTGTGAGCCTAGCCATTAGGTTAGGTAGGGCATAAACTTCGTAGCCATTGGGTTGCTTTTCAAGGTGAAAATAAAGGCCATTTGGTATTGCATGATTTCCCCATAGAACCTTAATGGAGGGAGTGTAGAGGGGGGCTGGACTCGTTCTACAAGGTCTGCAATGCGAGGGTAGGGCCGAGATGGTAGGACCTCTATTTGGTGGTGCCTGGTAGGACTTTCCATCATGAAGATATTCTCGGATTGTATATTCTTCCGACTATTTTGTATCCCTCAAGTACATTTATCTATACCAACTCCCCTTGTAAAAGCCAGATATGCATGGCCCAAGTTGAGGTTTACATAGCATTGCACACTAGTAAGCCCTTCATCTAGAGTCTATCTAGATGGCCATGTAAAATCCACATTGGGAGCACATCGATGGACATCACCATCATTGTAGTTGCATTATTCTTGGCATTTAGAGAATTTAGGTTCTCTATCTCTTAGCCTATTTCTATAATTTTCTATGTTTTTCTCTCAACTCTATGTACTAGTCTATTCCAATATGTTGTTATTTTCTTATATGCTCACAACGTGGAGCTTAGATGATAATATAGGCAGACTCTAGATGATGGGATTACTAGTTCACAATGCTTTGTAGAGCTACATATGGGCCATGCTTATAGAACTTTTAAAAGGGGAGTCAGTATAGAGGGTGGATTACTGAGTATATCTAACACCCTCCCCCCCTCCCCCCCCTCAATTTGCACCTTGTGGTGAACTACCTCCTTCATCCAATCCAAGCTTTGGAAAGTATTGATGAACTTGCTCTCTCCCAAGAGCCTTACTTAAGATGTCTACTCAATTTTATTTAGTTGGGCAATAATAGCTAATCTCCATGACCCCATCCTCGATTAGCTCATGCACATAGTGATATTAAATCTCCTTGCACTTGGTATGTGCATAGAAAATAGGATTCTTGGTGATGGCCATGTAGCTTTGGTTGTCACACTTCAATCTCATAGCCTCCTATCCCTATATTCATATGTGCCATAGAATCCTTCTTAAATAAATCTCTTCACATGCTGCTTTGTACTTAGCTTCAGTAGAAGATAATGCTATAGCTCTTTGTGTCTTATTGATTGAAGAGAAAATCCAAGATCCTAAAGAGAAGCAACTTCTAGAAACTCAGTTTTTGGTATCAATATCTCATGTCCAATATGAATCATATTTCTCAACCAGAGAAGATCCTTTTTCATAGAGAATACCATAATCAATGGTTTCTTTCACATGCTTGACTATCTGCATGCTTGCCTTCCAATGTGTTTCTCAAGGATTATTAGAAAACCTACTTACTACTCCAATAACATAGGAGATGTTGCCTTTTCCATTTTACAAGCAAATGATAATTCCAGCTAATCTGTATCTTCCAATATCATTGAAGGTGAAGAAATCTTTGATAGATAATCTTGTGCTGACCTCGATAGGTGTAGAAATCTCCTTGCAATCCTCCATGTCATATGCCTTCAAAATCTATCTTGCACACTTTGTTGAGAGATGAAGATCTTCCTTGTTCGTGCCATACTTCAAGGCCTAAACGATAATGCATTAAGCCTAATTCTACCATTTGAAGTTTTAAATTGATGGCATAAAGATGCACTTTACATGTAGGTACACTCCTCAACAAAATGGTGTTGCAGAGAGGAAGAATAGGCATTTGGTTGAGATAGCTAGATGTCTCATAAACAAAGGTATGTACCATTCTCTTATTGGGATGCGGCTATGAATATAGCATGTTACTTGATAAATAGGGTTCCAACAGATGGTGTGCACAACTTGACTCCGCATGGTCTTTTATGGCAAGAAACCAACCATGGAGCACCTAAAGGTATTTGGATGTGTATGCTTTGTTCATGTTCCTAGTGAAGTGAGAACAAAGTTAGATCCCAAGAGGGAGAAATGTGTGTTCATTGGCTAATCGAATGAGAAAAAAGCTACAATTTCTACAAGCCTCTCTCAAAGAAGCTATATGTGTCAAGATATGTTGTGTTTGATGAGTCAAGGTCATGGTATGGAGACAAGGGCAAGTCAAAGTTGATGAGGAGGATCAAGAGGAGTATTCAGAATTTCATTTGAAGATTCAACCTCAAGAGTCAATCACAATCACCGGACTAGAGGCTTCTACATCTAAGGTACACGTCTCATATGATCACTCCTATACTTATAGTTATGAAAGACCATTTCCTACTTCAAAGTATAGAAGGCTGCAAGAGCTATATTCTTATGAGGAGGCAGAGACCAAACTACAATGGAGGAAGGCTATGCATGAAGTATGTTGCTCTAGCACAATGGTGAGAACCACGTTAAGAAGCTCCACCTCCTTAATGTCAATCCGCGGAAGAGATAGGAGTGATATGAAGATCGTGAATGTGAGATGAAGTGAGAGTGAAGGTGAGAAGCATAGAGATGCACACACACATACACACACACTACAAAGAGACAAGCAAAACACAATGGAAGGTGAGAAATCAACTCTATTACTCAAGAACACTCTTACAAGCTCAAAATAGCTCTAAGCTCTTCTCTACTCACACAAGCTAACCCCAAAAATGAGCTCTCTAGCTCTTTTTATAGTTTCTAGACTAGTTTTGACTGGTTTCACATCTAGTGACCGGCATAGTTAAAAAATAGGTCCTATGCGCTATTTGAGAGGGTAAACGGTGTCTAAAAATAACCAAAATTGATACGCTCATTCTACCTAAGCTCCTCAAGCTCGAGGACTCCTCGGCTTGCACAAAATGGAGCTGGATTACAAAAAAGGGTTTTTCTATGTTACATATGTTACAATAGTGATGAAAATCACTGTTGGAGGCTTTGAAGAATATTTATAAAACATAAATCTTTGAAAAATTGATTCGGATGGCTCCCTGCTTTGTCTTTACATGCTTCCACGTCTTCTATGCCTCTGGCTACTGCCAACACCCCCCTCCCTCTCGCTTCTGTCGTCCTCGACAGAACCTTGTTGTGCGGTCTGTCGGATGTAGTTCTGTAGTAGTTCCTGAGCGAGGGTGTGTTCTGATATTTGAATGCCTCGGGCCAAATCTGCCTCGAGTTTCTCCCAATCAATTGGTTGCGGTTCATCGGGTGGTGGGATTCGATAATGTGTGGAATATTCCATCTGTTCACAGACGAATAATTGCAAGAGGTGTGTAGGCCTGCTGATGAACACTTCCGAATGGTATTCCCAGAAACCGGTTGTGAACATCTCTTCGAAAGTCTGCTTGTAGCACGCCGGTAAATATTTAATTCTGCAATGCGAGGCATAACACACCCGTAGCGATGGCGTTGTACTCATATCATATGCAAGATCTAGATTGCCATGCTCGAAGCCCGGGGTGTTTACATGAGGAGCCTTAACACGACGGAAGACTTTGAAAACCATTTGCATCATGTCAAAGATTTTGACAGTCATGTGCGCTGCTATATCGTCCATGTGTTTCAAGCGAGGGAGCCAGTGACGAATCGTGGCCATCATGTATCCCACTGTTGGTAGTTCTATGGGTGGCTTGAAATATGGGTAATTTAACCAATCCTGGCACTACTTGTTGTTTTGTACTTTAATAGCAAATGCTGTCCAGGAGCGGCGACGTGGCATTGGTTCCCAACATGGGTTGTATTTCAAATGTAGTGGTGCCTTTACCCAAGTACTCATCATCTCAGGATATTCTTGTAAAAGATCTTTACGCCACTCTGGTTGATAAATCTCGCCTTGCTACGCATCTAGTGGCAAATCATCAGGCTCAAACTAAGTAGCGTGAGATGGTTTCTTGCCTGTTTCTTTCTCTATGGCCAACTGGTATTCGGCCATTAACATGAAATACGGTTTGTACTATAACTCATGCCCTGATATATATCTGCGCGGGGCCAAATGAGCAAAGTAGGGCGACTGTCGAATTCTTTCCTCAATCATTGCCATTGCGTGCATTTGCGCCTCTACTCGTGCTGAGTGGGTGGTTCCAAGCTCTTCAATTGTCTTCATCCATGTGGGGGTTGGAAGTTCATAAGTCATCTGGCCTTCAGCCGTGACTCATCCGCCTGGGATGGGTTGTGGCTCGTAGGCTTCTTCAAAGGTTTCCTCCACCGGAATGGTTACATTTTCTTCATCGGCTGGGAGCTCTGGTGGGGAATCTGGCCTTGGTGGTGCTTCGTATATAGCTATCCTTGATTCAAGAGTTGATACCTGGGCCCGTAATGCATTGAGTTCCTCTAGGATGTCAGGAGAAGGGTCCGCAGGAGCTGGTAATCCTTGGGTTGCTGGTAGTCCTTGTGTTGCAGGTGCTCTGAGCTGGAGTAGTTTATGATCTTCCTTTAGCTTCTGATATTCTTTGTTCATTCGATCGTATTCATCGAGCAATCTGATGTGATCATCGAGCAACATTTTCATTGATTTGGAGGGCACTGCTTTGAACCGGCTAGGACTTAATGGTTGGTCTGGGTGATCGAGAGCAGCTTCTAAATTTTCTCTGTTCTGCTCTTGTAGCCGTTGGTTCTCTTCCTTTGCTGCTGCTAGGTGTCTTCTGAGTAAGCCCATGTTCCGTGTAAGCGTCGCATTGCGAACTGTCTGGGCCCTTAACAAATTTTCAAGATCAGCAGTGGCCTCTTTGGCTTTCTCTTCACTTTCTAGTTTGAGCTTGTGATAAGCCTCGCGTAGTTCTTGATATCGGGTGTTCAGTGAGGCATTCTCAATAGACAATGAGTTAAGCTGCGATTGTAGATCATTCGTTGTCTTTTGCAGCGCTTGATAATTCGTTCCTAAAGATGTAAACTCATTGCGCACTTGAGTCATACATGTAAACATCTGTTGAAATGCCGCATCGTTGGTGGGTGATAAGATTAGTGATGTGCTAAGTGCAGATGCAGTTGCTGTGTGAGTGGGTGTTGATGCAAGGGGTAAGGGAAAAGGGGGTGGGAAAGTGGATGCTGTGGTGATTGTGGAAAATTGTGGTGTGCTTATGTATGGTTGTGCCGTGAATGAAGTGAGTGGTGGTGCGGTGGGTGGTGATATATCCATATCGCTGGATGTGGTGTCGAGTGCGGTGACTGTGAATAGTGGTGTGATCGTGGGTAAGTGTGTGGGTGTAAATACACGATTTACAAAGGTTGAGGAGTAATGTACAAAGGGGTTGTCTTGGACGGCTTGGTGGAAAGGGGAAAGAGGGGTTACGGTGGGTCGGGGAGGTGAGACTAGGGAGAAGGTTAATGGCGGTGGGAATGGGAAAAGGGGTCTTGGAGGTGTGGGGAAAGATGGAAAAGATGGATGGAGAAATGGGTTGGATAGAAAGGTGGATGTGTTAGAGGGTAGACTAGGTTGAGTGGGTGCGGGAATTGTGGGATGAATGGGAGTAAGGACGACTTCTACTACTCCACCGGAGAAGGAGGATGTTGTTCTGGGAGAAGGAGGGTGTATGGGGGAGACTGAATGGATGGGAGGTGATGGAGGAGCGGTTGGGGTGGTCGGTACTTCGACAACTGTGGTGGTATGTACATCAGTAGTACGGGGTGGGGAGTCGACGATAATGGTGTCCTCTGCCAATGAGCTTTCATGGACGAGACGTGCTTCCCTGGCGTGTTCTGAAGACTGACTGCCGGTGGGTACACGAATGTATTCTCCAATCTTGGTTAGTAGGCGGATTCTGCAGGGGTCATACTGCGGTAGCGGTTTTCTTTGCAAATATCTTAAGGCTTCAGTGGGTCCAACTGATTTGACAAGCTATCTGAAACCTCTGATATATACTTCTTTGAACCCGCCCGAGACAAGCTCTTGTTCTATGAGGGTTTGGCTCTCTTCGTCAGTCAATTTCTTGCGCGCCCAAACCTTTTCCATAGTACGGTATAACTTTTTAATGGCGAGTGTATAAGCTGCTACTTCGAAGGTTTCTTCTTCGTGTGTGCTCGTGTCACCTTGGGTGTCAATTTGTTGTCCTTGTTCGTCTGTTTGCACATGTTCTTGGGATTCATGAGTTCCCTGACTGGCTTCATCATCGCCTTCATCTTCGTCGGTTTCTGTTCTTTCTTCCTCGGAACTAGACACTACTTGTCCTTGTGGTTGATCTTGCGGTGTGGTAGGGTACTGGGCCTTTCATATTCCTGAGAGAAGATCTGGCCTTTTGAAAACTGAAATTCACTTCAAAATACATCCTGCATCTCAAAATCAAATGTGGTATTTGCTTGTTCTGCTTCTAAATGGGGTATCCGAAAAGAGAAAGCTTCCGCACCGATAGTGGTGGGAACTTCTACTGTAGTGGTGGTAGGTCCTGGGACTGTGGCTGCTTGAGGAGCAACTGTGCTGGTAGTGCCCTCCGTTACAACTGGTCTTGATAACCGTATACGAATAGGTTGTATTGCGGGAGTGGCTTCTGTCGGATACTGCTTTGGAGATGGTTGTGGTGAGGGTGATTCTGGCACTTGAAGGCAGGGGATATTTCCTCTCATTTGCTTTCCTGCCCTTCCTTTGCTGGGCTTCCTAGCTTTCTTTGTTGTTCCCTTGAAGGCTTTCAGCTCCTCACTTGTCATTGCTTGCTCGATAGGTAAATCGTAAGCTAAGCACATATATACGATTCTAGTCAGTGCGCAGCATCCATTGATGACTTTCTTTCTTTCCCATCTATGTTGTGCTAAATACATCTGATCAATGATCCAGCTAGCTAGATCAACTGTCTGGGGTCCAATACAAGATAAATACAAACCAAACCATATTCGTTTGTGAGGCATTGGGAATCTGTCCTGAGCGGGGAAAGCAAAATGCTGCATACATATCCGCAGTGGTTTTGAAAGCTCAGGTGTGATCGCTGAAATCTCCTCCCACTTCGTAACATCCCCACGTTTCATAGGGTCTGGAACTAACCTTTCTCGCTCTGTGGGCGTGTGGGTTCCATGAATCTTGATGGCAGCTTGAATCAGATTTTTAGAAAGATAAAATCTTTTATATGGTGGATCGTTCACTAAGGATGGCAAAATGAAGGTGCCTGGCAGATCCTTGTTCTCTGAAGCTATCAAAGTGGTGATTAAATAATAGCATTTGTAGAAGTCAGGTTTAGGCAAAGGGTCACTGAAATACTCTGTGAAGCTGGCTCTTGCCCAAACATGTGTTAAGTCTTGTGTTTTCTGTAGCCCTTCGAACTCTCTTGAGAAGAACTGATATTTTCCCCATGTACGGTCATCAAAAGTCAAATTAGCCTCAAATATAAACTCAACATCCGCCAATGGTCTTGCCAGCCCTTGAAACCAATGAGAATTGCGATGAATCTTCTCAGTATAGCCTCCAGGAGGGTTGTCTATAGGCATGGGTCCTGGGAATCCTTGGAATTCCGGCAGTGGAGCCGTCGGATGGGACTCTGCGAGTAAAATACCAATAGGTGCTACAGGTGCGCTGGGGCCTGCTTCTGATGGTCCTTCTTCGGTTTGCATGATGATTGTCGTGCTAATGGAAAATATCTGCTACAAAATATTAGCACATTAGTATGGAAATTAATTATGATCCCATTAAGGTGAGACCGCAATCCCTTTCCATAGCCGATGTGTAACCCGTGTAGCCAAGTGTTGTGATGTGATTGATGCAATGTTCTTGCAGAACTAGTGCAGGTCTCTAGACACCTATATGTTTTCAGATATTGCATGTAGTTCTTTGATATTGCATGTAGTTCTTTGATGAGATGTTATTACAGGTGATGTTGGGTTATAGTGTGTGGATTTATACAAGGTTTAGTCATGAATGAGTTATTACAAGGTTGTAGATTAGTTGGGGTGGTAGTTATGTTAGACAAGGGGTTAGGAGAAGACTTCTGGATATGTTTCGGTATCCACTTCCTAAGAGTTTGTGATCGGGTGATAGGTCTCTGCGGAGGGACAAAAGATGATATCGGATTTGGTGGTATGGAGGGCTGAAAAGATTTTCGAGGGGTATATTTTACATGGCTTGAGGGTTGAGCTATAGTACATGGTTTGGGTACCCAAATTTGCGTGGGTGTGGGTCGATTCGTTAGGTACTTCTTGGCGATCCAAATTTCTCGAATGCTCAAACTTGTAGAAGAAGGTCGAGGGAATGTTGGATACTGATTCTGCTTCTGCCTTGACTTCTTCTTGTCATTGTCTGCATTGTTGAAATCTGTTGGTGGTTTCTGTCCTTTTGGCACCCATATCTGTCTTGTGCCTCTTGCTTTATGATACTGAGACTGCATTTTTCTTCCTTGTGTCGTCTGATGTTGTCGTCTGTCTGGGTTCCTTCATCGTGGTTGACTCTTTTGTGGTTGAGGTTGAGACGTCGGATGGACACTCTGCTTTGGAAAAGAAGGGAGGTCCAACACTTGCGAAACCTGCCCATTAGGAAGTGGTCCGTTTTGTACTTTTAATCTAGGCCAGTCCGCAGTAAGTGTGGAAGGATGGGCATCGCAGGGTGTTTTGCCCATGTGGACGTTGATGAAGTCCACCTGACCAAGCGGTTGGGCGGTTGCCCCTTCTAATTTGCAGGAATCCCAAGGGAAAATCTCCTGACGTCCTTTTGATTGACCATTGTCCATCGCCAAGCCCGCGTGGGTTAAAGATCTTTCGATCTTCCGTCGCATGCATTTCATAGGGTCTATGGCTACAAACCTCAGTCGAAATGCCATTAGGGAAGTCAAGCGGTATCACTCGCTTCTGATCTAAGGTTCCAATCTGCAAGGAGCCTTGTCTAAGATTTAGGTCCACTGAGTGATCGTATAGCCAATCTTGGCCAAGGATTAGGGGTTCTATCAGGTCGTCGTCATGACACACTAGTAGTTTCACTGTCAAGGTCACTTCGTTTATGAGGATAGGAAGATCCACCTCACCCATGCAAGGGGTTTCCATGCCTCCTAGCCCTATGAGGTATGCCTCAATTGGCTGCATTTCTATTCCTGAATCCTTATAGTGGGACCATTTAATCGCACTAGTCGCAACACCTGAATCAATTAAAGCCCTGAGCTCTTGGCAAGGGTTGCCGTGCTCTAGCCTGACTGTAATGAATGGTCTCCTGTCCACTATGCTAGGATGAGTGGTTGACTTTACTTGACACATGGCCATGGGATATCTGGGTGATGTTTCCAGATGATTATAATGTTCTCTCCCTAGTCCTTGTCTTCTTAACTTCATGCGCTTAATGCGTTCTATAGCTTCTGCCTGAGCTTCAGCTCGTATTCTATTTTCTTCCTCCTTACGCTTCTTTGCCAACGTGAGTCGTCTAAGCATATCCTCAGTAAGAGGTTCTTGGTATAGCCTGACTCTATAGCCACTAATGTAATTAGGCATTGTGTCTCCTTCTAAGGTGGCTAATTGTAACTGCTCCACTTGTCGAGAGTCTGTTGATGATCATAGGTCCATAACCTCGCTTTTCTAACTTCCGTGTGTGTTGCTTCAGCGTATATACTAGAACTAAATCTCCTTCTTTCAAGCCTTTATCTTTTACATGTGCATCAAAATATGCTTTCTGTCGCTTCTTAGCTGCGTATATTCCTGCTGCTGCTTTCAGCGTGGTTTCTCCTAATCGTTCCAAGTCCATTATTTTCACTGATATATCATGGCCGATCCACTGATGTTCTTGTGCAACCTTAAGGGTCGGTATCAAGAAGTCCAAAGGAAGCACAACATTCTAACCAAAAACCATCTGAAAGGGAGTTGCATTGAGTACGGTCTTGTAGGCCACTCGATATGCCCAAACAGCGTGGTGTAACTGTTTGTCCCAATCTGAACGTTTGTTGTTCACGAGTTTTGTCAGTACGTTACAAAGGATCTTGTTAGTGCTTTCAGCCTGACCATTGGCCTGAGGATGATATGGTGCGGATTTCTTGTGAATCACCATAAAATCCTGTAACAAATATTCAATGACTTGGTTTAGAAAGTGAGTTGCTGGATCACTCACTAACTCTAT
Source organism: Ceratopteris richardii (assembly GCA_020310875.1). Classification (NCBI taxonomy): domain Eukaryota; kingdom Viridiplantae; phylum Streptophyta; class Polypodiopsida; order Polypodiales; family Pteridaceae; genus Ceratopteris; species Ceratopteris richardii. Next base: position 184,132,083 of record CM035413.1, read on the forward strand.
AGGCAATCCATATCTTGTAAAGACATTTTCAAATAAGAATTTTGTAGTTGTGTGTGCATCATTCTTTTTCGTGGCTTTTTCCTCTACCCATTTGGTGAGATAATCTGTGGCAACAATAATGTATTCCGCATGTGTACCTTTTGCAGGGGGGTTAATGGGTCCTACAAAGTCTATACCCCATTTAGAAAATGCACGTCCGCCCATCATGGGTTTCAATGGCATTTCATCTCTGCGAGTAGGAAATTGAGTTCTTTGGCACACATCACATCTCTTAACATAGGTATGAGCATCCATGTGAAGAGTGGGCCACCATAATCCTGCAAAGAGGATGGCTTTGATTATCCTATCTGGTCCAAAGTGACCTTCTGCAACACCTTGGTGTGCAGTCTCTAGTATGCTCAGATAATCGCTTTCATGAACACACTGTCTTAGGTATCCATCTCGTCCTCTTTTGTATAGATTATCGCCAATAAGTGAATAGTCTTAAGCTTCCTCCTCTAGACTGTGTTGTCACGCTAAGGTCATTCCTTGAGGGAATGTGTTCGTCCTCAAGTACGTCACTAAAGATTCACTCCAGTCTGGTGTGAGAGACACGTGATATAGTGTAGCATGTTCTACCGGTGGTCTTTCACAACAAACATGGCATTCTTTACACAACTTGTAGACATCTGCTTCCATCGTGGGCCAGTATACTCCTAGTCTATGCAGAGTCTATAATGTACGATGTTTCGAATGATGTTGCTTTAATGCACCTACATGTGCTAATTGCAACCAATTTGCATGTTCTGATTCATCTACACAACAAGCAAGAATCTTTTGATTATCCTGTTTATATATGCTTCTTGCTATTATGTGATATCTTTGAGACTTGGTAATCTCTCCTTCCTGGATCTTTATCCTAGGATTTTTGGGTCCGTATGTGAGAATAGGGACTATAGGCTTAGCCCATTCTGGTGTTATCTCAAGGTTGAACAAGTATGCATCGAGTAATTCGTCCACTATTCCTTGAGGCGCTTCTCCTGAGGTTAATCTTGAAAGGTGGTCAGCTCTGAGATGTGTCTTTCCTTTCCTAACTACGACTTCAAAATCATACTCCATGAGTAATAGAAACCAACGTATTAGTCGTCTTGTGTTACATGGCTTGTTGACTAAATACAATAGGGCTTGATGATTTGTAAAGAACTTGAATTTGTTGGCCAACAAGTAGTGCCTGAACTTCTTTACTCCATAGATCATCCCTAATCCTTCTCGTTCCGTAGTGGTGTAACTTCTTTCTGCTGTGTTCAATTGTCTGCTCGCGTAAGCTATGGGGAGATCTATGTTACCTTCACTCGTGGGTTGTGCTAACACACATCCTATGGCGTAGTTGGATGCATCCACATGTACATGGAATGGCTTACTCCAATCTGGGGTTGTCAATATAGGTGCTGAGCAAAAACGTCGTTTAAGTTCATTGAATGAATTCTCACACTCATCTGTCCATTCAAAATTGGTCAAAAGAGAGTACAGAGGCTTGGCTATGATTGCATACATGTGTATGAATCTCCTATAATATCCGCAATGGCCCATAAATGCCTGTACTTCTTTTACGTTAGTTGGCCTAGGTAGATCTGCAATCACCTTTACCTTTTCTTCATCCGTAGAGATTCCATTATTTGACACAATGTGTCCTAGAATTTTGCCTTGTTTGACCATGAAAACACACTTTTCTGGGTTCAAACAAACCTGATATTCTCGACATTTGTCAAATATTTGTCTTAATTCTGGGATATGAGTCTGTCTGATATTTGAATGAGCACATAAGTCATTGACGTAGACTTCCAAATTCTTGCGTAAGAATTCCTTGAAAACATGACACATGAGTCGCTGGAAAGTGGCGGGTGCATTTGTTAAGCCAAATGGCATCACACGAAATGCAAATATGCCCCATTCAGTGGCAAAAGCCGTCTTGTGCTGGTCTTCTAGAGCAATGGCTACTTGATTATAGCCTCAGAATCCATCAAGGAAGCTGTAAACTTCCTTGCCCGCAACTCTTTCCAATAAGTGTTCTGTGATAGGAAGAGGATAACTATCTCTAATTGTGGCGGCATTAACTTTTTTAAGGTTAATACACACGCAATTTTCCATTTTTCTTGGGCACTACCACAATGGGGGATACCCATTCGGTATGCTCAATTTCGTAAATGAATCCTGCTTCTATCAAGCGATCTATCTCCTCTTTAATCTTTGTAGCGTAATTATCATTGTACATGTATGGTTTCTGTTTCGTGGGTTTTGCATCTAGAGTCATATGGATTCTATGAGAACATATGTCTGGATCTACTTCTTTCAAATCTTTGTAACTCCATGCAAAAACATCTCTATATTCGCGCAATAGTGCAACTAATTCTTCTTCTTCTTCATTCGTCAAATCATGCCCAATGTATGTACATTTCTCTTCTTCTCCTTCGATGGCTACTATGAATCTTGGTTTTCTCTCGATTATCATATGCTTCCCGAATGTCAGCTTTTCTGTTAGGCATTCGTACCATGATTCTTCTATCTTCTATTTCATATTTCTTGAAGTTCTCGGGTACTTCAAATAAGGATTCTTCTGTTTCTGACATGGTTTCTTTCTTCTTTCTTTTCTTTCCTTCACTCTTGTCGGTAACTTGAGTTGCTAATCTCACCTCATTCATAAGTTCTTCGTGCCTCTGAGGGTAAGTCTCGACTTCGTAGAAATATTCTTCTTATGATGCAAAGGGTGGGTCCATAATAATTGACGCTAAATCAAAATCACTCGCATCCTCAAATGCATCAGTGCTAGGTTCACATTCTTCTAAAATTGCATCGCACATGATTGGCTCTATCGTGAAAACTGAAATGTCATAGCCATCCTCGTCACAGTGGGGTGTCCATTGTTCTTCATTGATGGCTACATCCATGGTTGCTAGGATTTTTGCCCAACCATGGGGTTCAAATTCTTCATCTGGGAATACTACTGGTGCGTAAGCTGGGTCTTGAAGGGTTCGTGGATGTTGTTCTGCACCTAAAGTCCTGGCCTCTAACCTTTCTTCCTCTTGTTTTGCTACTTTACACATCCATAAGTGAGTGTCCTTGTGTAAGCATGAGGGGTCTGAGTCTAAAGAGTGTACTGATTCTGTTTCTACTGGTGTCTTATGGATGGTATTACATTGTATTGGGGGTACATCTCGATGTGAATAGTCTTTAAGATTGACTTTAGTAGTCACTCCTAAATGTTGCAAGTACAAAGAATTAGTTCCCCAATCTTGTACAATTTGCAACTCACGCATGAATGGTCGTCCCAATATCATCTCATAAGCATGATTTTTACTAAAATCACAAATGGCAAAGGTATGCTCAAACTCCACACCACAAGTGGTGAGAGATATGCCTTCTAGTAAGCCTAATGGTTTTTCTATGTGTCCGTCAGCCATTTGTAGCTTCATCCTGGTGGGTCTGAGTGCTGCTTACCCCAATGTTTCCATAAAGCGGTGGTAGCGATGGCTACTCCGGCTCCGGAATCTAAGATGGCTTTCGTGGTTTAGCCCTGATGGGTTATTGGAAGATAAGTGTTACCTTCCTCTCCTTCACTTACATCTCCGATCTTTTCTACAGGTATCCTTCTTATGTGATCCTATCTGAGAGGAAGTTGTAGCAAGCTCAGGGAATTGATTTGCTACATGTTTCCACAGTTCTAGTTTAACCTTTAACAACTCCTCTAGAGTGAGATTACACTGTACTTTAGTGTTTTTGATCACTTCCATGTTTCTTGGGATTACTGATTCTTCATTCCTCACTATTATCGTGGGTGCTCTCATGCTAATAGACTTAGCTTCCCAAGGTCCTATGAACTGAGGTAATTCTTGTAAAGAATTGGATTCAAAACCTATGTGTTCACTCAGTTGCTCTTCCTCTACATCATCATAAATAGAGGGGATATCTTGGGGAAATTGCTCTTGCAAGTCGTCTATTTCATGAATAGGAGGATGGGTTCCTTGTTCTTTTCTCCACTTCTCTTCTTGGATTTCTCTAAAAAATTCATGTGAATATCTATGTATGGAAGACAGGTTGTCTTGATTCTCTGTATTGGGTACTTGAGACAGGGATGGTGCATTTCTTTCTTGTGTCTCTGGGATGATAGGATTCCTATACTGATCCTTTTTCTCTTTGCTTTCTATCAAGTATTCAAGCATCTCCATTAGTCCTTGAAAGTGTAGTTCAAGTTTTGCCATGTTATTCCAATTAAGATATCTAGAGGCTTCGAACAAAGCTTGTGCTAATTCTACCATCTTCATGCAAAGTTTAGTTCTCTCGATTTCTAGATCTGCTCGAGGGTAGTTCTTGCTCATTTCTGCTACTTGAGGTCCTTCTTTTATTCTAGCCTGATATGCACGAAACATCATGTCTAGATTTTCTGGTATGGGTTTCGCTAAAACTGATCCTGATTTCTGAGCTAGATTCTCTTGATTCAATTCCTGTGAAGTCAATTCTAGGATTTTGGCTCTAGATTCTTTTAAACTTCGTTCCAACTCAGTTATCTTTTTACTCCACTTTCTCTTGATTCTTTCTCTAGAATCTTTCCAAGATTTTGTCTTTTTACTGCTAGATTCTGCAACTTCACTACTTCCCGCTACTTTCTCCTGATTAAGCTGTTGGTTCTGTAAGAGCGCCTGGGCTCTTGTTATAGCTTGGATAGGCACGTATGTAGGGTTAGATCCATCTGCATTGTTTACAATACCTATCACGTTGATTGGTGTCACATTTGAAGCGTTAACAGGGTTCTTAGGACAATCTTTGATTACATGCTCTTTACCACAGTTGACACAAAAGCCTTGTATGTTGTAATATTGAGACTGTCTTGCTATCGGAGGATGTGGGCAATCCTTTATGAAATGATCTCCATGGCACCTAAAGCATGGTCCTCTAGGGCCCTGTGGTCTCTGTTGTCTTACTTGGGGCTGCGGGTTTGGATTTGCGTACATCACATGAGCATAGTCGGGCTCCCAACTAGGTTCCACTGGTGGACTATCGTAATGATATGTCTCTACATGTTCTGGTGACTCCGTGTAATAAGCGGGTGGACTATCTATATGAGTAGAGTCAAAACTGTTTGAGTTCGGGTCACTCTCTGTGATCAAGGGTGAAGAAGGTACTAAGGCCCTACTTAGGTTCTCTTCTGCAGCAGCGTATTTCACTGAGATGACATTCGCTGGTGGGAGTGGCTGCTGAGCTAAAACAGGTTGAGGTCTCTGTTGCGCCTGATAAGGGTAGTTCTGAGGAGGCCGATAGTAATAAGGCTGAGCATTGTATTGGCCTTGATACCTACCTGGCTGTGCGTATGCTTGTGGGTAGTTCTGTCTCACTGCGTGTTTGTTATATGGGCAGTCTTGAGCCGTATGATTCGTGTATCTTCTCTCAATAGTACAGTATTGGCCACTAGGGTTGGCTTGTGTTTGTGTTGCATTGGGACACACATTTGCCAAATGATTTCCACCACAAGTGTAACAACGTACGTTAGTTGTTAACTTGGGCACCTGTTTACTAGAAACTCCTAGTTTCTGGGCCACTTTTTTTGCTAGGTCCTCTATCGAGTTAGACAATTTTGTGGATGCTAGAGAAGAACAATCCGAGTCCTTACAGACCTTTGAGAGTTCCAACTTGTCTCCTAAGTTGTCCTCAATGTCTATACATATGCTTACACACTGCTCTAGCATTCTGGGTTCTTTTAAGTACACATAGGAGCGTAGTTTAGAGCTCAACAAGCCGTCTAGAAACAATGACACTTGCTTGGCTTGTGAGGGTAGCTCTTGCATAGGACACCTCTCAACATATTGTCTAAACCTACGTCTTGCGAGTCTAACTGTTTCCTGAGGGGTCTATTTGAAACTATGAATAAACGAAGACGTGTCATGTCTAATCCCACTTTTAGAGAATTCAGTGATGAATGACTCTAAAAAGTGATGGATGTCTCTAAATTGCCCTTGTTGCAAAGGTTGGAACCAAGTTAAAGCTGTGTTCTTTAACGTTAGCCCAAATGCATTATATTACGTGAACATGTCTTCGACCTTTTCTGCCCTTAACACTTGCTTAAATTCTTTGACATGGTCATAGGGATCTCCTGTCCCATCAAAATAATTTTTCATGGACTTAACTAACTGAGTGGGTCTTAATATTCTTGCGTGTTCACGTGGTCTAGGTAGAGGAAAATCATCTCTACCACCTGGCATTCTTTGTCTTTCCACTCTATCCGTATCTATGGTGGTTCTATCTCTTCCTATGGGATGATTGAAGCTTACTTCCGATCTTTCTTTATTCTTCTCTCTTTGCATGCCATGGGCTGAGGATGTTCCTACCCCTTGTTGGCTCGCGTTTACGTTTGCTCGAGATGGAGGGAATACTAAATCACCTCTCCATGTGTATGTGTTTCTAGCGTGGTCAGGCACCACAAAGACTCTTTCTGAAGTCTCATTCAGGTATACAACCTTTCTAGGTGTATCCGGGTCCTTGAACTCGTAGATTATAATGGAGCCTACCTCACTAGGTTGTTCCGTTCTGTATCTCCAAAATGCTTCGTCAGTTTCTTTATTTACAAACAACTCTATGCTTCTGTTGTCCTGAGGGGTCCAATCTGGAACTAGTACTCGTGTCAGTACAGATTTCCCTCTAGGTGTCCTAGGTTCTTCCAATGGTTCCTTTCCTTGGGATCTCGCTTCTGTTTCCAACTAAATTACGCCAAACTCATTGGTATTGTTTGGCTGCGTACTTAAGATATACATCGTTCCTTCCTTGTCTATGTACACGTCTCTTTCGAATTTCACCACTGGACGTTCCAATCCAATGGGTTGATCGGGGTTATGCATTTGCACCACTTTTCTTCTCAAACCATCCTCATAGATGCGGGCACCTAATCGGTTGGTTCGAAGAAACTCCAATTGAGTCCTATAGGGTCCTTGTGGTCTTTCTAAGTATGCTACATTTGACCCTCCTTCTGGTCTTTCTGTGCTAAATGCCATTTCTGATTCGCTAGTATCTGAGCTCTCGTAGGGATAACTAGTGTTCAATTGTTGAGCCCACGATCGTGCAGTAGTTCCTCCACTTGCCTCTGATGATCTAAGGCTTCGTCGGTCTGACTTACCTATGTGTTTGCCCGATCTAAGGTTCATGAATTTTCTTCCTTGCACACTCAGTACATGCTCAGATCGTCAATGATTCTTTGTTATTACTTTCTTGATTCTTTTTAAATTTCTTTAGATTCTTGTCTTAATGTATGCGTCAGGAATTCGACTTTCTGTGGTACTTTGAGTTCTCGTTCCATCAGACTTAGGTTCTTTCCTTTAGGTTTTCGTATCACACACCCTTATCTTTAGTCTTAGACTTGATAAATTTAGTCTCTTGAACTTGAGGCGTTCCTATTGTCTTGAATCCACAATACTAACATTTATCCTAAGCAAAAAATTGACTGAGGGGGTTGAGTAATCTTCCAACCTCGAGTCAGATTTTTTGGTTGCTCTGATGCCCAAGAAGCCGCGCTTCCCAAGCTTTATGCCCTTCACTGCCTTGCTTTGGTTGCCCTTGATTGCCTTTGCTAGACCTGGAAAAATCCACAATATCACAATGGATGATCAAGCACTTGAGTTTATACACTTTTAAAGTCCCTTAACCTTTGGCCACTTTTTTCCCAAAGCCCCCTTTCTTTCCTAGTCCCAACTATGTCAACCTCAAAAATATCCTCTCAAAAAAATCAATGTATTCTTTTTGAAAAAAACAGTTGAGGTCGCATAGTACTCGAGCTTTCTAACGAGCTATAAAGCTCAAAAAACGGACTTCGGATGAAAAAGATATGACCGTTCAGGCCCTGGAGGGTGAAAACTCACAAACAGGTTTTTCTTCAAATATGAGCAAAGGAGTCTCCTATGAGTCTAATCACCCACAAATTTCCCAAAAATAGCCCCAAAATTGGCCAAAAATTGAAACCCTAAAATTTGCGTTTGGGGTGAGCAATCGCGATGGTCTGAGATGATCGCGATGGTGTGGGACCGTCGCGATGGTCCAGGCGAACCGTCGCGATGCCATGATGCGCGAACCGTCGCGATGGTCTGAAGTGCACGGTCACGATGGTCTAACTGTGAGCAATCGCGATGGTCGGGGTGACGCGTCACGATGGTCCGATTGAGTGAACAATCGCGATGGCGTCAGTCAACGGTCAACATGAACCGTCACGATGGTCCGAAGTGAACAGTCGCGATGGTCACAGATGCGATGGCGTGAGCCAATCGCGATGGTCCAAATTTTGAGCTGTAGCGATGGTGTAAGGGTCTCGTCGCGATGGCGTGGCTAGTGAGCAATCGCGATGGTCTAATTTGACACGTGGCACTATCGAGGCGATGGCATGGGCCAATCGCGATGGCGTGGGGTCGACGGGATCATCGCGATGGTCAAGGACCGTCGTGATGATTCAAGTGAACCGTCGCGATGGCGTGAGACCGTCGCGATGGTCCGGTCGAGCCGTCGCAATGGCGTGAGCCAATCGCGATGGTGTGACACAATCGCGATGGTATGAGCCAATCGCGATGGTCCACCAAAGTGTGAATTTTTGAAAAGCAGCAATGGATTCCTAGAGGCGCAAGGGTCGCCTACACGCCCATGAACTCGCTTACCTCAAATTCCGAACTTGGCAGACCATCGTGATGGTCTGACACAGTCGGCAATTTCTAACAGAAAGTGATTTTCTTACCTTTTTGTAGCCTTCTTGATGCACTGGAGCTCTGTACCTACAAGAAAATTCAAAAACACACAAGTACACACAAGCACAAAAGCTCTCTCTCTCTCTCGCACATGCACAAATGAGGGGAAATGAGGAGAATGGGTGGATATGATGATTTTTTTGATTTTTTTGGAGATGAAGATGATGATGCGGTGATGAAGATGGAGTGTGGGGGAGGTGAAAAACACAAAAAACTAACTAAAAACCACAACAAAAACTGAAATTTTTACCTTCCAACGCCACTTCTTGCTATACTCTTACCATCACACATTCGTCCTAGACTCGATCCCCGGCAACGGTGCCAAATTTGGTGTCGCTCTAGCACAATGGTGAGAACCACGTTAAGAAGCTCCACCTCCTTAATGTCAATCCGCGGAAGAGATAGGAGTGATATGAAGATCATGAATGTGAGATGAAGTGAGAGTGAAGGTGAGAAGCATAGAGATGCACACACACATACACAAACACTACAAAGAGACAAGCAAGACACAATGGAAGGTGAGAAGTCAACTCTATTACTCAAGAACACTCTTACAAGCTCAAAATAGCTCTAAGCTCTTCTCTACTCACACAAGCTAACCCCAAAAATGAGCTCTCTAGCTCTTTTTATAGTTTCTAGACTAGTTTTGATCGGTTTCACATCTAGTGACCGGCATAGTTAAAAAATAGGTCCTATGTGCTATTTGAGAGGGTAAACGGTGTCTAAAAATAACCAAAATTGATACGCTCATTCTACCTAAGCTCCTCAAGCTTGAGGACTCCTCGGCTTGCACAAAATGGAGCTATGGATTACAAAAAAGGGTTTTTCTATGTTACATATGTTACAATAGTGATGAAAATCAATGTTGGAGGTTTTGAAGAATATTTATATAACATAAATCTTTGAAAAATTGATTCGGCTGGCTCCCTACTCTGTCTTTACATGCTTCCGCATCTTCTGTGCCTCTGGCTACTGCTAACAAAGTATTCAAATCTCTTAAGGAAAACAACACTTGGGAACTAGTACCCAAGAAGGAAGGCATGAAGATAGTCCAAAAGAGGGTGGTGTACAAGACCAAGAGTGTTAGGAGAGATGGTTGGATGCACTCAGAAGATTGAGTTGGTACTGCTAATCCTGCTTTGCACCAGCCCTCTTTGACTCCAGATATGCTTAGTAGACTCCTTGATCTTCCAAATGATACCAAAATATGCTATATGTACTTTGGAAATGATTTGAATAATGATTAGATCAAAACAGATGAGTTTGCACTTCACTAGACTTGAAAAACTTTCTATTTTGATCTTGATACCTGCTCAGTCTTTCACTCAGTATGACCAGCACACTTACAATTGGAAAAATTCCTCTTAGAGTTATTCAATTAGCTTAACAAGCTACCATTTGCAAGTGGAATGAGAAGAAATGATAAACTATACTCTGAGAAAGAAGTTTAGCAAAATTATATGTACCCCCGACTTTTTAGGAACTGTGCAGAAAAATACCAGAGACCACTTCGAGCGCGATTTCTCCGAGATGACTGATTCAATGACCTTCAAATTTTGTAGGCATGTAGTATGCTTGGAGCTGGTTCCAACAAGCTTTGAATCACTTGATTTGGTTCAATAGGCACTGAGATATGCCTCTTGGAAGTTGACAGACTTGGAGAAGATAACTCAAAAAATCACAGAGATAATGAATGTGACTCTTTCTATTAATTCACATGAATGTACAATCTCATTGGCTTGATAGATGTAGCCTAATGAGTTGGAGATGTGTAGGCTATAGTGTAGCACTCACACACTCAGAGATAGTGACAAAATGGAGCTCGGAAGTTCACTCACTATCCCGCGAGTTTTTACATTGACTTTTATATGTGATGGAGATGCATTTGAATTTCAAATTCAAACTAGGGATCCCTAGAATCTCTCCTCTAAAAGTAGGGAGATATTCTCTCCACTTACACCATCCATTTTCCACGAATCTAAACAAGTAGGTGTGTATACATAAATGCCAAGTCATTTAGACTTTTACAAGGAGTAAAATGGTAATAGTTCATAAGCATAAGTTCCTATGACTCTTGCTTCATGTAGAGATATCCTTCAAGGGTTCCAAGCCAAAGGTGAAGGCTTGAATTGCACCAACAGCTCCCCCTCAAGCAAAACACTTTGGCTTAAGTCTTCATCTTCAATCTTCAATCACATCCTGCAATCCAATCATGGATTTGAATCTGCATAATTTGTTTCCATCCAAAGCTTTAGTGAGTAAATCTGCACATTGCATATTAGTGGACACATAAGTCAATTGAATGTCTTTGCTAAGCAACTTTTCTCTCACATAGTGGTAATGAACCTCTATGTGTTTGGTTCTAGCATGATATATTGGATTAGCTGCAAGGTGAAGAGAACTTGTGTTGTCACCAAAAATAATTGGTGGCCTTGTATATAGGCCTAACTCTGTATACAAAAGCTTCAACCAGATAGCTTCTTGAGTGGCATTGGCTAGCCCTCTATACTCTGCTTCAGTAGATGACAAAGCTACTGTAGGTTGTTCCTTGGCTGACCAAGAAATAGGTTTATCACCTGCAAAACATATGTATCCTAATGTGCTTCTCCTGTCATCCTTGCATCCTGCCCAATTTGCATCTGAATACACTTTAATATCAATGTCTGATGTATAAGGAAAGTACAAACCATGGTTCTGAGTTCCCTTTAGATACTTCAAGATCTTCTTTGCTGCCTCTAGGTGAGGTACCCTTGGTTTGTGCATGAATTGGCTTAGCACACTAACTCCATATGCTATGTCAATTCTTGTTAAGGTAGCATAATTCAAACTACCAACCATACTTTGGTATCCTGTAATGTCTTGGAATTCATCACCTTCATGAGCACTAAGCTTTAGGTTGACCTCCATTGGAGTACTTGAGACTTTAAGCTTCCTGCAAATTAAACTTCTTCACAATGTCCTGTACATACTTCTTTTGAGTGATATATATACCTGAATTAGTGTAGACTAACTCAAGACCTAAAAAGTATTTCAATAATCCAAGATCATTGATCTTGAACTCCTTCATCATCTGTCCTTTGATGTGTCTAATACCATTGACATCATTGCAAGTAATGATGATGTCATCAACATAAACACACAAGTAGATTACCTCTGTACTACTCCTCTTTATGAATAGAGAAGTGTCAGCTTTACTCATCACAAATCCTTGGTCTTGGAGATATGTGTCAACCTGTAATTCCATGCTCTAGGTGCCTGCTTCAATCCATATAGAGCCTTCTTCAATTTACAAACATAATTTACCTTCTTGGGATCTTCATAGCCAGGTGGTTGTGACATGTAGACTTCTTCAGATATCCATCCATTCAAGAAAGCATTCTTGACATCTAATTGGTACATGTTCCAATTCTTGGATGCAGCTACACTCACCAATACTCTAATTTTTGGCATTTTAGCCACAGGAGAAAATGTCTCCTCATAATCAATGCCTTGGGTTTGTGCAAAACCCTTGGCTACCAACCTAGCTTTGTACCTGTTGATTGTTCCATCTGAGTTTCTCTTTAGTTTGTAGATCCATCTGGATCCTATCACCTTCATAGAGTCCTTCTTGGGTACCAAGTCCCATGTGTCACTCTCCTTGAGAGCTTCTATTTCTTCATCCATAGCTCCTTTCCATTCTGGTTTGGTGATTGCCTCTTCATATGTACCTGGTTCTTCATTCACCAAATCCTTTGCAAGATATACAGAATGCTTAGTTACAAGAGATGTGTCATACCCAAATCTGATTGGTCTTTTACTTTCTCTCTGAGATCTCCTAATTGACTGATTTGAGGATTTTGGAATATCCTCTAGCTGCTTCATCTTCATCTTTCCTTTGGACTTCCATGCTTTGAATTCCTCAAGGTTGATTGTGTCATCATCCTCTGAACTTGGATCTTCTTCCTTGCTTGGTTCTTCTTTGATTAGCTTTGGAAACTCCTCTTGCAAATCATAAGGTAGACTAACCTTCCTGCATTCATTCTCATACCATGAGTCATTCTCATCAAAGATGACATCTCTGCTTACCTTGAAACCTTTGTTTGAGGGGTTGTAGAATCTGTACCCTTTCTGGTTCAAGTCATAACCAATGAAGATACACTTTTCAGCTTTAGGGTCTAGCTTTCCCCTTACCTGTGAGGGAATATGCACATATGCAATACAACCAAAGATTTTGCAATGATCCAATGATGGTCTCTTACCATGCCAAGCTTCATAAGGTGTCATTCCATCAAGTGTCTTTGATGGCAACCTGTTAATAAGATAGGTGGTAGTAGATACACTCTCTGCCCAAAGATAATTTGGCAACTTCTTCTCATTAAGCATAGACCTAGCTGTTTCTACAATGAGTCTATTCCTTCTTTCAGCTACCCCATTTTGTTCAGGTGAGTACCTTGTAGTTATCTCCCTTTTGATGCCTCTTTCCTGCAAGAAATCTTCAAACTCATTGGAGAAGTATTCTCCTCCTCCATCTGACCTTAGCCTCTTCAAGTTTCTTCCTGTTTGGTTTTCAACAAGTGCAAGATACCTCTTGAAACAATTAAACACTTCATCTTTATGCTTCATAAAGTATAAGACAGTCCATCTTCTATAATCATCAATGAAAGATACATAGTACCTTGATCCTGAAATGGAGGGATCCTTGCTAGGTCCCCAAACATCTGTGTGTACCAAGTCTAGGTAGTCTTCATGCATGAAACCTTTCTTTGAATAGGGAAACCTGTGAGACTTACCAAACTGACAAGCACTACACTTGTAAATCATATGTTGCTTGGATACATTAGGTATCCCAAGCACACATTGATCCCTGCATATTTGCTTTAGGTTCTTTCACCTATGTGACCTAACCTCTTGTGCCATATTTCTAACTCTGAAAGTGTTTGATCCTTGTAATTGTATAAAGCAATGTTTTTGGTGTCTTCCAGCTCAAAAGTAAACAATCTACCTGATTTCTCTCCCTTGGCTATCCTTTTGAATCCATGTCTTGGATCTTCCACATATGCTCCATGTTGATTGAACCTGACCTGCAAACCTTTCTCCACAATCTGACCAACACTCATTAGGTTCTTGGTAATGGTTGGTACATAAAGTACCCTACTTAATAGGTTCTGGTTCCCATCACAAGTTTTCACATTTCCAATCTTTACAACAGAATGTTTAGTATCATCACATGTCTGTACCTGATGTTTGCCCTTGGGTTCTTCCAAATCAGAGAGTAGTGCCACATTACCAGCTACATGGTTAGAACACCCTGAATCAATATAAAATAAATGATCATCATTTGTACCTGCCTTGGAGGTCATATTCATGATCAATAGGGAGTCATCTTGCTCCTCTGTGTAGTTGTTGTAATCTCTTCTATTTTTGAATCCACCTTGGTAGTTACTATTGTTGTTGTGGTTGTAATTGTTGTTGTATTGATTGTTGTATCCATTGTAGCCTTGGTGTTGGTTGAATCTGCCTCTCCCTTGAGAGTATCCACCTCTTTGATAGCCTCTTCCTCTCTGATTCTTATAATTTCTGTAGCACTCATCTGTGGTATGGTTAGACAATCCACAAATGTTGCATGGTGATGAGTTGTAGGGTCTCCCCCTACCTTGCTTACCTCCTCTGCCCCTGCCTCTTGAAGATCTACCTCTCCCTGCATAATTAGCTTGGGAGGTAGAGCCTTCTTCTTCTTGCTTCTTCCCTTTACCTTTATCCTTAACTTTCTTATCAGTATATAGAGCAGAGGGGTTATTACCTTTTGATTGATCTCCAGCCTTTGTAAACTTTGCTTCATGTGTGAATAGTTGGCCCATGAGAGTTGTGAGATCTGGGGTATGCATGTCCATGTAGAGATCCATTGCAGTGGTGAAGCTCTCCCACTTATCATCTGCCTTTAGTCCATTGATTACTTGCCTTACTATTTGTTCCTCTTCAATCTCCTCACCAATGCTTGCTAATTGGTCTGCCACATCCTTGATCTTGGTCACAAATTCTGAGACTGATTGCTTTGGTTGCTTCCTAAGGGTTGTGAATTCAATCCACAATTGATTCTTCCTGGCCCTTGTGTTAGAAGAAAAGTATGATGACAAGGTTTCCCAAGTCTCTTGGGAAGTCTTACAATTCCCGATGTGAGGTAAAAGGAAATCAGATATAGAGTTAAGAAGATAAGACCTTGCCAAAGCATCTTTTGCACACCATGTGTTGAGCCTCTCTTGTTCATCCTTGGTGGGTAGTCCTCTAGCTTTGAATGAGGGCAATTCCTCATCTCCTGAGATGAATCCAAATAAGCTTCTTCCTTGTAGATAGGTCTTCATCCTTAGAGATCAAGCTTGGTAATTGCTCCTGTCCAATTTGTCAATGAATGAAGGAAAACCATCTCCCATGTTACCTTATTTGCTCTGATACCACTGTTAGGAGAGATGGTTGGATGCACTCAGAAGATTGAGTTGGTACTGGTAATCTTGCTTTGCACCAGCCCTCTTTGACTCTAGATATGCTTAGTAGACTCCTTGAGCTTCCAAATGATACCAAAATATGCTATATGTACTTTGGAAATGATTTGAATAATGATTAGATCAAAACAGATGAGTTTGCACTTCACTAGACTTGAAAAACTTTCTATTTTGATCTTGATACCTGCTCAGTCTTTCACTCAGTATGACCAGCACACTTACAATTGGAAAAATTCCTCTTAGAGTTATTCAATTAGCTTAACAAGCTACCATTTGCAAGTGGAATGAGAAGAAATGATAAACTATACTCTGAGAAAGAAGTTTAGCAAAATTATATGTACCCCCGACTTTTTAGGAACTCTGCAGAAAAATACCAGAGACCACTTCGAGCGAGATTTCTCCGAGATGACTGATTCAATGACCTTCAAAATTTGTAGGCATGTAGTATGCTTGGAGCTGGTTCCAACAAGCTTTGAATCACTTGATTTGGTTCAGTAGGCAGTGAGATATGCCTCTTGGAAGTTGACAGACTTCGAGAAGATAACTCAGAAAATCACAGAGATAATGAATGTGACTCTTTCTATTAATTCACATGAATGTACAATCTCATTGGCTTGATAGATGTAGCCTAATGAGTTGGAGATGTGTAGGCTATAGTGTAGCACTCACACACTCAGAGATAGTGACAAAATGGAGCTCGGAAGTTCACTCACTATCCCGCGAGTTTTTACATTGACTTTTATATGTGATGGAGATGCATTTGAATTTCAAATTCAAACTAGGGCTCCCTAGAATCTCTCCTCTAAAAGTAGGGAGATATTCTCTCCACTTACACCATCCATTTTCCACGAATCTAAACAAGTAGGTGTGTATACATAAATGCCAAGTCATTTAGACTTTTACAAGGAGTAAAATGGTAATAGTTCATAAGCATAAGTTCCTATGACTCTTGCTTCATGTAGAGATATCCTTCAAGGGTTCCAAGCCAAAGGTGAAGGCTTGAATTGCACCAACAAAGAGGAATGCAGATGGTAACTTGGCAAGGTAGAAGGCTAGACTAGAAGCCAAAGGCTTCACATAGACACAAGGGGTGGATTATGAGGGGGCTTTTAGCCTTGTGGCAAACAAGGCTACCATTAGAGCTCTCATAGCCCTATGTGTAGCAAGGAGGTGGCCTATCTACCAAATGGACATAAAGAATGCTTTCTTGAATGGTGAGGTAAAAGAAGAGGTTTTCATGGACCAACCTCAAGGGTATGTAGATCCACAACATCCTAGCTATGTTTGTAGAATGAAGAAGGCCTTGTATGGCCTAAATCAAGCCCCAAGGTCTTGGAATGAAAGGCTAGTGGTCTTCTTGAAGAGATGTGGTTTCTCTCCAAGTGATGCAGATCCATCCTTGTATATGAAGAAGACAAATGACAGGATATGATTCATATGCATATATGTAGATGATCTTCTTGTGACAAAATCTGATGATGTAGGCATAAGAACCATGAAAAAGAAGCTTGGAAGAGAGTTCAAAATCTTATATTTAGGTACAATGGACCAAGTTGCATATATCTTCACCAAAAGCTTGGATATGACCAAGTTAAAAAAGTTTTCAAAATCTATGAGCTTACTAGATATGGACATTACCACATTAAGCTTGAGGGGGAGTGTTAAAAGTGTGAATTATGCAAGCTCTAGGTGGACGTTGTGTGGGGGTGTTAGATATGCTCAATGCCTCACCCTTATGTAATACCACCATTTTTCCATAACACTCTTTTTTGTAAGGTCCCATTATGAGGAGACGCCATGTGAGAGTGTTGGACATTGGTAGGTTCCTAAGTTTGAGGTTAGATGAGGTCTAGAGTGTTGGAACATCAAGCTTACACTATGCTTGAGGGATATTTGATCTACATCAAAAGCTATTGCTTGGATTACATTGAAAGAATATCCATTCAAGCATTCTTTTACCTATGCTCATTTATTGTATTCTAATAAAAGATTTTTCATGAATCTTTTACCATTATAAAAGCCTAGAACTTTACACATGTAAAAGTAGAAAAAGAGAGATAATCTTCCATGAATTTGAGGTGATTGAGTGGCAATCAATGAATCAATCAATCACCTAAAAGTAAATCAAACTAGATCTTCACGTTCCTAGATTGTAGGAAGGTGATCCCTCCAAAAACTAATCTCACCTTCGTTTGAATTCTAAATCAACTTTTAGAAGCTGTGGAGAGCTTCAAGATTCTATAAAAAGACTTCAAGTAGCTTGTACATTACATGGAAGCAATATACATACACTTGTGGCCATCATTGTCTTGCTTCTTCATTTTTCTGCATCATCTTCTTCAACAATAGTAAGCTTGCAGAGGCTGCTACTCTCTCTACAGAGCTTCAAATTGGATGACAAAGTACACATTGGAAAGGTATTCATGTATAGTTTATGTATTTACATGTGCAAAGCATTTTGTTTAGTGAATTGGGATAAATCATAGTTTTTCTATCTCGAGATCTATCTCTATGCATTCCTAAAAAATAGGAGGTACCATTGTTGAATGTCTAATTCATTCCAAAAGAATATTTTTCTTATTTTATGTACTCTTGTGCATCCTATAGACTCAACCCTATGTGTATCACACCTCCAAAAGGAGTTTTTCTAATTGTCATCATGCTGGTTGCTATGAGCATTTGACGTTGATTGTCTCATCCAAAGATCAAAGGTTTTTTGAGCTAGTCAATGCACAAACCTATCCATTTTGTATCAAATATTTCTCCTTGATGCTCCAAAGTACATATTGAATTTTATTGCACTTATCGCATGCCTATAAGTTGAGCCTCCATAAGCTCAAGGTCTGGTCTTGTGCCGGTTGGCTAAACAAAATGTCTTCACTTTGCCACTCAGTTTTCTACCTCCTACAAGCTTCTCCAAGTTCTTTCAGTGGTATTAGAGATAGATCAAGATGGATGATGAATTTCCCTAAATGATTGAGAAGCTTGATCGACACAACTATGTGGCTTGGAAAATCAGAATGGAGGCCTATTTGCAAGGTAGAAATCTTTATGGAATTGTAGCAGATTATGAAGCTATGCCTATTCCAAGATCCAAACGACGACCTACACAAGAGGAGACATATAAGCTCACACTTTGGTTAAGCAAGTTCGTACAAACTAAAATCTATCCTTGACGTTCTATTAGCACATATTAGAGGATGCAAGACATCTCAAGAGACTTGGGATGCCCTAGAGACTTTCTTTTCTACTACTACCAAAGCAAGAAAGAATCATCTTTGGAACGAGTTCAACCAAATGAAGAAGAGTCCAAAACAAACCAATGCTTAGTTTGTTACAAAGCTCAAGGAAGTTGCTGATCAATTGGAATCCATTGGAGAGCTGATTGAAGAAGAGGGTGTTAAGAAGAAAATTCACAATGGGTTTAAAAGTGATAAGCAATAGCAATCCTTCACCACGGCTTATGATCTCATCATCGATGTGCAAATTCTAGACTTCAACATCTTTCTTGGAAAAATCTTCAATCAAGCGGCCAACAATAGCATAAAGGAAGGTAACTCCTATAATGGTAATTCAACTAGTGCTCTATATGTAGATAAGAAGGGCAAGAAGTTGAATGGCAACAAGAAGGAAGAAGATGAAGAAGAGACTTCTCAAGCCAACTTTGCAAGCAAGAGCAAGTGGAAAGGGAAGAAGAAAGGACCAAATCATGACAAAGCCAAAGGTCAAAATGTTCAACCTTGTGCCATCTTTGATACAACCAAACACCACTCAGAATTGTTGGTTCAATGGGTGGACCTAGAAAGGTAGTAGAAGAGGTGGATATGGTGGACACAACTTCTGTTGGAGCAAGTCTATGACAAGCCTAAGTATTGGCTTGAGTCCCACAAAGTCATAGAAAAAGCCTTAAAATGAAGACTATGTAAACTTCACTTGTGAACTACCTCTTGTAACTTTTGAAAAGTTTACTTAATGTAAAAGTAAGAGAATCTTAAGTGGTTGAGTCCACTTGATCAAGAATGGAAAGAGGAGCCACGAATTCGCGATTTGTGGTAGGTAGAGAATCAAATCAATCATTGATTGATTGGAGAGTGATTGAGGGAAGTTAGCCTCCCAAACTCAACTATAAATAGATGGCAGTTTTAGTCGTGGTTAGAGAGACCTATGTGAAGACCTCCAAGAGCTGAGCTTTATGCCATATCAAGGTGTGATTACAAGGCACACATATGTATCAGTAAGTCATTGTATTGTACAAGCAATATACTTTCATTTTCATGATTATTTGAGTTTATCTTTCCATGTTCTTGTGAAGTGTACTACTCACTGCCATTACTCTCAGTTTTCTCAGTCAGCTTGCAGAGATGTTTTCTTTGAGCTTGGTGCATCATTTTCAGTGATTTAACTTGGTAAAGTTAGCTCTATAAGTCTACAGGGTTGCAATCTTCAGTTATGTTCATTTGAAGTCAACAGGGTCTGTTCATTTTCACTTCTCTGTCAGGTACCCGACTTTTTCACTCATCTTGTGAGAGGTGTTTCTCAGTGGTTACGTATCCAAATTCAGTGATTTAATACTTGTTGGATGCAGCTTACTGTCTAGTATAACCATACAAATTTTCATAATCATTGGATTCCTACATTTTGAGTTATGTTGATGTTTCTGCTCACTGGTCTCAAACTGTAGCAGCCCGTGAAAATCGGGATGATGTCATCAGTTGTTAAAACTCATTCTCAGTGTGTGGTTCATTATTTTTGATGAGATTACTCTTGAAAGTTAGCTCTTTAAGTTACCTAGACTTCCTAAGAGGAATTAAGCTAATTGCTGCTGTGCTCAGAGAATTATGTAAAACACTGGACAGGTGTATGAACCAAGAATAGCAAGTTTTCACCTCTAACTCCAACTTATCTGTTTTGATCTATCTTTTTTAGAGTGATCTTCCAAGGTACATAGGGTGTCTAATACATCCATTGGCAAGCTAAAAGGGCCCCATATACTCCTGGAGTTCAATTGGCTGGTGTAGATCAAGGATTTTGCAACACCTCTTCATCTTCAAGCACATACCTATCCATCTCATCACAGTGGTATCAGAGCAAGGTTGGACAACATGGCAGATGGATTTCCTTCATCAATTGACAAA
This sequence comes from Ceratopteris richardii, assembly GCA_020310875.1. NCBI lineage: Eukaryota > Viridiplantae > Streptophyta > Polypodiopsida > Polypodiales > Pteridaceae > Ceratopteris > Ceratopteris richardii. Next base: position 184,152,441 of record CM035413.1, read on the forward strand.
TTGGACAGAGGTAACTACTCAGCTTGGTCATTAAGAATGGAAGCCTATCTCCAAGGTAGAAGTTTATATGGTTATGTGGCTAGAGATGAAGTTATGCCAAGTTTCAGGAACAAAAGTCAACCAACACAAGAAGAGCAAGAAAGATTGAGCACATGGTGCTCCAAGGATGCACTTGCAAGGTCTTATCTCCTCAACTCTATCTCAGATTTTTTGTTGCCTCACATTAGAAGTTGTAAGACATCTCACGAAGTGTGGGATGCACATGAAGGTTTCTTTTCTTCAAGTACTAAAGCTAGGAAGCATCAACTATGGCTGGATTTCACAACTCTCAAGAAGGCTCCCAAACAAAATGTGACTGATTTTGTCACAAAACTCAAGGACATAGCAGATCAGTTGGGAAGCATTGGAGAGGTAATAGATGAAGAGCAAATTGTAAGGCAGGTCATCAATGGATTGAAGGCAGATGACAAGTGGGAAGCATTCACCACAGCTATGGATTTGTACATGGACATGCATGTACCTGATTTCAATACACTCATTGGACAACTACTTACCCAAGAGGCAAAGCTTATCAAAAATGGAGAAAGCTCTAAAGGTAATCAATCTTCAGCTTTATACACAGATAAAAGCAAGTCTAAAGATAACAAAGGAAAGGCAAAGAAAGTGGATGATGAAGCAGGTACATATCAAGCTAACTATGTAGGTAGAGGAAGACATGGCAGAGGTAGAGGAAGAGGAGGTAGACAAGGCAGGGGGAGATCCCAAGACTCCAACTCATGTTCTATTTGTGGATTAACTAATCATACAACTAAAAATTGCTTTAGGAATTCCAAGAATCAAAGAGGAAGAGGATACAATAGAGGAAGTTATGGCTACTCAAGAGGAAGGTTCAACAATTATCATGGCAACTACAACAACTACAATCATTCAAACTATCAAGGAGGCTACAAAGGAAGGAGAGACTACAATAACTACACAGAAGACTCAAACAAAGAGGATTCATTATTGATCATGAACCTGGCTATGCCACAAGGTAAATGTGATGAGCATGTTTTCTACATAGATTCAGGTTGTTCAAATCATGTGGCAGGAAATGTGGCACTACTATCAGATTTAGAAGATCCAAGGAATAAGCATGAGGTACAAACAGGAGATGATACAAAACATCCTGTGGAGAAAATAGGTAATGTCAAAGCACCTGATGGAAACATCAACCTACTCAGTAAGGTACTCTATGTCCCTACCAATACAAAGAATTTGATAAGTGTTGGGCAGATAGTAGAGAAAGGGTTGCAAGTCAGGTTCACAAAAGCAGGAGCATTTGTTGAAGATCCAAGTCAAGGATTCAGAAGAATTTCAAAAGGTGAAAAGACAGGTAGATTGTTCACATTTGAATTACAGGACACTAGAAACATTGCTCTCTTTAATTATGGTAGTCAGACACTCACAGAATTGGAAGTATGGCACAAAAGGTTAGCACATATTGGTGAAAGGTCATTAAAGCAAATCTGCAGGGACCAAAGTGTACTTGGACTTCCTAATTTGTCAAAACAACATATTATTTATAAGTGTAGTGCATGTCAATTTGGAAAGTCTCACAGGTTACCATTCATGAAGAAAGGTTATATGCATGGAGATCTCTTGAGTTGGTTCATACAGATGTTTGGGGATCTAGCAAGGAAGCTTCAATATCTGGATCAACGTATTATGTTTTCTTTATTGATGATTGCAGCAGATGGACTATCCTATTCTTTATGAAACACAAAGATGAAGTTTTTTCATGTTTCAGAAGATATTTGGCTCTTGTGGAGAATCAAACAGGTAAATCACTAAAAAGGCTAAGGTCAGATGGAGGGGGAGAATACTTCTCCCATGAGTTTGATTCTTTTCTTCAAGAAAGAGGAATCAAAAGAGAGGTAACTACAAGGTACACTCCTGAGCAAAATGGAGTGGCAGAAAGGAGGAATAGGAGAATTGTTGAAGCTGCAAGGTCTATGTTAAATGAAAAGCATTTACCTAATTACTTATGGGCCAAGGCTATATCTACAGCAACTTACTTGATTAACAGGTTGCCTTCAAAATCCCTTGATGGGATGACTCCATATGAGGCTTGGAATGGAAGAAGGCCAAGCTTAGATCATTGTAAAATTTTTGGATGTATTGCTTTTGCTCATTTTCCTTCACAGGTTAGAGGCAAGATGGATCCAAAGGCAGAAAGGTGTGTATTTATTGGATATGACAACAATCAAAAGGGCTACAGGTTATACAACCCTACCAACAAAGGATTCTTGGTAAGCAGAGATGTAGTTTTTGATGAGAACAATTCATGGTATGAAGATTCATGCAGGAAGATCAATTTACCATATGATCTTGAAGAAGATTTTCCAAAGCTTGGTAGAGAACAATCAAAGATTGAAGAACAAGACACCTCAGAGGATGATGAAGAATCTCACATGGAAAAGATCAAAGCATGGAAGTCTAAAGGTAAAGCAAAATTGCAGGAACCTGGACATGAGGCAGAATCATCACATCATGGCCTAAGAAGATCTATGAGGGAAAAGAAAAAACCAGAAAGGTATGGGTTTGACAACTCATTAGTAACTAAACATTCTATCTACATAGCACAAGACATAAACCAAGAGGAGCCATCATCATTTGAAGAGGCCAAAGCAAAAGCAGAATGGAAGCATGCAATGAAGGAAGAGATCGAAGCACTTGAGGAAAACAACACTTGGGATTTGGTGCCCAAGACTTCATCCATGAAGGTAATAGGCTCAAGATGGGTCTATAAACTCAAGAAGAATTCTGATGGCTCCATTAACAGGTATAAGGCAAGGCTTGTGGCAAAAGGCTTTGCACAAACTCAGGGAATTGATTATGAGGAGACCTTCTCTCCTGTGGCAAAGATGCCTACTATTAGGGTTTTGCTTAGTATTGCCTCTTCCAAGAATTGGAAGATACTTCAACTAGATGTAAAGAATGCATTTTTGAATTGTTGGATAACAGAAGAGGTATATATGGCACAACCACCTGGTTTTGAGAATCAAGTTTATCCTGATTATGTGTGTAAACTTAACAAAGCATTGTATGGTCTCAAGCAAGCTCCAAGAGCTTGGAATTTCAGGCTTGTTTCATTCTTGCAGGACAAAGGCTTTCAACCAAGCAAGGCAGATCCTTCACTCTTTATTAAAAAGAGTAATTCCGAGGTCATCTACCTATGTGTATATGTAGATGATATTATATTGACAGGAAATGATGCAGATGGTATGAAGAAGATCAAAGATCAGATGAGAGAAGAGTTCAAGATAAGTGATTTGGGTTCACTTACCTACTTTCTAGGTTTGGAAGTTGTCTACAAAGATCATGTTTTGTTTCTCACTCAAAGAAAGTACATTAAAGACATGTTGGCAAAATTCAAGATGCAAGATTGTAAGATTCCAAGTACTCCAATGGAGGTCAATCACAAATTGAGCTCACATGAAGGTGAACTCATAGAGGACATCACATCATATCAAAGTCTAGTGGGTAGTCTCAACTATGCCACATTGACAAGAGTAGATATATGTTACAGTGTGAGTGTGCTAAGTCAATTTATGCACACACCAAGGAAACCACATATGGATGCTGCCAAAAGGATTCTCAAGTATCTCAAAGGAACCATAAATGAAGGACTTTATTATCCTTATGTATCTGATTTAGGTTTGAAGCTATTTTCTGATGCAGATTGGGCTGGCTCCAAGGAAGATAGAAGGAGCACTTCAGGTTATCTTACCTTTGCAGGTTCAAAGCTTATTTCATGGTCATCCAAGAAGCAACCCACAGTTGCTCTCTCTTCTACTAAAGCTGAATACAGAGGTCTTGCCATAGCTACTCAAGAAGCTATGTGGATGAAGACATTGTTCAAAGATCTTGGATTGGAGTTTGGAACTTCAACTATTTTTGGTGACAATACGAGTTCTATTCATTTGGCTGCTAATCCTATTTTTCATGCAAGGACTAAACATATTGAAGTTCATTATCACTATGTACGAGAGAAGGTTCTAAGCAAAGAGATTCAAATATCATATGTGTCCACTCATCAACAATGTGCAGATATTCTAACCAAATCATTGGATGGTACAAAGCTTTGCAAATTCAAGGCTATGATTGGTTTGCAGGTAATCTTGGAAGATTGAAGACCTCAAGCATACTTGGCTTGAGGGGGAGCTATTGGACCAAGTCTATGACAAGCCTAAGTATTGGCTTGAGTCCCATAAAGTCATAGAAAAAGCCCTAAAATGAAGACTATGTAAACTTCACTTGTGAACTACCTCTTGTAACTTTTGAAGAGTTTACTTAATGTAAAAGTAAGAGAATCTTAAGTGGTTGAGTCCACTTGATCAAGAATGGAAAGAGGAGCCAAAAATTCGTGATTTGTGGTAGGTAGAGAATCAAATCAATCATTGATTGATTGGAGAGTGATTGAGGGAAGTTAGCCTCCCAAACTCAACTATAAATAGATGGCAGTTTTAGTCGTGGTTAGAGAGACCTATGTGAAGACCTCCAAGAGTTGAGCTTTATGCCATATCAAGGTGTGATTACAAAGCACAAATATGTATCAGTAAGTCATTGTATTGTACAAGCAATATACTTTCATTTTCATGATTATTTGAGTTCATCTTTCCATGTTCTTGTGAAGTGTACTACTCACTGCCATTACTCTCAGTTTTCTCAGTCAGCTTGCAGAGATGTTTTCTCTGAGCTTGGTGCATCATTTTCAGTGCTTTAACTTGGTAAAGTTAGCTCTATAAGTCTACTATATGCTCACAAATATTCATGTCATTTGGATGTTGCAATCTTCAGTTATGTTCATTTGAAGTCAACAGGGTCTGTTCATTTTCACTTCTTTGTAAGGTACCCGACTTTTTGACTCATCTTGTCAGAGGTGTTTCTCAGTGGTTACTTATCCAAATTCAGTTATTTAATACTTGTTGGATTGAGCGTACTGTCTAGTATAACCATACAAATTTTCGTAATCATTGGATTTCTACAGTTTGAGTTATGTTGATTTGTCTGCTCCCTAGTCTCAAACTGTAGCAGCCCGTGAAAATCGGGATGATGTCATCAGTTGTTAAAACTCATTCTCAATGTGTGGTTCATTATTTTTTATGAGATTACTCTTGAAAGTTAGCTCTTTAAACTACCTAGACTTCCCCAAGAGGAATTAAGCTAATTGCTGATGTGCTCAGAGAATTATGTAAAACACTGGACAGGTGTATGAACCAAGAATAGCAAGTTTTCACCTCTAAGCTAACTCCAACTTATCTGTTTTGATCTATCTTTTTGAGAGTGATCTTCCAAGGTACATAGGGTGACTAATACATCCATTGGCAAGCTAAAAGGGCCCATCATATACTCTTGGAGTTCAACTGGTGTAGATCAAGGATTTTGCAACACCTCTTCATCTTCAAGCACATACCTATCCATCTCTTCACAATTTCAACAATAACAATAGGGGCCATAATAGAAGGGAACTCAACAACCATTTAGAAGATCAAGCACATGAGGACTCATTGCTTCTAATGAATATAAGCCACAAAGAAGGTAAAGAGGATGATCATTCGTTGTACATAGAGTCAAGATGCTCAAATAATGATGCAAGCAACATTGGTCTTCGATCTGATTTGGAAATTCCAAAGCAAGAACATGAAGTTCAAAGAGGGGATGACACAAAGCACAATGTGGAGAATATTAATAATTTCAAAGCTTCCAATGGTAGGACAATAAACCTATAGGTTCACCTTTGGAGATGAATCATAAACTTACTATTTATGAAGGTGAGAAAATTGAAGACATTAAAGAATATCAAAGATTGGTAGGTAACTTGATAAATGCTACGTATAGAAGACTAGATATATCATATAGTGTGGGAGTGCTTAGTCAGTTCATGTAGTCACCTAGAAGGCCACACATGGATGTTGCAAAGAGAGTACTCAAGAACACAAAAGGAAAACTTAAAGAAGGTTTATTCTATCCTTACTCTTCAAATTTGGATATCAAAATCTATTCAGATGTAGATTGGGCAAGAGCTAAGGATGATAGAAGAAGTACCTTTGCTTACTTAGCATTTGCACGCTCAAAGCTAGTCTCATGGAGTTCTAAGAAGCAAGCAACAAATGATTTATCCTCAATTGAAGTAGAGTACAAAGGTTTGACCATAGAAGCTCAATAGGCAATATGGTTAAAAGCATTGTATATAGATTTGGGACTTGTGAGCTCCATACCTCATATACTTGGAGATAATGTAAGTTCCATGCATCTAGTAGCAAACCCTATTTTTCATGCAAGAACCAAACACATAGATGTTAATTATTACTTTATCACGGAGAAGCTCATGGCAAAGTAGATTGAAATTTCTTTTTTTCCAACTGAAAAGCAAGTAGCAGATATGATGATGAAGGCAATGATGGAATAAAGCTTTGTAGATTCAAAGTTATCGCAGGTATTCAACCTATTAGAGAATGAAGACTCAAGCATACTTTAGCTTGAGGGGGAGTTGTTTGAACATGAAGTTTACACTATGCTTGAGGTCTATTTTATCTACATCAAAATCTATCTCTTGGATTACATTGAAAGAATATCCATTGAAGCTTTCTTTTACCTATGCTCATTTATTGTCTTTTTTTTTAAAAAATATTTTTTGGATATTCTACCACTATGAAAGCCTAGAAATTTACACATGTAACAACAGTATAAAAAGAGGGATAATCTTCCACAAATTTGAGGTGGTTGAGTTGCAATCAATGAATCATTCAATCACCTAAAAGCAGATCAAACTAGATCTTCACTTTTTGTAGATTCTAGGAAAGTGAATTGATTCACTTCAACACATATTCATGGCTTCATTTGAATTTAAAATCCACTTGTAGTAGTCGTGGCGCACTTCGAGTCTATATAAAGACTTCAAATAACTTGTACATTACATGGAAGCAATATACATAAACTTGTGGTCATCATTTTCTTGCTCCTTCATTTTTGTGCATCATCTTCTTCAATAGAAATAAGCTTGTAGAGGCTACTACTCTCTAATTGGATGAAACTGTTAGAAACGATGGATGGACACTCCAAGAAATGAGTATGTACTACCAATCCCTAATTAGTACCGGCCCCTTTGTGCTTCAGAGTTGAGTTGTAGTCGCTCTTAGCTTTCCAATGACACTAGACAATTGCCTATTTATTGGAAATATTGTGAGAAATGATTGATTCAAGACAAACTACTTCCAAGTTGAAGGATCAATGAAAACCTTCTATTTTTGTTCAGATACCTGCTGGTTGTTAAGCTTAGTGCTTCCAGTATAGTAGGAATTAGACACAATCCTTTTGGAGATATCCAATAAGTTGAATGAGCTAATGATTCCAAGTGGAATCACTTGAAAAGATGCACTATACACAGAGCAATGAATTTACCAATCAAATCATTACCCCTAATTTTTTAGGACCTCTCCAAAGTTTGACCAGTAGGTACCTCGACGTGCTTTTCTCCAAATTTTCTGAATGGATTATCTTTACACTTTGTGAGCATGTAGAGGCCTTGGAGTCCATTCCAACAAGCTATAGAACATTGAAATTGGTGAAGAAATGATTGAGAAGCTTGATCGACACAACTATGCGGCTTGGCAAATCAGAATGGAGGCCTATTTGCAAGGTAGAAATCTTTATGGAATTGTAGCAGATGATGAAGCTATGCCTATTCCAAGATCCAAACGACGACCTACACAAGAGGAGACATATAAGCTCACACTTTGGTTAAGCAAGTTCGTACAAAATAAAATCTATCTTTGACGTTCTATTAGCACATATTAGAGGATGCAAGACATCTCAAGAGACTTGGGATGCCCTAGAGACTTTCTTTTCTACTACTACCAAAGCAAGAAAGAATCATCTTTGGAACGAGTTCAACCAAATGAAGAAGAGTCCAAAACAAACCAACACTTAGTTTGTTACAAAGCTCAAGGAAGTTGCTGATCGATTGGCATCCATTGGAGAGCTGATTGAAGAAGAGGGTGTTAGGAAGCAAATTCACAATGGGTTTCAAAGTGATAAGCAATGGCAATCCTTCACCACGGCTTATGATCTCATCATCGATGTGCAAATTCTAGACTTCAACATCTTTCTTGGAAAAATCTTCAATCAAGCGGCCAACAATAGCATAAAGGAAGGTAACTCATATATTGGTAATTCAACTAGTGCTCTATATGTAGATAAGAAGGGCAAGAAGTTGAATGGCAACAAGAAGGAAGAAGATGAAGAGGAGACTTCTCAAGCGAACTTTGCAAGCAAGAGCAAGTGGAAAGGGAAGAAGAAAGGACCAAATCATGACAAAGCCAAAGGTCAAAATGTTCAACCTTGTGCCATCTTTGATACGACCAAACACCACTCAGAATTGTTGGTTCAATGGGTGGACTTAGAAAGGTAGTAGAAGAGGTGGATATGGTGGACACAACTTCAACAATAACAATAAGGGCCATAATAGAAGGGACCTCAACAACCATTTAGAAGATCAAGCACATGACGACTCATTGCTTCTAATGAATATAAGCCACAAAGAAGGTAAAGAGGATGATCATTCGTTGTACATAGATTCAAGATGCTCAAATCATGTTGCAAGCAACATTGTTCTTCGATCTGATTTGGAAATTCCAAAGCAAGAACATGAAGTTCAAAGAGGGGATGACACAAAGCACAATGTGGAGAATATTAATAATTTCAAAGCTTCCAATGGTAGGACAATAAACCTATAGGTTCACCTTTGGAGATGAATCATAAACTTACTATTTATGAAGATGAGAAAATTGAAGACATTAAAGAATATCAAAGATTGGTAGGTAACTTGATAAATGCTACTTATACAAGACTAGATATATCATATAGTGTGGGAGTGCTTAGTCAGTTCATGCAGTCACGTAGAAGGCCACACATGGATGTTGCAAAGACAGTACTCAAGTACACCAAAGGAAAACTTAATGAAGGTTTATTCTATCCTTACTCTTCAGATTTGGATATCAAAATCTATTCAGATGTAGATTGGGCAATGTGAAGAGAGATGGTGGATGCAATCCAAAGATGAGTAGGTGCCGCTACAACCAGCTTCACACCAGCCAACTAAGACTTCAGAGTTGATTAATAGACCCTTTGAGCTTCCTAAATCCACCAAAATATCAGCCAAGTACTTTGGAACATGTATCCCAAAAGTTTAAGTCAAGACAGACTAGTTGCGAAATGACTAGCTCCCAAAACTTGCTATTTTTGGACATACACCTGCGGGAAAAAATGAACAGTGCTCTCAACCTGGTAGGAATTAGAAAAATTCTTTTTGGGCATAGCAAATAGACTTAGCAAGCTTCCCAATCCAAGTTAAAACACTTCAAATGATGGACTGAGCACTGAGAAAAAGTTTCATCAATTTCTGGAACATGCCCACCATTCTTGGGGCTCTGCAGAGATAGACCAGTGAGCAGTAAATTGCAGATATCTTCAACACTATTAATCGAATGATCATGCAAATTTATATCGGAAAGTACACAGTAAGAGCTATCCAACGCACTTTAAAACACTGAAAATGGATCAGTAGAACTCGAGATATGACCTTCTGAAGGTACTGCTCCGAGTGAGTATAGCAGAGAACAAAACAGAGAAGTACATGATAATAAATGTATAGATTCACATATGATTACAACCACATTGGCAATGAATCTTTGCACAATGGGAGTAGAATGATAGAGCTATGGATTAAGCTCTTCAATCTCTACAAAATGACATGAAGTGGTCACGTACAAGGCTTGCTAATCGCCTCTTCCTTCTTGCTCCTTTTATAGCTATTCTTGGAGGGAGTTTTGAATTCGAATTCGAATGGCTCCACCTAAAAGTGATCCCCAAAGTTAGGAGAGATTCCCTCAGCTCAGAAATTCGTGATTTTGGTAGTTGGAGCCATGAGTTTGCTTTTACATCATGCATGAGGTAAGCCATTCTTTTTCTTTTTTCTTTTTCCAAATACAAGAGATAAAAATGAACTCTTTTACAAGAGGTGTTCACATGACTACACATGTGACTTACAAATGAGGATAATATCAAGCATATCAAGCATGTAGGCTTGGGTAAAATGCACCAACAGGCAAGAGCTAAGGATGATAGAAGAAGTACCTTTGCTTACTTAGCATTTGCACGCTCAAAGCTAGTCTCATGGAGTTCTAAGAAGCAAGCAACAAATGATTTATCCTCAATTGAAGTAGAGTACAAAGGTTTGACCATAGAAGCTCAATAGGCAATATGGTTAAAAGCATTGTACATAGATTTGGGACTTGTGAGCTCCATACCTCATATACTTGGAGATAATGTAAGTTCCATGCATCTAGTAGCAAACCCTATTTTTCATGCAAGAACCAAACACATAGAGGTTAATTATTACTTTATCACGGAGAAGCTCATGGCAAAGTAGATTTAAATTTCTTTTTTTCCAACTGAAAAGCAAGTAGCAGATATGATGATGAAGGCAATGATGGAATAAAGCTTTGTAGATTCAAAGTTATCGTAGGTATTCAACCTATTAGAGAATGAAGACTCAAGCATACTTTAGCTTGAGGGGGAGCTGTTTGAACATGGAGTTTACACTATGCTTCAGGTGTATTTTATCTACATCAAAATCTATCTCTTGGATTACATTGAAAGAATATCCATTGAAGCTTTCTTTTACCTATGCTCATTTATTGTCTTTTTTTAAAAAATATTTTTTGGATATTTTACCACTATGAAAGCCTAGAAATTTACACATGTAACAACAGTATAAAAAGAGGGATAATGCTCCACAAATTTGAGGTGGTTGAGTTGCAATCAATGAATCATTCAATCACCTAAAAGCAGATCAAACTAGATCTTCACTTTTTGTAGATTCTAGGAAAGTGAATTGATTCACTTCAACACATATTCATGGCTTCATTTGAATTTAAAATCCACTTGTAGTAGTCGTGGAGCACTTCGAGTCTATATAAAGACTTCAAATAACTTGTACATTACATGGAAGCAATATACATAAACTTGTGGTCATCATTGTCTTGCTCCTTCATTTTTGTGCATCATCTTCTTCAACAGAAATAAGCTTGTAGAGGCTACTACTCTCTAATTGGATGAAACTGTTAGAAATGATGGATGGACACTCCAAGAAATGAGTATGTACTACCAATCCCTAATTAGTATCGGCCCCTTTGTGCTTCAGAGTTGAGTTGTAGTCGCTCTTAGCTTTCCAATGACACTAAACAAGTGCCTATTGTGAAAAATGATTGATTCAAGACAAACTACTTCCAAGTTGAAGGATCAATGAAAACCTTCTATTTTTGTTCAGATACCTGCTGGTTGTTAAGCTTAGTGCTTCCAGTATAGTAGGAATTAGACACAATCCTTTTGGAGATATCCAATTAGCTGAATGAGCTAATGATTCCAAGTGGAATCACTTGAAAAGATGCACTATACACAGAGAAATGAATTTACAACTGAAAAGCAAGTAGCAGATATGATGATGAAGGCAATGATGGAATAAAGCTTTGTAGATTCAAAGTTATCGCAGGTATTCAACCTATTAGAGAATGAAGACTCAAGCATACTTTAGCTTGAGGGGGAGTTGTTTGAGCATGAAGTTTACACTATGCTTGAGGTGTATTTGATCTACATCAAAAGCTATCACTTGGATTACATCGAAAGAATATCCATTGAAGCTTTCTTTTACCTATGCTCATTTATTGTTGTTTTTCAAAAAAATATTTTTTGGATATTTTACCACTATGAAAGCCTAGAGCTTTATACATGTAACAATAGTATAAAAAGAGGGATAATCTTCCACAAATTTGAGGTGGTTGAGTTGCAATCAATGAATCATTCAATCACCTAAAATTAGATCAAGCTAGATCTTCACTTTTTGTAGATTGTAGGAAAGTGAATTGATTCCCTCCAACACATATTCATGGCTTCATTTGAATTTAAAATCCACTTGTAGTAGTCGTGAAGCACTTCAAGAGTCTATATAGAGACTTCAAATAACTTGTACATTACATGGAAGCAATATACATACACTTGTGGTCATCATTGTCGTGATCCTTCATTTTTCTGCATCATCTTCTTCAACAGAAATAAGCTTGTAGAGGCTACTACTCTCTCTATAGAGCTTCAAATTGGATGAAATTGTTAGAAACGATGGATGAAAACTCCAAGAAATGAGTATGTACTACAAATCCCTACTTAGTACCGGCCCCTTTGTGCTTCAGATTTGAGTTGTAGGCCCTCTTAGCTTTCCACTGACACTAAACAAGTGCCTATATACTTTGGAAATATTGTGAGAAATGATTGATTCAAGACAAACTACTTCCAAGTTGAAGGATCAATGGAAACCTTCTATTTTTGTTCAGACACCTATTGGTTGTCAAGCTTAGTACTTCCAGTATAGTAGGAATTAGACACAATCCTTTTGGAGATATCAAATTAGCTGAATGAGCTAATTATTCCAAGTGGAATCACTTGAAATGATGCAGTATACACAGAGCAATGAATTTAGCAATCAAATAAGTACCCCTACTTTTTTAGGACCTCTCCAGAGTTTGACTAGTAGGTACTTCGACATGAGTTTCTCCAAATTTGCTGAATGGATTATCTTTACACTTTGTGAGCATGTAGAGGCCTTGGAGTTGATTCCAAAAAGCTATAGAACATTGAAAATGGTGAAGAAATGACTGAGATATGAGCAGTACAAAGTGATTGTTCTGAGTAATGTTAAAAGCACTTCTGTCAAATCGCTTTTAATCTCCTTTCGGGTTCTTGGGGATGGTTAGGGGTCTCACAGTGGAGAGGCCCTTTATGTAATTTTCCCAAATTAACTATTCAACTAGACAGTAACTATACGTCAAGGCAACAACTTCCGCAACACAAGTACGATTCTTCGATTACGGTTATCTTTACACAGTAGTTTATCGTGCGAATTAGCAATCACATAGTCGCACAAACTCTTAATGTTAAGACAACGTTACTGTATTAATAATGAGTTACTGTAATTCAACAAGAACAGAGTAACAGTACTTAAGATATCCACAAGTCTGCAACACAGCGTCCCCGCACGGTCGCCTAGACAGACAGTCTGGCAAACCCATTGTTTTTGAAGAACATCGTAATGCCTTTTCATTAATGGATAAAAAGTTACAACTATTCGCTATGCCTTTTCAGTGCATGCGATATATGAAAAATACAATCCAATTCCGGTGGCCTAACAGTGGCATGCACGGTGGACTCGAACCCGCAAAGAAAAATAAAACTAAGGCTCATCAACTATGCCTTGTATGTACATAGTTCTGGCTAATTTAAATGTTCGGGTGATGTTTTGTTTCAGGGAATCCAGCATAACCTTCAATGTGTCTGGCTCTACTAGTTGTGCATCAGTTCTGACTGAACTTGCCACAATAACTTGACTCATCAGTGGATCGGTCTGTGTCTGCAAAAATGCTTCTTGTAAATAGAATTCGTTGGCTATGGCCGCATCTCGTCTGACCTTCATATCAGCAATTTGACCATCAACTCTAGAAAATCTTTCTGCTTGAAATCCCAACTGATTTTCTCTGTGTTCCAGCTCCTGAGCTTGATATTGGATGGTTTTGTAATACGCATCCCTTTCTTTCATAATACCTTCCAGCTCTTTCTTCAACTATAGATACTTATCGATCTCCTTTGTGAACTCTTGATCTCTCTGAAACAATCTTTCAGTGACATTATGTTACTCGGCTTCAACTTTAAGCACATTGGCCGCAAGTGATTGTGAGGCTTCTTCTAACACATTGAGGGTATCCCTTGTACTACGAAGCTCATTTCCTAAAGCATTCATGGCATCTGTCTTGTCTGTAAGTTCTTGCTTCAGAGTAGTTATTTCGGTGTCGCACTGAGCAAGCAGGTTATCCTTTTCCTTTAATTGATCTTGAAGTTGTTGCAACTGAGTCTGCAATGCATGATTCTCAGCTTTGACTACCACGGCTTCTTTTTGGAGGGGAGCGATGTCGGCTTCAAGCAAATCCACTTTACTTTGCAACTCCTGCTGGATGTGCTGAGTTGCGAGCTTCAACTGGTTGGGTAGTTGTTGAGAAAATTGTATAAGTAGACGGCCCATAGCCTCCAATTCAGTGAACATTACGGTCGGAGGAGGGAGAGCAGAAGGGGGTTCTGATGAAGAGGCTGAGAACAGATGAGGGGAGGGTGGTGGAGAGTAATCGGGAGAAGAGGATGGAGGAGTAGGAGCATCGGGAAGTACAGGGGCGAGTGCATGAGTACATACTACACCGGGCTCAGCAGGGTTAGTTGGTGGAGGAAGGGGGAGAAGGGTGTTCTGCATCAGGATTAGTCCGGTTGTATTCTGATTTGTTGCCTCAGCTTGTTTGATCACGACCTCAGCATTGGCAATCACTTCTATGATGATTGCTGCTACAATTTCGTTCATAGTTGCCTCATCCTGCTGATGAAAATCCTCCCGAGAAGATACTTCTTCGGATTCTTCCATGCACATGTCTTGTTCCTGCTGCTTGAGTGGAGAAGAGGGAACTGATGATTCAACATGGAGGGAAGTGGCAGTGTCGTGGAAGACGTCAGTTTCATGACCGACAGTGGATCCTTGCACCTGGCTTTCAGAGGGGCTAACACATCTGCGTTTTCGACGAAAAAGTTGACGCAGATCTTCATCATCATCTTCGTCCTCAAGCATTTGAGTAGATCCTTCATTTAACAAGAAAGGAGCGGTTGGAGGCGGTTGCACGGCTTGGATCGCTGGAAAGAGGAAGGTGAGGATATGAGGTAGACGGGAACGAGGAAGGTCACCCTTAGTGACTTTTTTGATAACCTTCACGCAATCACAGTGAACATGCCGGAAAAAGAAAGACGTGAAATTTACAAGCTCACGGGAGGCAGTATCTATCATCGAATAGAATGGTCGAGAAATACCATATGTGCATTTCTCTAAATTCAGGATGGCTACCAAAAACTGTAGAGTTGTACGCTCTGGTTCAGGTCTACACAAAATGGCATACTCATTAGATGAGTGTCGGGGAAACAATTCTTTCATGGTTGCCACGAAAAGAAGTGGACCATTCTCCAAGCCTTCCCGAGGGAGTCAAAAAGCTTCAGCAAACGTAGCTAAAGTAATGACTACAGGAGATGGTAAACAAGCAATGGGCCAACACTGCTCTATAGCAGGTGTGGCGGCGATGGCAGAAATGATCTGCACATGGAATGGATGACACTCCACTGAATGCCAAGGCAATTCAGCGAAGGCCAATAGACCACGGATGCGCAAATACTCACTCACTTCGGGAGTGAGGCCTGCACGGAAAGTTGCGACATTCGCGAGTGCTTCCATGGCGCACAAGTAAACACGAGCACACAGAATACAAAGAACACACAATCACACAAACACAATAGCGATTATCAGTGGAAAAAACAAGATTAAGTAAGAACATGGACAACATTAGGAGGCAAAAACCCTAATCATCACGCAGTATTGGCGAGATATCCTTCATGATTACGACATGCATGCATGATAAAAAACAGTAACATAGGGTGGCATTTAATCATAGTTAGATACCAAAACGAGGAGATTACGTTCATTGGTCAACCGAAATACGGGACTAAAAAGAAAAACAAGTGACACTCGAAAAAGAGTAAGTATACATCAGAGGTTATCAGAGACGATTGGTGATATGGATGAAGCTTAGAACCATTAATCACTTTTGGCAGGAGAACACCTGTTAACGTCGCCAATCGAAAAGTTGTTGGTCCCACTTGTTCAGCAATCCGGTATGGACCGAACCACCATAATTTAAATTTTCCGGTAGCGCGATTGGCTTTAGCATTATAAAATAAAACAAGTTGGTCAACCATAAAGATAGGGGTTTTTAGGAAGTGGTCATGAGTACGGGCTTGACAGAGCTGAACTTCTTGGAGAGTCATGAAGCTTTCCCAACAGTGTTCATCCAATGATCAGAGCGCATCCAACTGAAATGGAAAAGATCCTTTCGGCAGCAATTTCTAAGATAATGCAACGCGCAGACTTGGTACCACTACTTCCATTGGCACAATAGCTTCAAGGCCATAAGCGAGTTTAAACGGAGTCATTCCAATAGCCACTTTGTACGTGGTCCGGTAAGCCCACAGTATAGCAGGTAAGAGCTGATTCCAATGTTCCGGACATTCCAAGATCAATTTGCAAAGCATATTCAACAGAGTCTTATTGGTACTTTCAGCCAGACCATTAGCACGTGGATAGTATGGTGAGCTGAATTTATGCATAATCTAAAAAGTTTGAGTCATCACTTGCATTACGTTGTTGGCAAAATGTGTTCTTTGGTCCATCACTAGCTCCAGAGGTAACCCATATCGCGGGAAAACATCCTTCATCAAACATTTGGCCACCGATACAGCTGTGGTAGAACATAAAGACCAAGCTTTTGCCCATCTAGTGGCATAATATATACAATTCAATATGTATCGATTGTTGGTGAAGGTCGCTGGTGGTATTATTGGGCCAATAAAATCTAGACCCCACTTTTGGAAGGGTTCCAAAGGTAAGACAGGTTGAAGAGGAAAGAAGTGTCACTGCAAGGGCTGTCTAGACCGTTGACAGGCATCACACTGCTGCACAAATTGAACCACATCTCTGTACATTGTAGGCCACCATAGCCCACTTTGTAGAATTTTCCAGTGAGTGAGATCAGTTGCGAAGTGTCCTCCAGAGGGTAATGAATGAGCCATGACAATGACTGAATACGCTTGATGTGGAGGAATGCATCAAAGTAAAACACCAGTATGATCTATATAATACAATTGACCCATAATCAACCGGAAGTGTTGACTGTAGACCGCCATTTTTCGGCACAAAGTAGCGGAAGTATGAGGAGGAAGACATCCGTCAGTGAGAAAAGTTAGTAACGTATCATAGTATGTAAGAGCAACAGGAGGTTTTGCAGATTCATTAGAAGTTGTCTCGGTGACGTAAATCACCGGTGTAGTGTCATCAACATGTACCGAAGACTCACCGGAATCCAATCAAGATAAAAAATCCACCAAAACATGTGTTGTGCCGTGTCGATGAATAACTTCATAATCAAACTCCTATAATAGTAAAACCCATCTTGCCAATCTACCACCTAAATGTTGCTACCGAACCAAGTACACCAGTGCAGCATGATCCACATGGAAAGTAAATTTACAGCTTAGTAAGTAATGCCAAAATTTCTTAACAGAGTATACCAACCCAAGACATTCTCATTCTGTCACAGAGTAATTTCTCTCCGCAGGAGCTAATCGACGGCTCGCATAGTACACACGCCGAAACCATTTGTCGGTTTGTTTCATAAGGACACTACCAATCGCAATATCTGACGCATCCACGAAGACATGGAACGGTCGATCCCAATCAGGTGGTTGCAGGATCGGTGCCTGCGTCAATAAGACCTTCAACCGATCAAATGCACTTTGGCACTCCTGAGTCCATTCATACTTCTGCGGAGCGCTGGTCATAAGTCGATTAAGTGGTGTCGCTAAATGAGCTAACCACCGTAAATGTCTGCCATGCCACCGGATTTGGCCAAGAAAGCGCATAACTTCTTTTGGTGTCTTTGGGACTGGTGCTTCCAACACGGCGGCTACTTTATCCGGATCTACCTATATGCCTTGTTTAGAAATAATATGGCCAAGCAGTTTGCCACAAGAGACCGCAAAAACTAATTTGGTAGGATTCAAACATAACCGATACTCTTGGCTTTTTTCAAAACAACATCGTAAATGATACAGGTGCGCCGAAGTGGCACCAAATAAGGAAAAATCATCCAAATTTACTTGCATAAATGTGGTCAAGTAAGGTGAAAAGACTTTTTGCATACATCTTTGGAATGTATTCGGGGCATTCCGCAAACCGAACCACATTACAGTGCAAGCATAGACACCCCAGTTTGTGATAAAAGGTATATTCGGTATATCCTGTTCGGCCATCCTCACCTAATTATATCCACTGTAGCCATCTAGAAAAGAATACATTTGGTGACCTGCTACCTTGTCGAGCATCGTGTCCAAAAAAGGGAGAGGGAACGGATCCGGTACGGTGGCGGTGTTAAGTTTTCGGTAGTCGACACAAATGCGTAACTGCTTATGTTTCTTCGGCACTATAACTATTGGTGATATCCACTCAGCATGGTCAATTGGCACAATAAATCCCACCTTCAATAAAGGATCAAGTTCAGCTTTCACCTGTGCCGCATAATTAGGGTTCATCCTATAGGTAGGTTGTTTCATAGGCATCGCATCCGGTTTGAGCACTACCCGATGTTGATAAATCCGTGGGTCAAAAACCTTTCATATCTCTCTAGTCCCAAGCAAAAACATCTGAGAATTCACGAAGAAGTTGTACCAAATCATCTTGAAATTGCTCTACTAATCCGACCCTAATTTTGATTGGCCTCGGGTTGATCGTATCGCCCAAATTGTATGTTACTAATTGATCCTCCGGTACATAAAATTGGCGAGGTTTCACAAAATCATCAGCGGGGTGAAACAGTTGTTGTAAGGTTGCTTCCTCCATTGCTAGGCCATCATCGGCTTCTACAGCTCCGGTCATTGGGACGACCATACAAGCTGCCGGACTCCAATTGTCTGCTAGCGACTGTAAATCCACAATACCTAATGGGATCAGATCCTTATTCGTCTTGAGGAAAGCCTCTTCTTCATCATCAGATAGCCCATCCATCATATGGACTGGCTCTACTATATATGGCCATGCGTGTAGATCACAGGGTTGCATAGCATCCAGTGCAACTATATATTTCTGGTGATTGTTCTTAAAAATTAACTCTTGAGCTGACCAATCCTGCACAATTTTAGCTTGCTTAAGCCACGGTCGACCGAAAAGTAAGTTGTAGTCGAGGCTAGATTCAGGTAAATCCAAGACTACGAAAGTCATATTAAATGTAGTTCCCTGCAGGGTTATCGGGATGTTACGTACTAAGCCTACCGGATGGACTCGTGATTGGTCTGCCATTCGCACAACAAATTGTACGGGTTCAATTTGGGTCAAACCCAATTTCTTGCAGAGTGCGGCTGTTGCAATATTCACACCCGACCCACCATCAATTAAAACTTGGTTAATCTTCTGATTTTTATACCAGACGGTGATCAATGGGACTGAATGATCCACCGTAGAATCCATCTCCGGTTGTATGGTCGCCGTCGCCGGAGTACATGAAGGTTCGGGACTAACCTGCTGTTGGAATTGCTATCTTACGCCTAGAACTAAGGCGAGCAACTGTCCCAAAGGGAGTGTGATTGAAGCCTTAGACAAAATGTCCCATACCTGATCTGTTTGAGCTGTGGTCATTACCGATTCTGGTGGTGATTCTAATGTTGTTGGGGCAGAGTTCTGTTCATTCGATCTTGCCTATGGCAGAGGGACATGTGTTATCGGAATTGGATAAGGAAACAGAGTCGGCTCCTTAGCTGTCCATTGACTAGCCTTTGCAAACATCCGCTGCTGCTCACGAATTCCAGGCTCGAAAACTTTCGCTGCTGGTTGCAACTATTTACCTGATCTTGTCTGTACCACAGTTGCTTGCGATTCAATTGGGGAGATATAAACCATGTTAGTCATCATATTTTGTCGTTCTTCCTTCCTTTTGTCGTACTCTGCTGCTTCCTTGCAAAATCTATGGATATGGGTAACCTCGCCACAAAAATGACATCGAGAGGATGGAAGAGAGGTACCTTCCGCCGATGTACCTGCCTGCCATCGAGTTTGATTAAAGTTGTTACTTTGCAGTGCTCGAGAATTCCTATATCCCTATTGCTGATTGGGTCGTAACTGTGGCGGCACATAATGGGTTGTTGGCTGCCCTGGTTCCTGTATTATAGCGTTTACGGCCACTCTACCCTGCACCTTTGCATTATATGCACAGGTTTCTGTTGAGTGTCCTGTTGTGTTACAGATGGCACAATACATCTGGTTGATGGCACATGTAGAACTGGTGTGACGTGGATTCTTGCACTTAGTACAATGCACCTCTTTGGATGGATCATCAGCTACGTTCTTACTGGCTTTCAACCATTCCAGGTCCTCCGTAAAACCTCCAACTTTGTGATCCAACTGTAAGGCCTGTTGGAAGTGATGGCTGGGTACAATCAGAAGATCAAGTTGGTGCTGCTAGACCTGCTTCACACCTGCCCTCTCTTCTATTCAGATATAGTTAGAAGACTCCTTGAGCTTCCAAATGACACCAAGAAACTATATATGTGCTTTACAAAATGATTGAGTAATGACCAAATCAAAACAGATGATTTTGAACCTTCACAACTCCAAAAAACTTTCTATTCCTGTAATGATACCTGCTCAGTCCTAAGCTCAGTGTGACCAGCACACTTGCAATTGGATTAATTCCTTCTGGGAGTATTAAATTAACTTAACAAGCTACTATTAGCAAGTTAAATCACTTCAATTAACAAACTATACACTGAGCATGATCTTTAGCAAAATCTGAGACACCCCCGATTTTTTAGGAACTACTCAGAAAAATACCAGTGTCTGCCTCGACTGAGATTTCTCCCAATTGGCTGAATAGAATGACTTGAAATTTTGTAGAGTTGTAGAATGCTTTGAGCTGGTTCCAATGAGCTTTGAATCATCCAATTTGGTTTAGTAGATCTTGAGATATGCCCTGTTGAAGTTGACAGACTTGAAGATGGTCACACAGAGAAAAAACAGAGATAATGACAATGAGTATATGTATTGAATCTATCAAATGTACATTCCCATTGGCATGTAGAGTGATGCCCAATGGTACTCAGAGGTGTAGGCTTAATAGTAGCTCTCACACACTCAATGTATTGCTTGGAATTACCTCGGGAAATGAACCACACTGCCCGCGACTTTTTCATTGGCTTTTATAAGAGTTTGAAGAGAGTTTGAATTTCAAATTCAAAATGTAGGCTCCCTCAATTCTCTCATCTACTCACATGGAGATATTCTCTCCATTCATACCTTTCAAATTCCACGACTTTTGAAGGTTGGTAAGATTACATAAAGTCATATTGACTTTTACATGAAGTAAAATGTAACTAAGCATAGGCATGTGTTCCTATGGTCTTCCTTCAAATGAAGTCTTCAGGAATTACTCCAAGCTCTTGTAAAATCTTCAATGTTGATATCCAATGTTCTTCAAATCTTTATGTTGATTCTTCAAGGCACAAAACAAAGCCAAGTGTTAAGGCTTGTTTGCACCAACAACTCCCCCTCAAGCCAAACACTTGCTTGAGTCTTCATCTTTAATCTTCAATGATGTCCTGTAATCCAATCATGGATTTAAACCTGCATAGCTTGCTCCCATCCAAGGCTTTTGTAAGCAAATCTGCACATTGTATATTAGTAGACACATATGATAATTGGATTTCCTTGCTAAGTAATTTCTCCCTCACATAGTGGTAATGGACCTCTATGTGTTTTGTCCTAGCATGATACACAGGATTAGCTGCTAGGTGAAGTGAACTTGTGTTATCACCAAATATGATAGGTGACCTTGTGTATAGGCCCAATTCTGAATATAGTAGCTTCAACCATATTGCTTCTTGAGTGGCATTGGCTAGCCCTCTGTACTCTGCCTCAGTAGATGATAGGGCTACTGTGGGTTGTTTCTTGGATGACCAAGAAATTGGTTTATCACCTGCAAAGCATATGTAACCAGATGTACTCCTCCTGTCATCCTTGCAACCTGCCCAATTTGCATCTGAGTATACCTTAATGTCAATGTCTGATGAGTATGGAAAATACAAACCATGATTTTGTGTTCCCTTTAGGTACTTTACTATCTTCTTGGCTGCCTCCAAATGTGGTACTCTTGGCTTATGCATAAATTGGCTAAGTACACTAACACCATATGAGATATCAATCCTGGTTAAGGTAGCATAATTAAGACTACCTACCAAACTTTGGTAACCTGTAATATCCTTAAGCTCTTCTCCTTCATGTGCACTAAGTTTGTGGTTGACCTCCATAGGAATGTTTGAGATCTTAGCTTCCTGCAAATTAAACTTCTTGACCATGTCCTGAATGTACTTCTTCTGAGTAATAAATATACCTGAATTTGTGTAGACCAATTCAAGTCCTAGGAAGTACTTCAATAATCCAAGATCATTGATCTTGAATTCCTTCATCATTTGACTTTTGATATATCTTATCCCATTCACATCATTACCTGTAATAATGATGTCATCAACATAGACACACAAGTATATTACCTCTGAATTGTTCTTCTTTATAAACAATGAAGTATCTGCTTTACTCATCACAAATCCTTGATCCAAGAGATAGGTTGTCAATCTGTAATTCCATGCTCTAGGTGCCTGCTTCAATCCATACAGAGCCTTCTTCAATTTACAAACATGATTTACCTTATTGGGATCCTCATAGCCAGGTGGTTGTGACATGTAGACCTCTTCAGATATCCATCCATTTAAGAATGCATTCTTCACATCCAATTGGTACATGTTCCAATTCTTGGATGCAGCTACACTCACCATAATTCTGATAGTTGGCATCTTAGCCACAGGAGAAAATGTCTCCTCATAATCAATGCCTTGGGTTTGTGCAAAACCCTTGGCTACCAACCTAGCTTTATACCTGTTTATTGTACCATCTGAGTTCCTCTTGAGTTTGTAGATCCATCTTGATCCTATAACTTTCATGGAGTCCTTCTTGGGTACCAAGTCCCAAGTATCACTCTCCTTGAGAGCCTCCATTTCTTCATCCATTGCTTCCTTCCATTCTGGTTTAGTAATTGCTTCTTCATATGTACCTGGTTCTTCATTCAAGATATCCTTTGCAAGATATACAGAGTGCTTGGTTACAAGTGAAGTATCATACCCATACCTAATTGGTTTCTTCTTTTCTCTTTGAGATCTCCTCATAGCTTGAGTTGAGGATTCTGGATTGTCTTCAAGTTGCTTCATCTTCATCTTCCCTTTGGATTTCCAAGCCTTGAACTCTTCAATGTTGATGGTGTCTTCATCATCTGAGCTTGTGTCCTCCTTCTGAGTTGGTTCTTGCCTGACAAGCTTTGGAAAGTCTTCTTCCATATCATAAGGTAGGTTAACTTTCCTGCACTCATTTTCATACCATGAATCATTTTCATCAAAGATGACATCTCTGCTTACCTTGAAGCCTTTGTTTGAGGGGTTATAGAACCTGTATCCTTTCTGATTCAAATCATAACCAATAAAGATACACTTTTCAGCCTTAGGGTCTAGCTTTCCCCTTACCTGTGAGGGAATATGCACATATGCAACACACCCAAAGATCTTGCAATGATCCAGAGATGGTCTCTTACCATGCCAAGCCTCATAGGGTGTCATTCCATCAAGTGTCTTTGATGGCAACCTGTTAATTAAATATGTGGCAGTAGATACACTTTCTGCCCAAAGATAATTTGGTAGTTTTTTCTCATTAAGCATAGACCTAGCTGTCTCCACAATGAGTCTATTCCTTCTTTCAGCTACCCCATTTTGTTCAGGTGAGTACCTTGTGGTAATCTCCCTCTTGATGCCTCTTTCCTGCAAGAATTCTTCAAAATCATTTGAGAAGTATTCTCCACCACCATCAGACCTTAACCTCTTCAAATGTCTACCTGTTTGATTCTCAACTAATGCAAGATACCTTTTGAAACAATTAAATGCTTCATCTTTATGTTTCATGAAGTACAAGACAGTCCATCTGCTATAATCATCTATAAAGGACACATAGTACCTTGATCCAGATATGGATGGCTCCTTGCTTGGTCCCCAAACATCTGTATGCACCAATTCCAAGTAGTCTTCATGCATAAAACCTTTCTTAGTATAGGGCAATCTGTGTGACTTACCAAACTGACAAGCCCCACACTTGTATATCATATGTTGCTTGGATACATTAGGTATCCCAAGCACACATTGATCTCTACTCATTTGCTTTATGGTCCTCTCTCCAATGTGACCCAATCTCTTGTGCCACATCTCCAATTCTGATAGGGTTTGGTCCTTATAGTTGTACAAGGCAATATTCTTAGTATCTTCAAGTTCAAAGGTAAACAATCTACCTGACTTCTCTCCCTTGGCTATCCTTCTGAATCCATGTCTTGGATCCTCCACATATGCACCATGTTGAGTGAACCTGACCTGTAGACCTTTTTCAACAATCTGACCTACACTCATCAGATTCTTGGTGATTGTTGGAACATACAATACTCTGCTTAGTAAATTCTGATTACCATCACTTGTTTTGACATTGCCTACTTTAACCACTGAGTGTTTAGTGTCATCACCTGTCTGCACTTGGTGCTTGCCTTTAGGTTCTTCCAAATGAGAGAGTAAGGCAACATTCCCAGCTACATGGTTAGAGCAACCTGAATCAATATAGAACAAATGATCATCATTGATACCTGATTTAGATGTCATGTTCATAATCAACAAGGAATCATCTTGATCCTCTGCATAATTGTTGTAATCCTTCTTGTTTCTATATCCACCTTGATAATTGCCATTGTGATTGTAGCTATTGTTGTTGTAATTATTGTTGTAGCCATGGTAGCTTTGAGATTGATTGAATCTGCCTCTGCCTTGGGAATATCCTCCTCTTTGGTGACCTCTTCCTCTTTGGTTCTTGTAGTTCTTGTAGCATTCATCTGTAGTATGGTTAGACAAGCCACAGATATTGCATGGAGATTGATTATAGGGTCTCCCCCTACCTGACTTACCTCCTCTGCCCCTACCTCTAGATGATCTACCTCTCCCTGCATAGTTTGCTTGGGAGGTAGATCCTTCTTCATCAACCTTCTTACTTTTACCCTTATCTTTAGACTTCTTATCTGTATATAGGGCAGAGGGATTGTTACCTTTTGATTGCTCTCCATTCTTTGTGATCTTTGCTTCATGTGTAAAGAGTTGTCCAATGAGAGTTGTTAAATCAGGTGCTTGGATGTCCATGTACAAGTCCATTGCAGTGGTAAAGCTCTCCCACTTGTCATCTGCCTTTAGTCCATTGATCACTTGTCTAACTATTTGTTCTTCTTCAATTTCTTCTCCAACACTTGCAAGTTGATCTGCAATGTCTTTGACTTTGGTGACAAAATCTGAAACACATTGTTTTGATTGCTTCCTAAGAGTTGTAAACTCAATCCATAGCTGATTCTTTCTGGCCCTTGTGCTTGATGAAAAGTATGTTGACAAGGTTTCCCAAGTCTCTTGGGAAGTCTTACAGTTCCTTACATGAGGTAGAAGGAAATCAGAGATAGAGTTTAGAAGATATGACCTTGCCAAAGCATCTTTAGCACACCATTGGTTGAGCCTCTCATGTTCATCCTTTGTAGGTAGGCCTCTGGTTTTGAATGAGGGCAACTCCTCATCTCCTGATATGTATCCATACAAGCTTCTCCCTTGTAGATAGGTCTTCATTCTCAATGACCAAGCCTGGTAGTTATTTCTATCCAATTTGTCAATGAAGGAAGGGAAACCATCACCCATAATTACCTTATTTGCTCTGATACCACTGTTGGAAGTGATGGCTGGGTACAATCAGAAGATCAAGTTGGTGCTGCTAGACCTGCTTCACACCTGCCCTCTCTTCTATTCAGATATAGTTAGAAGACTCCTTCAGCTTCCAAATGACACCAAGAAACTATATATGTGCTTTACAAAATGATTGAGTAATGACCAAATCAAAACAGATGATTTTGAACCTTCACAACTCCAAAAAACTTTCTATTCCTGTAATGATACCTGCTCAGTCCTAAGCTCAGTGTGACCAGCACACTTGCAATTGGATTAATTCCTTCTGGGAGTATTAAATTAACTTAACAAGCTACTATTAGCAAGTTAAATCACTTCAATTAACAAACTATACACTGAGCATGATCTTTAGCAAAATCTGAGACACCCCAGATTTTTTAGGAACTACTCAGAAAAATACCAGTGTCTGCCTCGACTGAGATTTCTCCCAATTGGCTGAATAGAATGACTTGCAATTTTGTAGAGTTGTAGAATGCTTTGAGCTGGTTCCAATGAGCTTTGAATCATCCAATTTGGTTTAGTAGATCTTGAGATATGCCCTGTTAAAGTTGACAGACTTGAAGATGGTCACACAGAGAAAAAACAGAGATAATGACAATGAGTATATGTATTGAATCTATCAAATGTACATTCCCATTGGCATGTAGAGTGATGCCCAATGGTACTCAGAGGTGTAGGCTTAATAGTAGCTCTCACACACTCAATGTATTGCTTGGAATTACCTCGGGAAATGAACCACATTGCCCGCGACTTTTTCATTGGCTTTTATAAGAGTTTGAAGAGAGTTTGAATTTCAAATTCAAAATGTAGGCTCCCTCAATTCTCTCATCTACTCACATGGAGATATTCTCTCCATTCATACCTTTCAAATTCCACGACTTTTGAAGGTTGGTAAGATTACATAAAGTCATATTGACTTTTACATGAAGTAAAATGTAACTAAGCATAGGCATGTGTTCCTATGGTCTTCCTTCAAATGAAGTCTTCAGGAATTACTCCAAGCTCTTGTAAAATCTTCAATGTTGATATCCAATGTTCTTCAAATCTTTATGTTGATTCTTCAAGGCACAAAACAAAGCCAAGTGTTAAGGCTTGTTTGCACCAACAAGGCCATCAGAATTACAACGTCCAATGTCATTCCATCAACACAACAAATGATCATGATTTGTCTTAATTGTGGGTTCAGTCCGTTAATGAACCATTGTGTTATGACATCATCTGGCAGGTTGGCGTGTGCCAGAGGCAGCTGCCGCAAATGAGTTCTGAACAATGTCGCATACTCTTGAACACTCTGGTGTGGTTTCTGTCTATTGTTCTGCAAATAGTCAAAGATTTCTGTAGGATTCTTCTTCAAATGAAACCTTTGTAAAAACGCGTCTCTCACCTCATCATAGTTACCGAAACGATTAATATCATATTCAGTCAACCACCTTGTTGCTTCATTAACCAATGTGGCCTGAAATACAATGGCCTTGTATGCCACATCCGGTGGATGATTCAACATTGCATAACTGATCTTGAATGTGCAAACATGTGCATCGGGGTCATCTCCTGAAAATCCACCCAATTTGTATATGTCACTCCGGTTGGAAACGGTCGAGGTGGAATGATTGGCTGTGGTGGAATGATTGGCTGTGGTTGCTGCTGTTGCTGCTACTGAAATTGCGGTTGCGGCTGTGGGGGCATTTGCTGCTGTGACTGTGAACCACTCATGGTGCTATTGTGGGTAGTATTGTTGTTATCTATCTATTGAGGGGGTGTCTCTTGTCCTTCATAATTTGTATTATCAGCCTGCTCTCCTGCCAGTTCAAAAAGATCGTTGAATCTCTTACTTATCTCCAAATCAAATATCCTGTCCTCAGCTTTGGTATCGAAACTAGGTAAGCTTGCCCCAAAAAGTGGTGAACGTAATAAGGGTCCACCAGGCAGCACCACACTATCATCGAAAAATTTCAAATTCCCACCAACTAGTATCGAATTTCCACCGAAACTTATCGAACCTTCACTAAACCAGGTTGCCCTTTCACCGGAAACGGTCTCACTTGGTAACACAACTTTATTATCAAAAATGGTCGAATTCTGACCAGATAGTGTCGGACTAACTCCGCACTACGTCTTAGTACACCCAGAAGTCACTGTACCTTCTCCAAAAGGCACCGGATTCACATCGGAGTTCACCGGAATCTCATCATGTGTCACCGAACTAGCACCGGAAACGCTACTGACTGGCTCCGATCCTTCTACAACTAGACTTAACTGGCCTGCACTTCTACCACCCGAGGGTGTCCCTAATAAATTTGGAACTACCCAAGGATGTTGATCTCTCCTATACTTCGGATAGGGCTCACGGGAACGAGTAACTGGCATATATCACTTCTTCAACTAGTGGTTACTATTATCCACTGCTTGCCTTGCGTACTGCTCTTCCCTCACTGATTATTCCCAATTTTCCATCTTCCCAAAGACGGCGCCAATGTTAAAAGCAACTTCTATCAAATTGCTTTTAATCTCGTTTCAGGTTCTTGGGGATGGCTAGGGGTCTGACAGTGCAGAGGCCCTTTATGTAATTTTCCCAAATTAACTATTCAAAGTAGACAGTAACTATACGTCAAGGCAACAACTTCCGCAACATAATTACGATTCTTCGATTACAGTTATCTTTACACAGTAGTTTATCGCGCGAATTGGCAATCACACAGTCGCACAGACTCTTAATGGTAACAATACTCAAGATATCCACAAGTCTGCAACACAGCGTCTCCGCACGGTCGCCCAGACAGTTAGTCTGGCAAACCCGTTGTTTCCGAAGAACACCATAATGCCTTTTCATTAATGGATAAAAAGTTACAACTATTCGCTATGCCTTTTTGGTGCGTGCGATATATGAAAAATACAATCCAATTCCGGCGGCCTAACAGTAACTATGACAGAGAGACCATAGATGAAAGTATTGATCTATTGTATTAGAAAACAATGTTGTACATGATCATTGGCATGATAATCAATGCCTAATGATAATGAGTAGTATAGGCTATGAAGTGAGCCTCACTCTCTTACAATGTAATCAATAAGAACTCGAAATTGAAGTGATCTATACCGTGAGTTTTGTCAATCATCGTTTATAGATGAGTCAATTGAATTTTGAATTTGAATTCTTCATTGGCTCTCACTAAAAGTGGTCCTCTAATGTAGTAGCTATTCTCTCCAAATAAAGTCGTGACTTTTCCATCTAATAAACTCCATGAGTTTAGTGGTAGCTACAAATATTCTTCCAAGTCAAATAGACTTTTACAAATGGTAAAAAAGTAGAGACTTCATAGCAATGGTTTCCATGGAACTTCAATTAGTTGTGCATACACTCTATCCAAATGTGTAGGCTTGGTATTTGCACCAATAGCCCCCCCCCCCCCCCCCCTCAAGCCAAACATCTTGGTTTGGTCTTCTTCTTGAATCTTCTTGAATATCCTACAATCCAATCATAGACTTAAACCTACAAAGTTTTGTACCATCTAATGATTTAGTCAATAAGTGTGCACATTGCATATTAGTTGATACATATTCCAACTGAATTTCCTTGCTCAATAGCTTCTCGCTCACATAATGATAGTGGACCTCTAGATGCTTGGTCCTAGCATGATAAATAATAGGATTTGCTGCAAGATGTAGTGAGCTTGTATTATCTCCAAAAATAATTGGAGATGTAGTATGCAAACCTAAATCTGTATATAACAATCTGGTGCATATGGCCTCTTGAGTATCATTGGCCAATCCTCTATACTTTGCCTCTCTAGAAGATAAAGCAACAGTAGGTTGCTTCTTTGAAGACCATGATATAGGTTTGTCAGCTGCAAAAGATAGGTAACCTGAGGTACTCCTTTTATCATCTTTGGAACCTGCCCAATCTGCATGTGAATATATGTTGATGTCCAAATCTGAGGTATAAGGATATTGTAATCCTTGATTTTGAGTGCCCTTAAGGTACTTCAAACTCCTCTTGGCAGCTTCCAAATGAGGTGCCCTAGGTTTGTGCGTAAATTGACTTAAGACACCTACTCCATAAGCAATATCAATCCATGTCAATGTAGCATAGTTCAAGCTTCCCACTATGCTTTGGTAACTTGCAATATTCTCAAGCACATCACCTTCATGAGCACATTACTTTTTGTTTACCTCCATTGGAGTGCTTGCTACTTTGGCATCCTACAAATGAAACTTCTTTAGCATGTCCTGTATATACTTTCTCTGAGTAATATAAATTCCAGAGTTAGTATAAACTAACTCAAGTCCAAGAAAATACTTTAGTGATCCAAGGTCACTAATTTTGAACTCTTGCATCATCTAATTCTTAATCTGCTTGATGCCATTAGCATCATTACCTATGAGTATGATATCATCAACATATACGCATAGGTATATTACCTCTAAATTACTTCTCTTAACAAACAGAGAAGTATCTGCTTTACTCATGATGAATCTTTGATCCTGAAGGTATGTAGTCAACCTATGGTTCCATGCCCTAGGTGCCTCCTTCAATCCATAAAGAGCTTTGTTCAATTTACACACATATGTTACCTTGCTTGGATCCTCATAGCGAGGAGGTTGATACATATACACCTCCTTTGAAATCCAACCATTAAGAAATGCATTTTTTACATCCAATTGGTACATGTTCCAATTCTTTCATGCAGCCACACTTACCAATACTCTAATGGTTGGCATTTTGGCCACAGGTGAGAAGGTTTCTTCATAATCAACTCCTTGGGTTTGTGCAAAACCGTTAGCCACATATCTATCTTTGTACCTGCTTATTGATCCATCCGAATTCCTCTTGATCTTATAAATCCATCTAGAGCCAATTACCTTCATAGACTCCTTCTTTGACACTAGTTCCCAAGTATCATTTTCCTTGAGTGCTTCAATTTTCTCATCCATAGCTTCCTTCCATTTTGCCTTGGTCTTTGCCTCTTCATATGATGATGGCTCTTCAAATGACAAGTCTTTTGCAAGATAAACAGAGTGCTTAGTAACTAAGGAAGTGTGATACCCATATCTGATTGGCTTCTTGCTCTCCCTTTGTGATCTTTTGATTGCTTGGTTGGATGATTCAGGTATATCTTCCATTTTTTTTATCTTGAATTTGCCTTTGGAATTCCATGCCTTGAGTTCTTCTAAGTTGATGATGTCCCCATCATCCAAGTTGACGTCTTCAATCTAATTTGGTTCCTCCTTGGTGAGGCTTGGAAACTCCTCTTCCAAGTCATAAGGCAACTTTACTTTCCTGCATTCACTTTCAAACCAAGAGTCATTCTCATCAAAGACAACATCTCTACTGACCATAAATCCTTTGTTGGAAGGATTATAGAATGCGTACCCTTTCTGATTCAAGTCATACCCTATAAAGATGCACTTCTCTACCTTAGGGTCTAGCTTATCTCTTATTTGAGAAGTGATATGCACATAAGAAACACACCCAAAGATCCTGCAATGATCAAGTGAAGGTCTTCTACCATGCGATGCTTCATATGGGGTCATCCCATCAAGAGATTTGGAGGGAAACCTATTTACAAGATAAGTGGCAGTAGATACACTCTCTGCCCACAAGTAATTTGGTAATTTTTTCTCATTTAACATTCACCTAGCCGTTTCAACAATTAGTCTATTTCTCCTCTCTACCACCCCATTTTGCTCAAGGGTGTACCTTGTTGTGATTTCTCTCTTGATTCCTCTATCTTGCAAGAATGCATCAGAATCATTTTGGGAAGTACTCACCTCCTCCATCTGACCTTAGTCTCTTAAGGCTTCCTGTTTGGTTGTCAATAATTGCAAGATACCTTTCAAAGCAACTGAATACTTCATCTTTGTGCTTCATAAAATATAAAACAGTCCACCTACTGAAATCATCAATGAAGAATAAATAATACATTGATCTAGAAATTGAGGGATCGTTACTTGGTCCCCATACATGTGTATGGACAAGCTTTAAGTAGTCCTCATGCATGTAGCCTTTCCTTGAGAAGGGTAACGTGTGAGATTTTTCGAATTGACAAGCACCACATTTATAGATCATGTGTTGCTTGGATACATTAGGTATCCCAACCACACATTGATCTCTACATATTTTGTTTAAAGTTCTCTCACCAATATGCCCTAATATCTTATGCTAAATTTCAAACTATGATAGTGTTTGGTCTTTGTAACTATAAAGTGCAATATTCCTTGTATAGTCAAGTTCAAAAGTGAATAATTTACCTGTGTTTTCTCCTTTGGAAATTCTCTTGCATCCATGTTGGGGATCCTCCACAAATGCTCCATATTAGTTGAACTTGACCTGCAAACCCTCAACCACAATCTCTCCAACCCTCATCAAATTCTTGGTATATATAGAACCCTGCTCAACGAATTTCTATTTCCATCAAAGGTCTTAACATTTCCTTCTTTAATCACTGAGTGCTTGGTGTCATCACGTGTTTGTACATGATGCTTACCCTTTGGTTCCTCAAGGTCAGAGAGAAGAGCTACATTGCTTTCCACATGGTTTGAGCATCTTGAGTCAATGTAGAAGAGATGGTCATCATTTATACCTGGTTTTGAAGTCATATTCATAATCAGAAGAGAATCCTCTTGCTTCTCTGTATAGTTGTTGTAGTCTTTCCTTGATTTGTAGCCTCCTTGGTAGTTGTTATTGTAGTTGTTTTTGTAATTGTTATTGTAGCCTTGATGGTGGTTGAATCTTCCTCTTGATTGTGTATATCCACCTCTTTGAAATCCTCTACCTCTCTGATTTTTGAAGTTCTTGTAACACTCATCTGTAGTATGATTTGACAATCCACAAATATTACATGGTGAGGAGTTATAAGGTCTCCCCCTACCTTGCTTACCTCCTCTACCCCTTCCTCTTGAGTTTCTAGCTCTCCCTGCATAGTTGCGTTGGGAGGTAGCTCCTTCATCCTCACTCTTCTTGTTCTTTCCTTTCTCTTTAGTCTTAATTTTATCTATGTATAGGGCACAAGAGCTATTCCCTCTTGATGAGTCTCCATTCTTGTGGAGCTTGGCTTCATGGGTGAAGATTTGCCCCATGAGTGTGGTAAGGTCTGGAATCTGCATCTCCATGTACAAGTCCATGGAAGTTGTGAAGCTTTCCCATTTATCATCTGCTTTAATACCATTGATTACTTGTCTTACAATCTGCTCCTCTTCAATTTATTCTCCTATGATTGCTAATTGATCAGCTACATCGTTGACTTTGGTCACATACTCTGAGATGCTTTGGTTAGGTTGCTTTCTTTGAGTGGTAAACTCAATCCACAATTGATTCTTCCTAGCCCTTGTGTGGGAAGCGAAATAGGAGGACAATGTTTCCCAAGTCTCTTGGGATGTCTTACAGTTCCTAATGTGTGGAAGACGAAAATAAGAAATTGAGTTAAGTAAGTATGACCTTGCTAATGCATCCTTGGCACACCATGTATTCTTTCATGCTCCTCTCTTGTAGGTTGTCATTTGCTTCTGAAAAATGGGCATCTCCTCATCTCCTGAGATGTATCCATAGAGACTCCTTCCTTGCAAGTATGTCTTCATCCTCAAGGACCATGCTTGGTAGTTGTTCCTGTCTAATTTATCAATGAAAGAAGGAAAGCCAACTCCCATTTTACCTTAGTTTTCTTCTGATACCACTTTTAGAAAAGATGGATGGACACTCCAAGAAATGAGTAGGTACTACCATATCTACTTAGTACCAACCCCTTTGTGCTTCAGAGTTGAGTTGTAGCCCTCTTAGCTTTCCAATGACACTAAAAAAGTGCCTATGTACTTTGGAAATGTTGTGAGAAATGATTGATTCCAGAGACACTACTTCCAAACTGAAAGATCAATGAAAACCTTCTATTTTTTTTCACACACCTGCTAGTTGTTAAGATCAATGCTTCCAGTAGAATAGGAATTAGAAACATTCCTTTTGGAGATATCAAATTAGCTAAGTGAGCTAAATATTCCAAGTGGAATCACTTAAAATGATGCACTATACACAGAGCAATCAATTTAGCAATCAAATCATAACCCCTAATTTTTTAGGACCTCTACAGAGTTTGACGAGTAGGTACTTCGATGCGCTTTTCTCCGAATCTGTTGAATGGATTATCGTCACTTTGTGCGCATGTAGAGGACTTGGAGCTGATTACAACAAGCTATAGAAAATTGAAACTGGTGAAGAAATGACTGAGATATGAGCAATACAAAATGACTGATCTGAGTAACTATGACAAAGAGACCATAGATGAAAGTATTGATATATTGTATTAGAAAACAATGTTGTACATGATCATTGGCATGATAATCAATGCCTAATGATAATGAGTAGTGTAGACTATGAAGCGAGCCTCACTCTCTTACGATGTAATCAACAAGAACACAGAATTGAAGTGATCTATACCGTGAGTTTTTTCAATCATCTTTTATAGATGAGTCATTTGAATTTTGAATTTAAATTCTTCTTGGTGGTATTCCATGCCTATCGACATGTATATCGATGCCCATATCGACACTTATGTTACCATTAGTGTCCATGTGAAAGGCCAAATGGCCACCGGACACTTCTTTGTATATGTTCTTTAATAAAACAAATAATGGCCTAGTCAGCCACAGATTGTAAGCTCGATGGCATTTGTAATAGCTAAGAATTGTATCTTCGTGCTCCCTGTGTATTGTGTTTTTCTACGTATTCTGCTGCCTCTGTGCAGAGTACCGTGTGCACCCCTAGGAGCTCCATTTTCTACTCCAAGGACATTGTTGTGGAGCTCTCAAGAAGGAGAGCGCATTGTGGTGCATTGGCATCAAAGTACTTCAGTGGTATCAGAGTACTTCGATGCAAAAGGGTTGTTTCTTTTGTGCGAGCGAAGCGAGCCCCCCCTCCCTTGGCTTTCTCCAAGGCTTACAACTAAGATGAAGAACAAGGCATAGACCCTGGCATACCTTGTCATCTGAGTCACCAAAGTCACCATTGGCACCGTTGGCTGTGCACGAGGGAGGACCTCAACGATCAAGGAAGATAAAGTTTCTCTATACTTCTTGAGAGGTCACCCATCCCAGTACTATTCCCCCTAGAGCTCGCTTAACCATGGAAATCTCTTGCCACTAAGCTACAATCTTGTGGTGTTAGAAGAAGGGGAAATACTAAGGTTAACATTACCTTGAACATGCTTTGGTTCCTCAAACCTTCATTCTTTGCTTTCAAAGCCTGTTTTGAAAGCATTTTTGGCGCATCTTTTGGAGCCATTTTGGAGTACTTTCGCACATAGTTCTCTTAACACAGGTCCAAGAAAATCAAGAAAACTATTCTTTGTGCTTCTGCAAAAATATCAGCCTTTGGGGATGCGTTTTCAGCCACACTTATAAAACTACAAGTTTCTCGAAAGGTTTTCAGTTTTGGTGGGAGCAACTGCAACAAATTTATGTAGGTTTTTTTTTTAGCATAAAAAATTAGAGTTGATAGACACTTGTAGGTGCTGTTGGCTAGTTTTTGGGCTGTGCATTCAACCTTTTAGTGTCATTTTATTGCATATATTGAGCACATACACACCATGTATGCTTTTGTAGATATCGCTTATGTACGTCCATGTGGTCATTGATATAGCAGTTACGTTTTTTGCATAGAGCCTTTTACATTTGATAAAGAGGGTCGTGGTGAGCTTTTCTTAATTGGGAGACACTGAGATGCCGGGGTCTCTTCGGTGATGTAGGTGGAAGACTTACCCAACCTCGCCATAGGAGATATATGATAGTTATTCATAAGTGCTCGATAAGCCTACTTGGCTTCTATTGGGTAACTTATTATATGCAGTGGAGTAAGTAATTCACTATGCAGATAAACATGTCAGTACTTGCACTTTTATGATATTTTGACACTCCTCATATGCTCATTTTGTAGAGGATACTTTGGCAAAATCTTTCCACATTTTTGGTTTTGTCAACTATACAATGGTCTATTTACTCCTTGATACACTTAATCATTGGTGTTTTGGACTCTTCTAGCTCCATTATCATTCTATTCGATTCTCTACCATCATGGCATCAAAGGTCTCAGGCACATTTAGTTGATCAGGGACTAGTGCCATTGTTCCAAGGAGGAGCTATAACTTGCAGGGAAAAGATCATTTTGAGATCCGAAAATTTGATGGCACAAACTTTGCTCTATGGAAGAATCAAATTAAAGATCTGTTGATTCAAAGGAGGCAATGGAAGCCAGTAAATGGGATATCGAAGAAGCCTGTTGACATGGATGAAGATGATTGGGTTGAGTTAGATGAATTGGCCAGTTCTACCATTTGCTTGCACCTAGCAGATAATGTTTACTTTATAGTATTAGACTATGAAAGTGTAGAGGAGCTTTGGAAGAAGTTATGCAATACATATGAAAAGAGATGACATCAAATAAAGTGTACCTGATGAGAAAATTATATGTCCTTCGCATCAAGGACATAGATAGTGTTGCTACTCATCTAAATGAGTTTGATGCTATATTCTCTGAGTTACAGGCTCAGAAAATGGATATGGATGTTGCTATGCACCTTGCCATCATCATGGGATATGTTTTGCACAGATATTGGCAATAGTGAACCTAGTGGTAAACTTGTATATGATGACATATGTGGAGAACTCTTGAGTGAGGAGATTCATAGAAAATCTATGGTTGACACTAAGAGTGGAGATGCATATAATGTTCTTGATTCTTACCAAGGAAAGAATAAAAAACGTGGTAGGAGCAAGAACAAGGAAAAGAATGGTCAACGGAATAATAGTAGAAGTAAATCAAGGAAGAGGGATATTGAAAGCCATTATTGTCCTAATAAAGGACACATGAAGAAAGATTGTTATGCATTAAAGAATGATAAAGGTAAAGGACAAAATGTTGATGGGCATGTTAAATAGTTACCTGCACCATCTACTTGGAGTGTGAAGATTGAAGAAATTAATGCTATTTCTAATGATGCTGATATGTTGAAACTTTATAGTACCCTACGAACTGAGGCTCTTATGGCCGATTCTTTTTCCCACACATGGCTCTTGGATTCTGGTGCTTCTTTCCATGTGACACCACACAAATAATGGTTCTCTAATTATGTAGCAAAGTCTCTTGGTATCGTGAGACTTGTTGACTCTTACCACTGTGACGTTGTGGGGATTGGAGATGTGGTTGTGCAGTTCATTGATGGTTCAAAATTTACTATGCATAATGTATGCCATGTACCTCAGTTATCACGGAGTTTGATGTCAGTTGGTCAACTTGATGACCTTGGTTTCAAGGTGGTCTTCTATGGTCAGTCCTTTTGCATATCAAAGAGCAATATGGTCATTGCAAAAGGAAACAAAGTTGGCTCACTTTATCCTTTATTTGAATCACAGAAAGAACACTTGTTAGTTGTTACTGAACAACCTATGGCCGGAATTTGGCATGGTCATTTGGGCCGTATATCACATAATGGAATGGAAAATTTTTATCGTTTTGTCTACTTAGCTGTGTTATCTTTCTCTGATTTTTCATTTTGTGAGCATTGTCAATATGGAAAGCAAACTAGAAATGTGCATACAACGCACATTGAATCTTCAATTCAGCCTTTAGATCTTGTTCACATAGATGTGTGTGGTCCTATGCCCACTAGGTCCTTAGGTGGTGCTCTTTACTTTATCACTTTCATAGATGATGCAACTAGAAAAGTCTGGGTATATCTTATCAAATCAAAGGATGAGGTGTTCCCTACTTTTCAAAAATGGCTTGCTTCAGTAGAGACTGAAAAAGGAACTAAGCTTAAAGCTTTACATTCAAATAATGGGGGTGAGGATACCTTACATGAATTCAGCCTTTTTTGTGAGTCTAGAGGGATTCATAGAGAGTTATACCCCAATACAGAATGGTGTAGCTGAAAGGATGAATATAACTATTCAAGATAGAGTAGTTTCTATGTCGCATCATGCAAACCTCTCACAAGGCTTTTGGGCAAAAGTAGCATTGACTACACTTCATGTGATTAACCTTTCACCTAGTACTACAAAAGGTCTAAAAGTGGCACAAGAGTTATGGACAAGTGAGCCACCATATTATGATCATCTTCAAGTTTTCGGGTCTGAAGCATATGCTCATATACCCAAGAATCTTAGATAAAAGTTGGAACATAAGTCAAAGAAATGCATTTTTCTTGGATATGCTCCAGAAGGACAATTTGGATATTGCTTATGGGATTTTGAAACACCGTTAGTGATCAGAAGTACTGATGTCATTTTCAATGAGTCTAAGATGCATAAGCAACCCATTAAGGAGGTTGAAGTAAGAAGAGTTGTGTTTGAGGATGCTAGTCCTCTAGGTAGCATGCATAAAAATGTTGCACATAAGAATGTTCAAGAGAATGTCCAATCTGATCAATCTGCACATGTTCCTATTCAGCAACCATTGAGATGCTTTGCATGTGTCTCACATCCACCTCATAGATATGTTCAGGTTTAGATTTTTTTTATGCGAACAGATGCTAGTGATTCTTCTTGCTACAAAGAGGCTATGTAGATAGAAGATCCTGTCAAATGGGAGCATGCCATGAAGAGTGAGATGGATTCTATTCACAAGAATGGTACTTGGGATTTAGTACCTTTGCCAAAGGGAAGGAAAGCTTTACCATGTAAATGGGTATATAAGCCGAAATTCACATCAGATAATGCTTCTCCAAAGTATAAAGCACGACTTGTTGCAAAGGGTTTTAAGCAACAACATGAGGTTGATTTCGAGGAAATCTTCTCTCCAGTTGTCAAGATGACTACCTTACGCCTGTTGCTTGGATTCGTTGAAATGGAGGACTTAGAGCTCATCCAAATGAATGTGAAAATTGCTTTCTTGCATGGAGATCTTACACATGAGATCCATATGGAACAACCAGAGAGTTATGTAGTTCTTGGCAAGCAAAGTCTAGTGCGTAAGCTCAAGAGGAGCTTGTATGGACTTAAACTATCCCCAAGACAATGGTACCAGAAGTTTGATGCTTTTATGAAGTCTCAAGGCTATTCTTGAAGCAATAAGGATCATTGTCTTTACAAAAAGAGATGCTAAGATGGCAGCTTGATATGCCAAATACTTTATGTTGATGATATATTGATTGTTGGGAAGTCCTCTTATGACTTGTCAAATATAAAAAAGAAGTTGAGCCAGACATTTGATATGAAGGATTTGGGGGATGCCAAACACATTCTTGGCATGTGCATTACTTGTGATAGGAGTAAAAGATGCATATACTTTTCTCAAAGTGAGTACATATCCAAAGTACTTTGCAGGTTCAATATGCAGGGTGGAAAGGCATTGAGTACACCTTTACCCACATATGTGAAATTGAGAAAGGATTATTGCCCCAAATTAGATGAGGAAAAGGAATTCATGGCCAAAATTCCCTATTTTTCTGCTATTTGTAGTCTCATGTATGCTATGGTAGCTACAAGACCAGAGATTGCATTTGTAGTGGGAGTTGTCAGCAGATATATATCTAATCTTGGCAGGAAACATTCGGAAGTGGTCAATATGGTTTTTAGATATCTGAATGGCACCAAGGACAAGCGTCTATGCTTAAGTAGAGGGAAAGCATCCATTATTGGTTACATAGATTCTGACTATGCTGGTTGTGTAGACAATCGTAAGTCTACATTAGGGTATTTTTCATTTTGTTGGAGGTGCTATCTCTTGGAGATCTCATCTTCATGAATGTACATATATTTCCACCACAAAAGTAGAGTATGTTGCAGCAAGTGAGGCATGTAAAGAAGCATTGTGGCTTTCTCGTCTTGCTTGTGATATGGGTTTACCTCAGCACATACTTCGATTGCTTATTGATAGTCAGAGTGCCATTGCTTTGGCTAAGAATTCTGTCTATCATGTAAAGACCAAGCACATTGAGGTCAGGTATCACTTCATTAGAGATTTCTTAGCCACTAAGCACATTATTATTGAGACGGTTCACACTCGAGATAATGCTACAGAGGCTTTGACTAAAGCTCTACCATAGGATAGTTTTGGACACTCCTGTCACTGAATGGGGGCTCCTTGACTCTTGATCTTACACACTCACTTATATACTGTGTAACATGCCCATCAGGTGGGAGGTATAGTTTGTATAATTACACTCATGTATTCTTTATCATTCTTTTTCTTTCTCCCATAGTTACTTTGGCCATATTGGCCTTTAGTGGGAGATTGTCACCGTTAGTGTCCATTAGAAAGGCCGAATGGCCACAGGACACTTCTTTGTATTTGTGGAGGCTAAGTGGCTTACACCATAGCTCACTTAGATCACTATCATTGGGCATCATTTCTATGCCAATGATCATGTCCAACAATGTTCTATAATACATTTACATCATTGATTATCTCTGTCTATCTCTTTGCTATGATTACTCAAAACAATGAACTTTGCATGACCATATCGCAGTGAGGCCTTATCTCTTTTGCATGATCTATATGTTATTGGAACCGTCTCAAAGGCTATTTTATGATGACCAAATTTCAAAGCTTTTGATTTAGCCAATTGGGAGAAATCTGCATCGAAGTTCTCTCTGGTCATTCTCTACTCAGTCCCTAAAACGTCGTGGGTAAGCATTCAATTGCTAAATTGATTCCTTAGTGTATGGTTTATCCTTTTTTGTGCTTCCAATTGTAATCATTAGCTATCTAAGATAATTCTATTCCCTCAAAAGGATTTTGATCAATTGCTACTTTTGAGAAAAAGATCCAACAGGTGTCAAGATCGAAATAACAAGTTTTGAGTGGCTAGCTATTTGAGAAGTAATTTGTTTTGATTCAATTGTTTGAAGAATCATATCCAAAGTACATAGGTACTTTTTTGGTGTCATTTGCAAGCTAAAAGAGCCTACAACACAATTTTGAGGTCTGATAGGGCACATACAAAGTAGGTTTGGGTAGTACCACCTCACTTCCTGAGGTATCCATCCATCTCTTCCAACAGTGGTATCAGAGCAAGTTAAAGTAAAATGGGAGATAGTTTCCATTCTTTTATTGATAAATTGGATACGAATAACTATCCACCCTGGTCCTTGACGATGAAGACATATCTACAAGGAAGGAGTCTTTATGGATACATATCAAGATATGAGGAGATGCCCATTTTCAGAAGCAAAGGACAACCTAAAAGAGAGGAGTTTGAAAGACTCAAGGTGTGTCAAAGATGGTTTATCAAGATCATATCTACTTAACTCTATCTCTGACTTCCTTCTTCCACACATTAGGAATTGTAATACTTCCAAAGAGACTTGGGATACATTGTCTTCATATTTTTCTTCCAACACAAGAGCTAGAAAAAAACAATTGTGGATAGATTTTAGCACACAAAGGAAGCAACCCAAGCATAATGTTTGAGAGTATGTGAACAAAGTCAAAGATGTGGCTAATCAATTGGCAATCATTGGAGAGGAGATTGAAGAAGAGAAAATAGTGAGACAAATAATCAATGGCATCAAGGTAGATGATAAGTTGGAAGCTTTCACAACTGCTATGGACCTTTAGATGGACATGTGAATCCCAGATCTTACCACACTCATGAGACAACTCTTTACCCATGAAGCCGAGCTCAACAGAAATGGAGAACCATCAAGAGGTAACAACTCTTTTGCCTTATACACAGATAAAGGAAAGTCTAAAGATAAAGGAAAGAGTAAGAAAGTAGAAGATGAAGGTACTAATTCTCAAGCTAACTATGCAAGCAGAGGTAGGACTTCAAGAGGAAGGGTTAAAGGAGGTGAGCAAGGTAGGGGGAGACCTCTAAACTCCTCCCTATGCAATATATTTGGACTTTCTAATCACACTACAGATGAGTGCTATAGGAACTTCAAGAATTAGAGAGGAAGAGGATTTCAAAGAGGTGGCTACTCACAATCAAGAGGAAGATCCAAGCATAATCAAGGCTACAACAACAACAACTACAACAACAATTATCAAGGAGGATACAAATCAAGAAAGGAATTCAACAATTACACAGAGGATTAGAAAGATTTTCTTCTCATTATGAACATGACTTCAGAACAAGGTATGAATGATGAGCACCTCTTCTATATTGACTCAAGTTGTTCAAGCCATGTAGCAGGCAATGTACATGTATTCAAAGATGCTTGAATTGGTTCATACACATGTGTGGGTTCCTTCAAACGACTATAACGTAAATGGATCAAGGTATTATGTGTTGTTTGTTGATGATGCAACAAGATGTATTACTCTGTATGCAATCAAGGATTAATCAGAAGTGTTTGAGATATTTAAACACTACCATGCTTATGTAGAAAGAATTACAAGACAAAAACATAAGAGTTTAAGATCAGATGGAGGGGGAGAATATTTTTATAAGGAATTTGATGATTCTATGTGGAATGCAGGTATAAAAAGAGAAGTGAGCTGTAGGTACTCCCCACAACAAAATGGATTTGTAGAAAGAAGAATTAGAACTCTTGTAGAGTTTGCAAGATCAATGATGAAGGAGAAGAAATGCCCTAATTACATGTGGCCAGAAGCAATTAATACTGTAACTTACCTTGTGAATAGGTTGCCTTGTAAAACTTTGGAAGGAATGAGTCCTTATGAAGCATGGTGGGGTAAGAAATATACTCTTTATCATTGCAAAATATTTGGATGTTTGGCATATGCTTATGTTCCATCTCATTTGAGACATAAGCTCTAACCCAAGGCAGAAAGGAATGTATTCATTGGGTATGATGATAGACAGATGGGATACATGTTGTGGAGTCCATCCACAAAACAATTTCTTGATTCAAAATATGTCACATTTGATGACCAAAGCACATGGTTTATAGGACCAAACAATATGTGCACAAATCTTGAAGACATCAAAAAGAAAGGAAAGTCAAAGATGAAGGTATATGAAGAAGATATTGATGATGATGTTTGTAGAAATGAAATGCAGGATAACGATGAAGAAAGGCCAAGTTTTGATCTAGAAAAAAATAGAAGTAGAGACTTCAAGGAGTGCAGATATTAGAAGGTCATTAAGAGAAAGAAAGCAACCTTTCACGTATAGCTATGATACTTCTTTCTTAACAACCAAAGATTATGCCTACATTATGAAGATAGATGAAGATCCATCAACATATGATGAAGCTAAAGGTGAACAAAACTGGGAGAAAGCAATGCAAGAAGAGTCTGATGCTCTACTTGAAAATGAAACATGGGAATTGGTGCCAAGACCAAGGAATTAGAAGGTTATTGGAAGGAAGTGGGTGTATAAGACAAAGAGGTTTGGAGATGGAAAAGTGTCTAGATACAAGGCTAGACTTGTGGTCAAAGGATATGCCCAAACACATGGAGTGCACTATGATAAAACCTTTAGTCCAGTTGCCAAGATGTCTACAATTAGAACTATAATTGCTATTGCTATACGTAAAGGTTGGAAGCTATCTCAATTAGATGTAAAGAATGCATTTTTAAATGGATATATTGCAGATTAGGTGTACATGGAGCAACGAGAGGGCTTCAAAGAATCAAATGGATTAGATTATGTTTGTAAGCTCAAGAGGGCTTTGTATGGCTTGAATCAAGCTCCAAGGGCATGGAACTACAGACTTGTCATGTTCTTGAATGAACTTGGATACCAAGCTTCAAAGGTAGATAGTAGTTTGCTAGTGAAAGCAAGTGAACATGGATACATTTATGTTTTGCATTTATGTTGATGACATTATTGTCACAGGTATGGATGCTCAAGGAATCAAGGAGCTCAAGCAGCAAATGGAAGAGGAACTCAAGATAAGTGAGTTGGGAAATTTATCTTATTTTCTAGGGATGGAGTTTATGTATACTCAACATGGAGTATATGTTACACAAGAAAGATATTTGAAGAATCTTCTGATAAAGTTAAATATGGAGAATTTTAAGCCTTCAACCACACCTTTGGAGGTCAATCGCAAGCTGAGTAGGTATGGAGGAGAAGAGTTCAAGGACATGAAGACATATCAGAGTTTGGTAGGTAGTCTAATCTATGCTACCTTGAGAAGACCAGATCTTTGATATGCAGTTGGTGTCTTATCACAATTTATGCATTTCCCAAAGAAAACTCATTGGATTGCAACACAAAAGAGTGCTAAGATATTTCAAAGGGACTGTGAATGAAGTTTTGTATTCTGGATTCACTTTTGATACTATAATTAAAGTGTTTAATGATGCAGATTGGGCAGGTAATTCAAATGATAGAACATCTAGTCATGGTTACCTGTGTTATGTTAGAGATAAGCTAATTTATTGGTGTTCAAGGAAGCAACATACAGTTGCTTTTTCATCTACAGAAGCTGAGTAAAAAGGAATGGTGGAAGCTGCAAAAGAAGTAATTTGGTTGAAGACTTTGTTGAAAAGTCCTGGAATTGATCAGAGTACTCCAATCATATTTGGA
Source organism: Ceratopteris richardii (assembly GCA_020310875.1). Lineage (NCBI taxonomy): Eukaryota > Viridiplantae > Streptophyta > Polypodiopsida > Polypodiales > Pteridaceae > Ceratopteris > Ceratopteris richardii. The sequence goes on from CM035413.1 coordinate 184,196,489, forward strand.
GATAATATGAGTTCATTGTATTTAGTAGCTAATTCTATTTTTCATGCGAGAACTAAACACATATAGATTTTGTATCATTTGTTAAGGGAAAAGGTGCTTGATAAAGAGATTGAAGTCATGTATACACCAACAAAATAGCAAGTGGAAGATATGCTAACAAAACGTTTGGATGGACCCAAGTTCCAAAGGTTTAAAGAGATGTGAGGCATAAAGCAGATGCAGGTAATCACAATTGATGATTGAGGGGGAGGTGTTGGAGCAAGACAATCACCAATTGATGATTACATGAAGCTTAGGAGTGAAGAAATGAAGAAAAGAGTTAAGCTTAAAGCATGAAGTCAAGTGAAGATTCAAGAAGAGATGTTTTACATACTTATGTACATTAGTTTTGGAAAAATACTTCATAAACACTTTGATGTAGTGATGAAATTCATACTCATATATATATATATATATATATATATATATATGTATATATATATATATTCATGTATAGTCGAAACATATATGAGAGATGAAGTAGAGATGAGAACATAGTCAATAGAATTCAACATCTTTAGATATAGATGTGGAGAGAGTCTGCTCGTGAGATTAGCAACGAGTCTATCCTTGAATTCTCTCAATCTGATCATGTGGATCAGAAAACCTTTTGTAGAAATCTAATTGAAATGTTTATCCAGCTATGAACAAGTTTTGATAATCTAATTCTCTTCAGGTTGTGTGTATGACAAGTAGGAACATTCATATGTAGATGTCTACAAGTGAAGTTCTCAGAATCGATCATTTTGTTGATCAAAGATTTGCTTGGATCTCAGTGCTCAGTGTAAAGTTTCTAATGTTTGAGCATTCAGAATTTGAGTTAGAAGATAAGGAAGCTTTGGCAAAAAACATTTAGCAAAATGGGTTATACTTTGAGAGAAATCAACTTATGAAGTTGAACATATCAAAGTTTCCATTTTTGGAAGGTAGTTTCTAACACATATTTGATATTAAAAATCAAATTAAAGATCTAATCGTTCTTTTGAAGAACTAATGATCATTATGATTGTGCAAAGGTAGCAAGAATGTGTATGCATTATTTGAATGATTAAAATTGAAGTTATGTGCAGAGATTGAAGTCTAATTCTGAAGCAGACTTGTTGAAGTTGAAGAAAGCTTCACACAGTGAAGTATTTCTCAATGAATTTGAAAGTTAGTGTAAATTTTGGTTTATTCTTGATATAGAGGAGTTCTTAAATCAAGATACATCAAATTTTTGGAGAATTAAAGGTCTCGATCACTAGTGGCTCTAGTAGTCGGCATATGCATTCAACACCTCAGTGCGATACAGGTGGTGGTCTATCTCATCAATAAAGGTCATGCTCTAGAGGAAGAGGTTCGAGGGATGGATTTACAGGCAGCTCTAGAGGAGGTGGATGTTGTGGAGGTAGTGTGACGGATGCTGTGTCTCCCACTTCTACTCTTAGAGTGAGTACCACAAATGTACGTATGCTACGTGGTACACCATGCACACATTAGGGTGCTCATGACCGTGATGAGTCCAAGATGTATAGTATATGTGATGGAGCTCCAATGATGGACGCAATCGGAAAGGCCATGCGTTAGCACATACTATAGCTTTGCTCCATATAGTTTGGAAACTTTGTCATGTTGAAATGGATTCAACAGTATAAAGATTGTAAAAATTATATCATAGAGATGATCTATCAAGAGTTTTAGCTAGCACATCGGCATCCTGTTTTCAACTCAAAGTGGCTTCAACACATAGCATGTGAGGTTATGTCTCATCGACAATCAAAGGCTCATGATGCTTTTAGAGTAGGGTTACCAAAGCCTCTATGGTTAGATGCTAAGGAGTGGGATATGATTCATGATGAGTAGCAACAGACTCTTGATCGATATCGCCAATAGTGAGATGTGATGGCCACATGTCTAGATACGGTCGGATTATCACATTTGGGTAGCGATAGATATGACACTATGCATCATTATTTTGTGAGTATCATTTTTATTATTAAATTTTTTTGTATTAAGCATGTCATGTTTGTTGCATATTTGTTTTATGAGTTGGCAGTGGGTCGTCCTCTAACATTTTGCATATTTGTTGCATGAGTTGGCATATTTATTAAGCACATCATGTTTGTTAAGCATGTCATGTTTGTTGCATATTTGTTAAGCACATCATGTTTGTTGCATACTTGTTAAGCATATCATGTTTGTTGCATATTTGTTGCATATTTGTTGCATATTTGTTGCATATTTGTTGCATGAGTTGGCAGTGTGTCCTCCTCTAACATTTTGCATATTTGTTGCATGAGTTGGTAGTGGGCCATCCTCTAACATTTTGTATATTTGTTGCATGAGTTAGCAGTGGGTCATCCTCCGACACAAACCATGAGTTAGCAGTGGGTCATGTATTGGTTTCATTGTTAGAGGACTTGGAGGGACATGGTGTGGTCATTTCATGGGAGCATCCACAATGAGTTGAGATTATAAACTCAATTTCGTATTTTTAGTTGTTGTTTGTAAATAACATGTCAATTTGTCTCATTTCATGAATGTTCTTTGTTGCAAGACTGTAGATATAGATGTTTTGATGGCTGAGGGCATGTGTATGGTAATCATGTGCTGCACTTTTGTATTTGGATCATATATCATAGTGGTGTGCTAGAATTTTGTATTTGGTTCCTAGATGGCAGTGCTTTGCCACATTTTGTATTTGGCTCATATATGGCAGTGGTTTACCACACTTTTGTACATGCTTCATTTATGAAATATTTATCTCATTTGTACATGGTTCATGGTTCATGGTTCATCCTATTCATCTCTTTTGTGTCTGACAGTGTTTTGCTTTATGAAATCATGTTTTGCTTTCCACTAGAATACATGTCACATTTACTTGGTTTCTTTTGGGTAGAGTGCATTGTCTTTTGCTACATAACAACATGGTAATGTTGCCATAGTAAGAGAGAGCAGTACACTCTGCCCAAAAAACATTTTGCAGATATGGTCATTGGTATAGGTGTCGGCATGCGCGTTTGTATGCCTAGCCGCATACCGGCATTCTGCAAAGCTTTCCGCAAAGCTTTGGGTTTACTTCCTTTTGTGGATTGATTCCACATAGCTTGGCACTCCCTTATACATGAGTGCCATCTCCTTGTTCATCGCATCACTCCTTGGGGGGCATTTATTGTCATATTTAGGTAGTGATGTGTGTGAACACACTAGAAGCACCGGGGCACTTTTCCCCTCTTTAGGAGGTTTTTTCCCTCGGCTTGTATTTATGCCTATTGCCCTAACACATTACTTATCTTTGTACATTCTAGTGGTAATACATTCAGTATTGTGTGTTGTATTGCAAGTTTCTTCTTCTTCCTTATAGTGTTCGTGTGCTTCCACAGACCTCGAACTCCAACAATTATTAATAAACATTTTGGTTAACAATCCTTTGAAAGATCTTGAACATGGAAACAACATGATACTCACTTTCTTCTCTTATAAACACTATAAGATATACTAAAATGTCTTAGAGATGTTTTTCCCCATTTGCACTTCCTAAATATTAAACGAAAACTACTTTATCCATATAAATTTGAATCGTCAACTAGCACAAAACCTAGTTAATAACAAATCCAATTAAGATTATTCAAATGATAGAAGTAAAGAGAGCACTAACCTTCCATTTAGAAGCCACTTGAAGTATAGGGATAGCTTAAAGGTAAGCAAACAAATTTCTATGCGACTATTCATCCTCATGGATGCTTCAATTCAAGAAGGAGATGCTATCAATAAAAAGTACGGTGGAAAGAAGAAAGATGGTGTCATTTCTCCACCACCCATGTAATCTGCAAAAATGGATCTCTCTAAAACAATCAAAATCAAATAACACTTGCATTAGCTGTACCAACTCATTTTTTGGAGTGTCCATCCATCTTTCCCAACAGTGGTATCAGAGCAAATTGAGGTAAAATGGGAGATGGTTTTGCTTCTTTTATTGATAAAATGAACATGAACAACTACCAAGCATGGTCCTTGAGGATCAAGACATACTTGCAAAGAAGGAGTCTCTATGGATACATCTCCGGAGATGAGGAGATGCCCATTTTTAGAAGCAAAGGACAACCTACAAGAGAGGAGCATGAAAGACTCAAATTCATTGTGTGACAAAGATGCATTAGCAAGGTCATACTTACTTAACTCTATCTCTGACTTTCTTCTTCCACACATTAGGAACTATAAGACATCCCAAGAGACTTTGGATACATTGTCTTCATTTTCTTCCAAGACAAGGGCTAAGAAGAACCAATTGTGGATTGTGTTTACCACTCAAAGAAAGCAACCCAAGCAAACCATCTCATAGTATGTGACCAAATTCAAGGATGTGGCTGACCAATTGGGAAGTATAGGAGAGCAGACTGAAGAGGAGCAGATAGTGAGGCAAGTAATCAATGGCATCAAGGCAGATGACAAATGCGAAAGCTTCACAACTGCCATGGACTTGTACATGGACATGCAAATTCCAGATCTTACAACACTCATGGGGCAACTCTTTACCCATGAAGCCAAAGCCAAGCTCAACAAAAATGGAGATTCATCAAGAGGTAACAACTCTTCTGCCTTATACACAGATAAAGGAAAGATTAAAGACAAAGGAAAGAGCAAGAATTCAGAGGATGAAGGTACTACTTCTCAAACCAATTATGTAGGTAGAGGTAGGAACTCGAGAGGTAGGGTCAGAGGAGGTAAGCAAGGTAGGGGGAGACCTTTCAACTCTTCCCCATGTAATATTTGTGGTTTATCAAATCACACTATAGATGAGTGTTACAAGAACTTCAAGAATCAGAGAGGTAGAAGTTTCCAAAGAGGTGGCTATACATAATCAAGAGGAAGATTCAACCGTCATCAAGGCTACAATAACAACTACAACAACAATTACAATAACAACTACCAAGGAGGCTACAAATCAAGGAACGACCACAACAACTACACAGAGGAACAAGAGGATTCCCTTCTGATTATGAATATGACTCTAATGCAAGGTATGAATGATGACCATCTCTTCTAGATTGACTCAGGATGTTCAAACCATGTGGCAGGCAATGTAGCTCTTCTCTCTCACCTTGAGGGACCTAAGGGAAAATAAGTTGCCATATGACTTGGAAGAGGAGTTTCCAAGCCTCATGAGGGAGGAGCCAAACTAGATTGAAAAAATCAAATCAACTGATGAGGACATCATCAACCTAGAAGAATTCAAGGCATGGAAATCAAAGGGCAAGGTCAAGATGAAGAAGTTGGAGGACATACCTTCAAGATCAAGGATTCATCATGAGCAACGCAGATACTTCTCTATTTCTCACGAGAAGTAATTCAAAGGTGATATAGGTATGTGTGTATGTTGATGATATCATACTTACAAGTAATGATGCCAATGGCATTAAGCAGATCAAGAATCAAATGATGTAGGAGTTCAAAATCAGTGATCTAGGGTCACTAGAGAATTTTCTTGGTCTTGAAGTCTATACAAACTATGGAATCTATATCACTCAAAGAAAGTATGAGGAGGATATGTTGAAGAAGTTTCACTTGGAGAATGCCAAGATAGCAAGCACTCCTATGGAGGTAAACAAAAAATTAAGTGCTCATGAAGGTGATGTGCTTGAGAATGTTGCAGGATACCAATGCATAGTTGGAAGCCTAAACTATGCTACATTGACAAGGATTGATATTGCTTATGGAGTAAGTTTTTTAAGTCAATTTATGCACAAACCTAGAGCACCTCACTTGGAAGCTACCAAGAGGATTTTGAAGTACCTTAAGGGTACTCAAAATCAAGGTTTATACTTTCCTTATACTTCAGATTTGGACATCAAAATATATTCAGATGCAGATTGAGCAGGTTGAAAGGATGACAAGAGGAGTACCTCAGGTTATCTCTCTTTTGCAAGGGATAAGCCCATTTCATGGTCTTCCAAGAAGTAACCTACTGTTGCTTTATCTTCAACAGAGGAAGAATATAGAGGATTGACCAATGCCACTCAAGAAGCCATATGGATTAGATTGCTATATGCAGATTTGGGATTACATGCTAACACTCCAATGATTTTCGGAGATAATACAAGCTCTTCACATCTTGCAGCAAATCCTATCTATCATGCTAGGACCAAATATATAGAGGTCCACTACCGTTATGTGAGAGAGAAGCTATTGAGCAAGGAAATTCAATTGGCATATGTATCAACTAATATGCAATGTGTAGACTTATTAACCAAAGCACTTGATGGTACTAAACTTTGCAAGTTTAAAGCTAAGAATCTATGTGTACTTCTTGCAAATCTACATGAATGATTGCTTATGGATTGTTACCATTAACCTTTTGTAAAAGCCATTTAAATTGGAAGAATCTTGTAAAGCCTACAAAATTGTGGAGTTTGGAAGAGATAAAGCCACGAATCAATTTGGAGGAATCTCTCCTAACTTAAAGGAGAACTTTTAGCTGAAAGCCAAGTTTGAATTGGAATTCAAACTTGGAGGCAAGTCAGCTATAAAAATAAGTGTAAAATCTCTCGGGATAAAAACTCCATTCTAGTGCCTTAGTTGATCATATTGTAGAGAGTGTGTGGCTCATCCTATATTCTACACTTCTCACTATCATTGGGCATTATTCTTCATGCCAATGATCATGTACAACATTTTCATATAATACAATATATCATTGATCATCTCTGTTGGTCTCTCTGTCATTATCACTCAGAACAGAGTTCTTGTCTTGTTCATAGATCAATCATTACTCCATCATTTTCAATTTTGCAGTGCCTTCGGGCCAGTTTACCGAGTGTTGTAAGTCCTTCCCGGTCTGAGTCTAACCCCTGTTCTTGTGGGATAAGGGGGGTCCCATGGGTACTAATCCCTTCCTTGTACAGTCGCAATTTCAAAGTTAAAGTCGGGGGAGTAGGCCTCGGCCAAACCTCCTTTAAAAAAAAAAAAGAACATACTGATGGCGCGAGTATAGGTGGTGATATTTGTATTATTAGTGGACCTTTTTTCTTCAGGATTGCCTCAAATAATGTACTTTTCTTTTGCATGCGCTCACTGTAAAGGCTTCTGGTTGACTCCAAACCCGCGTAGCTTAGTGGTTTGACGCCATCAGTGGTTTGATGCCATGAGTCTTTCCGAGGAAGGCCTGCGTTCAAGGATTGGCACGACATATCTGTGAGTTCCTCAAAAATCCGTGCCTCTACCTTACGAAGTCGGGTGTCTGAATGTGTTTCCAATTCATTGTACTATCGAAAAAAAAGGCTCGTGGTTGATTCACTCCTACTGATGCTTCATTAGGAGTAGGATTTATTTATTTATCTATTTATTATCCTCTAAATTCGTTCAGCGAAAGTAGGATTGCCTCTGCTGGTTCTAAAATTAACCATGCTCAGAGACCTTGCAAGATTATCTCTCAAACCCTCCCCCCCCCCGCCCCCCCACCCGGAAGCTTCTTTGTGACAATGGATGTCTCGAGCTTGTCTGTGGTCAAGTCTTTCGTCTGTTCAAGGTGTTTATCAGTCAAAGATGGATATGGGTTCTTAACAATATGAAATACAAGCTTCAATTTTGAAAAGACATGCAATTAAAGGTTGTTGGTGAAGCGATGGTGATCAATATGTTTGTTATTTGCTCCATCATTTATTTGCTTGACTTTTTAAGATTGGCAAACTCAGAGCTCCTGACGGGAGACCCCAAAGGGTGTCAAAAAGCAAGTATAATATTTTCTCTTGCTTCAAGGACTCCAATGGCCTTGGTATTGTCAATATAGAGGCCATGACAAACAACGTCACCGCTAAATGGTTGATTAAAGTTTAGATCAACAATAAAAAAACTTGGTTGAATCTGATCTTCAAAAATCATCAAAACTTGATAGTGTTGGCAACCCCCAAATTGCACAATGTTGGCCTCCTCACTCTAGATTTTGCATTGATCCTGGTGATTCCTAAGGGTAGGGGTCTTATCACCTCCTTGTGGGTTTGTTGGAACAAGCTGAAACCTCACTGTATCATCAACAGTGACTAAAAATGGGCATTGAAGGTCGTACAGAATCGTTCCATTTGATTCCTTGCTCCTCACATCAAGAAAATCGAGAAGGAAAACCTCCAACATTAAAAATAACTATGATCCAAACTATTTGATCACTCAAAGCGTCTTTGGTGCAAGTCAAGGCAAGTGAAGAAGAAACTGGATAAGGTTTGAAGACATTCATCAAAGCCATGGGGTGAACTCCGATGACTGGTGCCTTCTATGGAACAGGGCCAATGCTTGTAAGAAATTGGTGATTCATTTCCTTTATGGATATGAAGATTTGAATTCCAAATGAATCATATGGAGAAATGGCAGTAAAACCAAAGATGACCCGAGGAACAAGAAATCACCTGAATTTCATCAAGATCTCGATAGAAAATGGTGTTAGAACGTGTCATGGATCAAATGGGATATTCAGTTCAAAGGGTTATGGCACCCTCTTGTGGAGAGCAAAAAACCAAATCTTCTTTCGCAAATCCTCCAGTATGAGATCTGGACCGACATAAAAGCTATCAAAAATATATGATGTTCTACCATGATGCAAGACATGTCATCGTGGATATGAAGATATTGCTCATCTTTCCTTTTCACACTCCAAGGATACTCTTTTTTGGAAGAGGGGACCATAAGCACCTCAATCTAGACAACTTGATTCACTAGAACTAAGTTTTGCTGACCAATTGATTGGTTGCTTTGCATCCCTTTGGGATGCGATTAGAAGGAAACCCATTTGAAAATTTGCTAAGGAAAGATGTGCTTCCAACTTTGGGGTTTGGTTGATTAAATCGTCCATAGAGATTTCTCTTGACATGTTAATTAGAAGAAAAAGGAACAACAAAAAATTGCCCCCTTCAAGCATCATAAGGTCTTGTTATAGAGAACATCAAACTCAAAAGTAAAAGGCTTCTGCATAAAAGACGTCAATATACTATCAAGTTTGTAAGCTTATCTCCCTAGATCTCCTCTGTCATTTTTGTAGCTACCTTAAGCAAATGTAGATACGTCTTTTGGACTCCATTGTATCTCTCCCTTTTTTGTATCTTGATTTTTGTTAACACATTATCGTTTGCTTTAAAAAAAACCTACGATTGCATTAACAACTAATATACCCAGTTTTCTATGTAGTCTTTGCCACCAAAAGAAAATTGTGAAGCTTATGTCGCCTCATAACAAATATCGACCGTATCCATGTAGTGCTCATCGTTTCTTGAACTTACCACAAAGAAAAAAACCAATGGTAAACCCAATTCAGAAGCCTTCTCTGCTCAAGCCGTTACATAAAACTCTTGTCAGGGTTGAAGAGTTTTCGTGCATCTTGCCCTCCAGATTTTTCATAAATTCTCTTCTCTCCTGCCCACAGCCTCCTCTAGAAAAGCTTGCTGCTAAGCTTCACTTTCCCATATCAGTTGACCAAGCGCACATCAGCTCTGCACTGCTTATTGATGGAGTGATTCAACTGACATCATTCCTCATAATGCAATCTCACGTCTGTATCAAATTCCTCACGATTAACCTACTCTCTTTTGTTTTGGTTCCAGAGGATTTTTTGATTGCACAATCTCTTGGCTTAGAGCCTGTTGGACCTCGATGTCGTTGGAAGAGATGGATGGATACCTCAAGGAAGTGAGGTGCTACTTCCAAAACCTGCTTTCTACCTACCCTATCAAACCTCAAAGTTGTGTTGTAGCCCTTTTAGCTTGCAAATGACACCAAAAAAGTACCTATATACTTTGGAGATGATTCTTCAAACAATTGAATCAAAATAGATTACTTCACAAATAGCTAGTCACTCAAAACTAGCTATTTTGGTTTTGACACCTGCTGGATCTTTTGCTCAGTGCTCACAATACAATAGCAATTGATCAAAATCCTTTTGAGGGAATCAAGTTAGCTCAAATAGATAATGATTACAAGTGGAATCATCAAAAATGATAAACCATACACTAAGGAATCAATTTAGCAATTGAATGCTTACCCCCGACTTTTTAGCGATTGAGCAAAGAATGACCAGAGAGCACTTCAATGCAAATTTCTCCTAGTTGGATGGAGCAAAAGATTGGAAATAAGATAGAATTTGAGTTGGTTCCAACAAGCTCATGCAAAATGGATAAGGACTCATTGAGATATGGTCATGCAAAATTCACTGTTTTGAGTGGTCATAGCAGAGAGATAGACAAAGATAATCAATGATGTAAATGTATTATAGAACATTGTTGTACATGAGCATAGAAATGATACCCAATGATATGATCTAAGTGAGCTAAGGTTTAAGCCACTTAGCCTCTACAAAAGATCAACAATAAGCTCAGAAAAGGGGGGCACACAGGCCGCGAGATTACATAGCTCTTTTTATAAGAGTCTTCTTTGAAGTTTGAATTTGAATTCAAGTTTTTGGCTCCATCTAAAGTTACTCCTATTATTGAGGAGTCATTCTCTCTTTGAAACTCGTAAGTTATTATTCTCCTAACTCCACGAGAAATGTGGATTACAAGATTCTCTCAAGTAAAACAACTTTTACAATGGTTAATGATCAAATAATTACTAGCTATGGTTCCTATCATCCATCAAATGATTGCACATATCTTCTTTAATGCCTAGCCAAATGTGAAGGCTTGGATATTGCACCAACAGCTCCCCCCCAAGCCAAACATCTTGGCTTGAACTTCTTCATGAGTCTTCTTCAATGTGCTGCAATCCAATCATAGCTTTGAACCTGCAATGTTTGGTATCGTCAAGTGCTTTGGTTAGCAAATCTACACATTTCATGTTTGTTGAACCATATGCCAATTGAATCTCCTTGCTCAATAGCTTCTCTCTAACATAGTGATAGTGTACTTCTGTATGCTTGGTTCTTGCATGATAGATGGGATTGGCTGCAAGATGCAAAGAACTTATATTGTCACCAAAGATCATAGGTGAGTGAGTGTGAAGTCCCAAATCTGAATATAGCAATCTAATCCATATGGCTTCTTGTGTAGCATTTGGTAATCCGAAACTCCAAGAACTGCTCTTCTATCATGGAATGTGGAGTGATCAGAGGATTCTCCCCCATCATGCTCTGCAACAAAAAACGCAAATAATTAGCATAGGGTAATAATGGTGCTATAGAAAAATAATAGTGTACAAAAAAGCATAGCAAAAAAATAAACAAAAATTAGTATGTACAAGTGTTTGCTTAAAAAATCCTCTATTCTAGCATTCTCCTAGAGATATGATGCACAAAAGATATGTATCTGTACAATATTGGTGACTTCTAGATCTCTTGTTATGATAAAAGCTTCTTCATCATTGTTCTCATACAACATATTCTTTGTTACTTCATCTTGTATCTCATTTTCTTCAAAGAAGTCTTCATCTCGGACAATGATCTCTTTCTCCTTGACTACCGAATGAATCTTAGAGTCCACTAAACATGGAATTTCTTCTACATCTATGTTCTCACAAATTTATCTACTAGGTAAAGAAACTTGTAAAACAAATAGCCACTCTAGTTCTTTCGAATTTGGCATAAAAACAACTTGCTCACAATGTTATAAAAGTGAAAATGTATCTCTTTCATCTGTCCATAGCTTTGTGGATTCTACTTGAAGCAAATCACTCTTATCCGGCCTCACTCTTGCGTTTCTTCAAGAGGTGGCTACTCTCAACCATTTCACATAAAAAAGAAAGTAATCAAAATTTTTGAAGGATAGCTTCATGATATCTTGGATCACTCCACAATAATTGAGTTGTCCTTCTTGAGCAGTGTTGTCTTTTTACATGCCATGACATTAACTCAGCTGTGGATTTGCATCTAAACATACTCGTAATTCTTGGAATGATAGGAAAGTGGTTTGTAGGGAGTGCTTCGCCCACAAGGTCTTCTCTAAACTGGTTCTCTCCACACTTTGGACATATTTGGAGATGCTCATGCTCATCCCGAAAGAGAATGCAATCATTCGGAAAAGCATGAATCTTGGTGTAGTCCATTTCAATGGATTGTAAAAGTTTGTTTTTTTCATCTCCATGTGTTAGAGGAATGTCATTGCCATCAGGCAGAAACTAATCTTTAAGAAGCCTACAATAAGCAATAAGAATGATATTAATAAGTAAAGTTATTTTGATACAACAATGAAAGTTTGTTTTGAATCCATTTACTTGAAAAATTCAGAGACACTACTATCTGACCATCCATAAATGGATTGAAGATTGAGCATCACGAGTGAAACACGTAGTATAGATATCTTTGCCCTAGTGTACAGTGGTAAATGGGCTGGTCTTCACATGATCTCGTACTCTTCGTCAGCTTATGATCGTGGAGATTCTACCGTGTCCATGGAACCCACAACATTTTCTCCACCATCGTGATCTTCATCCATCTTAGAAAATTCTTCGAGTATTTCTTCCATATTTTCATTCTCTGTAATGCCACCAATACCTTGCACTTCTACCTCCCTCTTTGTTCTGAGAGGTTATCGATGTAATGTCCTTTGGGTCTAACTGCTCACGAGGGGAACCATGTGAATGGTAGCATATATTTTCTAGTAAAGTTTTATCAAAGGATCCATATTCTCTAACATGTGCAATACAAATCCATCGTTATCGATAAATTTGATTCTTGCATTGAGTGCAAGGACATGCCATTCTCTCCTACGGATCCACATATGCCATCTCATACCATGTAGACATGCTAGAACATTTAATTCTAAAAACCTATTTTTTCTTATTAAACCTAAAAACCCTAATCCTAAAGACCTAGACCTAAAACATGTATATGTGTGTATGCATGTGTATCTATATGATTATATATATATATATATATATATATATATATATATATATATTATTAAACCTAAAACTCTATTTTTTATATATTTCATTATATATATTGAATTTAATAAAAAACACTAAAACCCTATTTTATATATCTAGCTATATGTATTTAATTTATATATTTAAAAAACTAGCTCTTTTGTTTTTTCTTAATTATTTTCATATGTATATTTAATTTAATTAAAAAAACCCTAAAACCCTATTTTTTATATATTTTATTATATACATGTAAAAAACCTAAACATCCTAAAGACCTATTTTTTATATATTTATCTTTATTGTAGGTATGTAAAAAATGTAGCAGCCTAATCCTAAAAACCTAGACCTCAAATATGTATATATGTGTATGTATGTGTATATACATGTGTATGTGTATATGTATTATGTGTGTGTGCTTATGTAAAAAGCTTGAAAACCCTAATCCTAATTTTTATATATATATCTGATTATATGTTATACTTTTTTCCCTAATTTTTATAAATATATGATTATATATATTATTATTAAACCTAAAACTCTATTTTTTTATATATCTAATTATATATATTTATTTGAATAAAAAACCCTAAAATCTTATTTTTATATATTTAATTGTATTTATTTAATTTATACATTTAATACACTAGCTCTTTTCATACTTATTTATCTTTGCTAAAATCATAATTTTTTTCTTATTGTTTTTCTTAATTTTTCCTTATATATATTTAATTTAATTTAAACCCCTAAAACTCTATTTTCTGTATATTTAATTATATATATATGTAAAAAACCCAAAAGCCTAATCCTAAAGACCTAAACTTAAAACATGTATATGTGTGTATGCATGCGTATATACATGTGTATGTGTATATGTATTATATGTGTATATATATGTATGCATGTGTAAAAACCCTAAAACCCTAATCCTAATGATGTAGACCTAAAACATGTATATGTACGTATGAATATGTATATACATGTGTATGTGTATATGTATTATGTGTGTATATGTGTATATGTGTATATGTATGTATGCATGTGTAAACAACCTAAAACTCTATTCCTATGTGTATATGTGTATGCATGTGTAAAAGCCCTAAAACCCTAATCCTAACGACCTAGCACTACAACATATCGAGGGTATACCGAAGCTGTTACCGAGGAAAATGAACGGGTGCAATTTGCCCGTGACGTCACTGTTGCAATCGGTATGCGTGTCAGAAACATAGCGCTGGTATAGGCATTAGTATGGTCGCCGATATGAGCATCAATATAACCGTCAATATTTCTGACGCCTGTACTGATGCCCATATCGATGACTCTGCTGGCTTACCGTTCGGAGTATTGACACTAATACCGACGGCCATATCTGCAAAAACGTTTTGGGGCAGAGTGAGTTGTCTTTTGCTACAACAATGTTATATTGTTGTTGTTTAGAAAAAGACAATACACTCTATCTAACCCTAAATCGAGTACATGTAATATGTACTCTAATGGCAACCAAAACATGATTTTATATGAGAAAAAATGAACCATGAATCATGTACAAAAAGTTGTATATTCCATAAATGAAGGATGTACACGAGTGTGGCAAAGCACTTCCATATAGGAACCGAATACGAAATGTGACAAAGCATTTCCATATAGGAACCGAATACAAAATTATGGTACATCATTTCCATATAGGAGTGTAATACAAAGTTGTGGCAAAGCACTACCATACATATGCGCAAGGGGATCAAAACATTTACACCTACAATCCTGCAACAAAGAATATGCATAAAATGAGACAAATTTACATGACATTTATAAACAACAATTAAAACTACAAAACCAACGTATAAGTTTACCTAATCATAGATTCTCCCATGAAATGATTGCACCGCATCCCTCCAACTCCTGCAACAGTGCAGCCAATCCATGAAGATATCCATAAGCTTCTTTGGTTTGCGTCGGGGAACGACCCACTTCCAACTCCTATAATAAATATGCAAAATGTTAGATGAACATACATGATGTACTCAACACAAACAAATTCAATAATTAAAATGATACTTAAAAATTGGTAGTGCATATTGTCGTATCCGCCGCTACCTAAATGCGATGTTGCAACCGTATCTAAACGTGTGGCCGCTGCATCACACTACTGACGATATCGATCAGGAGTATGTTGTTGCTCATCCTGAATTGATTCCCACTCTTCGATATCTAACCATATAGGCTTCGGTAAGCCTGCTCTAAAAGCATCGTGAGCCTCGGATCGCCGATGAGACATCACCTCGCGTATCGTATGCTGAATCCATTCTAGACTCACAATAGGATGCCTAGGTGCTGGCCGATGCTCTTCATATATCGATTCTGTGATATAATTTTTGGAATCCTTATTGTGTTCGCTCCGTTTTAACATGACAGAATGTCCAAACTCTATGGAGCGAAGCTATCGAATGCGCTGACGCATGGACTTTTCAGCCACATCCATGACTCGAGCTCCATCACGTATGTGATATATGTTGGAGTGGTCATGGTTGCGCTCTAGAGACTCCATCTGATCCATATATGTATATGCATGTGTGTATGTATATGTATTTGTATGCATATGCATATGCATTTGTGTATGTGCGTATGTATATGTATTTGTATGCATATGCATTTGTGTATGTGTGTATGTATATGTATTTGTTTGCATATGCATGTGTATGTATATGCATATGCATGTGTGTATGCATATGCATTTGTGTATGCGTATGCATGTGTATATGTGTATACATTTGTGTATGTGTGTATGTGTATAAATTTGTGTATGCATATGCATGTGTATATGCATGTATGTATGCATATGCGTTTGTGTATAGATATGCATGCATGTATGCATATGCATGCATGTATGCATATGCATGTGTGTATGCAAATGCATTTGTGTATGTGTGTATGTTTGTATGTGTATACATTTGTGTATGTGTGTATGTGTATGCATATGCATGTGCATATGCATTTGTGTATGCATATGCATCTGTGTATGCAAATGCATTTGTGTATGCATATGCAGTTGATTATGCATATGCATGTGTGTATGCATATGCATGTGTGTATGCATATGCATGTTTATGTATATGCATATGCATGTGTATGTATATGCATATGCATGTGTATGTATAGGCATATGCATGTGTATGTATATGCATATGCATTTGTGTATGCATATACATGTGTGTATGCATGTATGTATATATATACATGTGAGTATGCATATGCATTTGTGTATGCATATGCATTTGTGTATGCATATGCATATGCATGTGTGTATGCATCTGCATTTGTGTACACATGTATGTATGTATATGCATTTGTGTATGCATATGTATATGCATTTGTGTATGCATATGCATATGCATGTGGGTATGCATATGCATATGCATGTGTGTATGCATATGCATTTGTGTGTGCATGTATGTATATACATATGCATGTGTGTATGCATATGCATGTGTGTATGCATATGCATGTGTGTATGCATGTATGTATGCATGTGCATTTGTCTATGCATATGCATGTGTATGTATATGCATATGCATGTGTGTATGTGTATACATTTGTGTATGTGTGTATGTGTATACATTTGTGTATGTGTGTACATTTGTGTATGTGCATGCATATGCATATGCATGTGTGTATGCATGTATGTATATTCATATGCATGTGTATGTATATGCATAAGCATGTGTGTATGCATATGCATGTGTGTATGCATGCATGTATATGCATAAGCATGTGTGTATGCATATGCATTTGTGTATGCATATGCATGTGTGTATGCATGTATGTATGCATATGCATTTGTGTATGCATGTATGTATATGCATATGCATGTTTGTATGTATATGCATGTGTGTATGCATATGCATTTGTGTATGCATATGCATGTGTGTATGCATGTATGTATGTACATGCATGTGTGTATGCATATGCAAGTGTGTATGCATATGCATGTGTATGTATATGCATATGCATATGCATGTGTATGTATATGCATATGCATGTGTATGTATATGCATATGCATGTGTATACATATGCATTTGTGTATGATTATGCATGTTTTTGGATATGTGTATATATATATATATGCATTTGTGTATGCATATGCATGTGTATGCATATGCATGTGTGTATGCATATGCATGTGTGTATGCATATGCATTTGTGTATGCATATGCATATGCATTTTTGTATGCATGTATGTATGTATATGCATTTGTGTATGCATATGCATATGCATTTGGGTATGCATATGCATATGCATGTGTGTATGCATATGCATGTGTGTATGCATATGCATGTGTGTATTCATATGCATTTGTGTATGCATGTATGTATATGCATATGCATGTGTGTATGCATATGCATGTGTGTATGCATATGCATGTGTGTATGCATATGCATGTGTGTATGCATATGCATGTGTGTATGCATATGCATGTGTGTATGCATATGCATGTGTTTATGCATATGCATTTTTGTATGCATATGCATGTTTGTATGCATATGCATGTGTGTATGCATATGAATGTGTGTATGCATATGCATGTGTGTGTTAAACGCGCTTTTGCCGTCAGAAGTGCATTTAAGCTCTTTCCGGGTTCTTGGGAGGGGAAAGGGGTGTGAATAATCAGAGGCCGTGTACTTGATTTTCCCAAATCAACACTCATATGACCTTTCGTTCAAAACAACTCTGCTAATCCACTTTCTAATAAACTATGGCTCGTTTCTTTACAGAATTACTATTCGTATTCCAATCAATACATCTTAGTACACGACGCCAGGATAAACATTACCACAACACAGACTTACAGTAAACAACTTACAAATCAGCGACTCAATACTTCACTTAATGTAAACATTACTGTAACCCAATCTTTACCGTATAGGTGCAGATAATCAAACAAAATAGAAAGACACAGCAGTACGCAGAATTCTCAAAAACACACTATGGAAACTCCAGAGAACGTCTCGCACAGACAGACAGTCTGGTGACTCTTCTGGTCGTCACCGAAAGTGTCCCTTCATTAATTTATAAATGGTTACATCTCTTCGTAGGGACTTCTCAGTTCGTGCGGAATATGAAAAGGAAAAAGAATTTACAATTGCCAATCCGGCGGCTTACACTGGCACGCACGGTGGACTTGAATCCGCAGGTATACAAAATTATATGGTTCATCTATTATACCCTTTAGATACATTGTTCTAGCTAACTTAAAAGTTCTGGCAATTTTCTTTTTTAATGAATCTATCATCTATTTCAAGATTTCGGGTTCTACTAGGTGAGCATCAGTTCTTACTGAACTGGTTGCAATTACCTGGCTCATCAAAATTTTTGCCTATGTTTGCAGAAAGGCTTCCTGTAAGTAAAAAACATTTTATAAAGCTGCATCCCGGTCCACTTTCATGTCTGCAATCTGTTTATCAACTCTAGATAGTCGTTCTGCTTGAGCACCCAGTTGGTTCTCTTTTCTTTCCAACTCTTGATTCTGAAATTGTATAGTCCGGTAGTAAGCATCTCTTTCTCGTCTTATGCCTGGTATCTCCTTCTGTAGTTGAGAGACCAGCATCATCTGGTTTTTAAGAGCAGCATTTGATTCATATAGGTTTGCAGTTGCAAATTCTAGCTTTGTATTGGTTTGCTTTAGTAATACCGTCATTTCCTGTCCTTTCTGTACTGCTTCATCCAATTGTGCTCTAGTTTCTTCTAACAAATTTCCCAGTGCTATGCGGGCATCCTCTTTATCTTTAACTAGCTGCTGTAACTGAAGAATTTCGGCATCAGCAGCACATAATAAATCTTCTTTTAATCTGACTTCGGCCAAGGTAGCATCTCTTTGATTGATTACGATCTCCTGTTGAGCAAGCTGTGCTTGAAGCTGGCTAATCTGGAAGTGCAGATTATGATTCTCTGCTTTGACTGAATCTACTTCTTCCTGCAACGGAGTGATATCTGCTTCAAGGGTATCCACCTTATGCTGCAATTCCTGACGAATATTTTCTATCACCATTCTTAATTGCATCGGAAGCTGCTGGGAAAACTGAATAACCATGCGTCCCATATATTCTAATTCTGTGAACATAGGAATTGGAGGAAGTAAAGGAGGAAGTGGCTGTGATGAAGAGGTTAAAAGATGAGTGGAATCCAGTGGAGAGTAATTGAGTGAGGAGGATGAAGCGGTAGGTTCCTCAGGAGCAAGGGGTGGAACATGAACAATGGGTGGAGGAATGGGTTGCAGAGTATTAGCTACTTCGGTAAGTTGCTACGTAGTCACTTTGGGTTGGGCAATTGCAGCTTCTACTGCCGTAATCAATTCCTAAAAAAGTTCTACAATAATTACGTGTGAATCTTCTTGCACCTCTTGTTTGGACTGCTGCTGAGATTCGTCCTTAGAAGATGTGTCTTTAGAATCAGTAGAAACACTTTGATCGTGTTGCTGGTTTGGAGATGATTGAGCTGATGAATCATGGTGCATTGATGTAGCTGTGTCATGGAAAAAGTCTCATCTTCATGTCCTTCTTCTTCATTGTTTTCTGCTTTATTTCCATCAGCAGATCCCTGCACTTGACTATCAGACAAACTTATTCTGATGCGTTTTCGGCGGAGGAGCTGGAAGATTTCTTCGTCATCTTCTTTGTCGTCTTCCAGTATCTGAGCAGATTCCTCATGATATAAAATTGGACCTCGTGGAGGCGGTTGTGCTGCTTGGATGGTCGGAAACAGAAAACTAAGTATGTGCGGAAGACGTGATCGCGGCAAATCTCCTTTGTTAACCTGTTTAATAACCGAAACACATTCACGGTGAATTGTCGGAAAAAATAGGAAGCAAAATTGATAGGCTCTCAAGCAGCCATATCAATTACCAAGTAGAATGGGTGATATATCCCATAGGTTCGTTTTTGTAAGTTCAGGATGGCAACTAGAAACTGTAAGGTTGTTCTTTTAGGTTCAGGGCGACAGAGTATGGCATACTCATTTGAAGAGTGCCTGGGAAATCTACTGATTCATCGTAGCGATTGGAAGATTGGATCCATTCTCTCGTCCTTGCGGAGAGAGTCGGAAAGCATCAGCAAATCACTGTAGAGTGACTACAGTTCGAGATGGTAAAGAGGTAATTGGCCAAATCTGCTCCGTAGCAGGTGTGGCAGCGATGGCGGAAAAAATCTAGGCGTAAAATGGGTGACATTCCACTGAATGCCAAGGCAATTCAGCGAAATTAGACAACCCACGGACACACAGTAATTCACTCACGTCTGGAGGAATTCCATCACAGAAGGTAGCAAAGTTTGCTAGAGCTTCCATGATTGCACTCGAAAAGCACGAATACACAAGGCTTACAGAAAGCAGAAATCACACAAAACACACAGACACAATAGTTACTAACAGCGGAAAGCAAAAGATTAAGTAGATACTTGGTAACAGGAGGTGATAAAAAATGCTAATCATCGCGCGATGTTGAGATGATCACCTTCGTAACTACGGTGTGCATGCATGAGTAGAATCAATAACAAAAGGTGGCTATTATTCATGGCAATGTAGCATTCCATGAAAACCTCTAAAACCTCTCCATTTTTACTTGAGCACCACTTAGAGCCTCTTGTGCTTTGATACCATGTAAGAAAATAAGGGCACAATAAAATAGACTAGTAAATAGAGTTAAGTGAAAAATATAGAAAAAGATAGATGCAAATTGAGAGATAGAGACCTCAAAATCTAAAATAGCCAAGATTAATGCAGGTACAATGATGGTGTTGTCCACCCATTCACTCCGAATGTGGAGCTTAAATGGCAATCTAGATAGACTATAGATGAAGGGATGACTAGTGCACAATGCTATGTAAAGCTCAACATGGGCCATGCTTATATAGCTTTTACAAGGGGATTCAATATAGATAAATGTAGTCAGAAAATATAAAATAGTCGACAAAATATACAGTCCGACAATATGTGCATGACCATAAGTCCTACCAACTTGGCCCTATATGCTGGGGGCATAGGACCCCTAGACCCTATAGAAGGGGACAAGTCCCCCTATGCACTCCCCCTATTCAGCCTTTATGGGGAAACTATGCGGTAGCACGAGGCCTTTATTTTCACCTTGAATGGCAACCCAATGGCCCAAAACTTTATGGCCTACCTAATCTTAAGACTAGGCTCACAAAGATCATCCATTACCATCAAAAATCACGCATACACCTCATCTAAATTGGAATTTAGGGTTCGATAAATTTCCGAGCTCTCACAATGGCTTCTCCTCATAATGGGGACCTTACAACATAGAATAACATGGATCACTTGTGGTCAATTTAGGGTGTATTATTAAGGATATCTTACAAAAATTACATAGAATTTCACTATCATTCTATGAGAGACAAAGCTTTTAGCGAATATGTGAATAGTTATTTTTTGTGAAATAAAGAGTAACGTGTTCACATGTTTACTAGAGGCTTGCATGTTTCAAATATATATAGGTTTAAGGGATGCCTAAGTCTTGACGATATAGAAACTATTCCCATAAACATGAGGGAGAGTGATTAAAATGAAGTTATAGGCTTACATAATTATAACTTGGATAAGAATCAAAGGAAGGTTAAATTTCTAGAGGATAGAAGAAAGGCCAAACCATACACATTTGAAGTAAAAATGATCACCAAAATTCACCAAGGGCAATGGAATGACAAAGGCAAAGAGATGGAAGGCCATGAGGAGAAAAAAGCAGTAGGGTAGTTGAAGAGCCAAATGATGTCCTACAAAGCTCTCTCAATATAGAAGGATTTTGTGAATAATTATTCATAAAACTCAAGAAGTGAGTGAGAAACAAAAATCTAAGAACTTGTGCACCATATCATATCATAATTCCACAAAGAATGTGCTACAAGGCACATAAGTGTGAATCCACTACTACATCTCTTTGCACACATTCAAATCTTGTATAATTCAAACCTCTCTATGTATATATCCAATAAATTTGAAATATATAGTATTGTGAAGATTTTCCTTTTTGTTCTTTCAAGATATATCTACTAAATTCATCTCCAATAGTTATTGAGATAAATTTCTCTAAACCCATGATTATTGCATAATTAGAGTTCACAAGTGGTCTCCTTTAGGAAGTTAGTTGCTTCAACATTTCAATTTCGATTTCATTTATCTATAACTTGTACTAGAAATCTAGAGAAATTGTCATTGTGTGGAGAGAGGTTAATATTCATCAAACATACATTGCATACCATGATATAGGCTTTTGATAGGATAGATTCAAGGATAGGTTCAATATACGTGTAGGTGTGCTTAAGAGATCAATTCCTCACATGTATGTATGTATGTGTGCGTAATGTATGTGTGTATGTATTTATGTGTGTATGTATGCATGTATATATGTTATGTATGTATATATTATGTATATATTATGTATGTATGCATTCATGTATGTATGTTATGTATGTATATATTATGTATGTATGTAGGTATGTATGTATGTATGTATGTATGTATGTATGTATGTATGTATGTATATATGTATGTATGTATGTATGTATGTATGTATGTATGTATGTATGTATGTATGTATGTATGTATGTATGTGTGTGTGTATGTATGTATGTATGTATATATGTATGTATGTATGTACTATATGTATGTATGTATGTATGTATGTATGTATGCATGTATGTATGTATGTATGTATGTATGCATGCATGCATGTTTTCATGTGCATATATATGAAGCCATGAATAAAGAAACTGTAGAAATGGATGAAAAACGAAAATATGGGCTCTACCAAAGAAGAGTTCAATCTTAAAGTTATCTTTGGCATATGTGAGTCAATAATCTCTATGTGTGAGTGCATGTATGCATGTTTTTGTTAAGTGTATAGTGTGTGTGTGTGTGTGATGTGTATCTACATATATGCATAATGGATGCATTAAAAATATTTAAGTCAGGATTGGAGAAGTGAAAAGTATGTGAAGAATTCATATCGCAATTATCACATCTCTCATAGCATAAGAAAGACTTGACTGTTTTTACACTATCCATAAGTTTACTTGTTATTCCGACCATCTAATTTGCAACATTCAGGTCTTAGGTAAATGACATCCAAAACATTTATGTGCATTGCTAATCAATCTTCCTCCATTTATGTGGTAGTGAATGGGACACTTATTTCCTTTTTCTTGAAAATATCACTAATAGATTAAATCTTAGGATTTTATCTAGAAAGCTACAATCCCTTAGAATGGAGCTTCACTCTTAGAGATGTTGAGAATGTATGAGCTAGTTGCCAGATTTGTATGAAAGTCCCTAGTATGTCTATGAAAATAAGTAGAATGTGAAGACAAATAAGAAAATATAATTGAAAAACTCAAACGTGAAAATAGAAACAACTCACTGAGGATCTTATTTACATGCAATTGAGGTTTTTGGATGAGTAATTTAGATCATATTATTGTACTTGCGTTTTTGAAAGGCTATATGTTTCATTAGCGAGAAAACATTGATAGAATGTTGTAAGGATGAAGGAGAGCATTCACACGAGACAAATATGGTAGAAAGTATGGGGGAAGAAAGATGAATGTGGGAACGAGTTGGATAATATAGAATCAATTTCCATGGGCTTGAGCTCATATCATAGAAGAACGCTTGATGAATATGGATTTTGCTCTATACGCTAGAGAATGTTATAGTAAGAGAAACGTTGTATATCAATATGAGAAACAACCGAAAGAAACTACAAACAAGTTAGGCCTCAAGAAAAGCATGATTGTATATTAAAATGCTTTGAACCTTTTTGAGAACTTCATGAAATATAACTGTAGAGGAGGTACTCGGGTATCCTCTTTTAACAAGAGTAGAGAATATGCACTTCCAGTACGTCGCCTACTAAAGGGAGGTTCTCCTTAGGGAAATATACCCTTTAACACTTCTGTAAGCAGGCTGATAACAATAATTGCACAAAATTGTAGCTACTCAGGGAAAAGATAAATGACAAATGACAATGTTGAGAGATCAAACCACTCCTTAGTTCGAACACACGATTACAATGTAAGCCAAGGAAATGCTACAAAAGTTGATGCCTTGGGCTAGCATGCCACTCAAGAACTGAACAACGTCAATACAAGAGATTCATCCAATCCGTATAATGAACACAACTAGATGCAGGCTGGCACTGATCAATACAAAATATGAAGACTTGATCTAAGGGAAAGAGCATAAAAAATACCACTGACTCACAATGAATGACAAAACCAAGCCACTCTCTTCACACTATAGTGCTATTAGCCCTCCACTAGGAAGCCCACACTCTGTATCCTCGCCACAGAGTGACTTCCTACAGTAGGCTTGTAGCCACAGAGTGCCAAGAGAGGGCCCTTGTACATATGTATGTATATGTGTATGTATATGTATCCGAACGAACACAAGTCCATTGCTTTTATAGGCTTCAATAGGCCAAGAGGGCCTTGCCGTTTCCTCACGTCCACTAATGCCGCACCGATTGATTGCCCAAAATTGGAGGGGTAGATCAAATATGTCACTAGTGTCCAATTGGATCCTCAAAAATAGGCAGTCGTCATGAATGATTGGCGGCAACAGACATTTCTCTACTTTCGCTTTTACCAATTACACTTTTACCCTTTTACTTGCATATTGAGATCCTCATTTTATGTCGCCCGTGATATTGGAATGACCCACTGAGTGTGAGAGATGGTGGGTGGTGCAGATGAAGGGATGGAGGGTTGATTTTAACCCCACCAATCCAAGAACCCAATGAATTCCTTAATTGGAAGAGTCATCTTCTTCATGCTTGAAAAGCACCAACGTGACAATCATCAGAAGAACTTTTGCCAAAGCATGTTCAATATGGAAGGCATGAACAAAGAGCTAATTTTAAAAGATGAGGGGGATGGAGGGGGTGGCGGAGATGGTGGTGGGGGTGGCTATGGGGGTTGTGGGGAAAAAGATGAGGGGAATGGGGGGGCACGGTGGAGATGGTGGTGGGGGTGGGTGTGGGGGTTGGGTTTGATAATTAATTCCACATTTGAAACCAGTAGGACACCAAACCAAAAACTGAATCGTTCTCTTTGTCTTGATTGTCGCAACACCTGCATTAACATCCTTTGGAACAACATCTCCTCGATACATCAATCAACAAGCCATATATTTCCCATGCCTGGGGTCACAGTTAACCATCATCAAAGAAGGTTCGAATGCACTATTAGTGCATATTCCTCTCTGTACTTTAGCCAAATCACCACCAGGCACAACTGTAGGGCGTGTGTGGAGGGTTGGGCTGTGGGGGAGCGTGCGCTCGGGGTGCAGGTGGGTAAGAGGAGGAGGCTGAGGTGGTGAGTGTGCACGGCTATGGAGGCGGGGGAAGAGGAGGGAGCAGTTGCGGGGTAAGTAGGGATAGTGGTGGCAGCGGGGGAGGCTGGAGCAGTGGGGGTGAGGCTGAGGAGGGATTCGCGGGGGGCAAGGGAAAGAGGGACTCGCAAAGGCGGGGGGAGAGTTGCGCGGGGGGTGGGGTTGCGGGCTCTGCAGGGATGGCGGGGGGAGTAGTCAGCGGGGGTGGCGGGGAAAAGATGCGGGGGGGTGCAGGGGGGAGAGAGAGAGAGAGAGAGAGAGAGAGAGAGAGAGAGAGAGAGAGAGAGAGAGAGAGAGAGAGAGAGAGAGAGAGAGAGAGAGAGAGAGAGAGAGAGAGAGAGAGAGAGAGAGAGAGAGAGAGAGAGAGAGAGAGAGAGAGAGAGAGAGAGAGAGAGAGAGAGAGAGAGAGAGAGAGAGAGAGAGAGAGAGAGAGAGAGAGAGAGAGAGAGAGAGAGAGAGAGAGAGGCGAGTTGCAGTGATGTGGTGCGGGAAGTGCAGGGGTGGAGGGGTGGGGTGCAGGGTCAAAGAGAGAGAGAGAGAGAGAGAGAGAGAGAGAGAGAGAGAGAGAGAGAGAGAGAGAGAGAGAGAGAGAGAGAGAGAGAGAGAGAGAGAGAGAGAGAGAGAGAGAGAGAGAGAGAGAGAGAGAGAGAGAGAGGGGGCGAGGGTGCGGGCTGTGGTGCGGGAAGCATGGGGGTGTGGAGGGGCAGGGTCAGAGAGAGAGAGAGAGAGAGAGAGAGAGAGAGAGAGAGAGAGAGAGAGAGAGAGACAGAGAGACAGAGAGAGAGAGAGAGAGGGGCGAGGGTGCGGGCTGTGGTGCGGGAAGCATGGGGGTGTGGAGGGGCAGGATGCGGGGTCAGAGAGAGAGAGAGAGAGAGAGAGAGAGAGAGAGAGAGAGAGAGAGAGAGAGAGAGAGAGAGAGAGAGAGAGAGAGAGAGAGAGAGAGAGAGAGAGAGAGAGAGAGAGAGAGAGGAGGGGCGGGGGTGCGGGCTGTGGTGCTGGAAGCGGGGGGATGTGGAGAGGCAAGGTGCCGGGTCACAAAGAGAGAGAGAGAGAGAGATAGATAGAGAGAGAGAGAGAGAGGGAGAGAGAGGGAGAGAGAGGGAGAGAGAGGGGGGGAGAGAGGGAGAGAGAGGGGGAGAGAGAGAGAGAGAGAGAGAGAGAGAGAGAGAGAGAGAGGAGAGAGAGAGAGAGAGAGAGAGAGAGAGAGAGAGAGAGAGAGAGAGAGAGAGAGAGAGAGAGAGAGAGAGAGAGAGAGAGAGAGAGAGAGAGAGAGAGAGAGAGAGAGAGAGAGAGAGAGAGAGAGAGAGAGAGAGAGAGAGAGAGAGAGAGAGAGAGAGAGAGAGAGAGAGAGAGAGAGAGAGAGAGGCAGGGGTGCGGGAAGCGGGGGGGTGTGTAGGGGTGGGGTGCGGGGTCAAAGAGAGAGAGAGAGAGAGAGAGAGAGAGAGAGAGAGAGAGAGAGAGAGAGAGAGAGAGAGAGAGAGAGAGAGAGAGAGAGAGAGAGAGAGAGAGAGAGAGAGAGAGAGAGAGAGAGAGAGAGAGAGAGAGAGAGAGAGAGAGAGAGAGAGAGAGAGAGAGAGAGAGAGAGAGAGAGAGAGAGAGAGAGAGAGAGAGAGAGAGAGAGAGAGAGAGAGAGAGAGAGAGAGAGAGAGAGAGAGAGAGAGAGAGGTGGGGGTGCGGGGCTGTGGTGCGGGAAGCGGGGGGGTGTGTAGGGGTGGGGTGCGGGGTTAGAGAGAGAGAGAGAGAGAGAGAGAGAGAGAGAGAGAGAGAGAGAGAGAGAGAGAGAGAGAGAGAGAGAGAGAGAGAGAGAGAGAGAGAGAGAGAGAGAGAGAGAGAGAGAGAGAGAGAGAGAGAGAGAGAGAGAGAGAGAGAGAGAGAGAGAGAGAGAGAGAGAGAGAGAGAGAGAGAGAGAGAGAGAGAGAGAGAGAGGTGAGGGGGGGAGAGAGAGAGAGAGAGAGAGAGAGAGAGAGAGAGAGAGAGAGAGAGAGAGAGAGAGAGAGAGAGAGAGAGAGAGAGAGAGAGAGAGAGAGAGAGACCCCCACATCAAGTCTTTGCACTGTCTCAGTGAAATTCGTCCTTTATTTTGATTATTTCAATAAGACCAAGATAAAGTGCAATCACTGAATGAAATACAGTATGTACAATGAATGTAGTAATTCTAATTGGACTTAATTCAGGTACTTCTTCACCCTAGAGATATTGATCAGGGGCATCCTCTTACTTTGCAAATCCTTTAGATGTACTACTCCATGTGGTAATACGTTTACCACCCTGTATGGTCCTATCCATTTGGGTGCCAATTTGGTTGAAACTGTTGGGACCTGATGCACTAAAACCATGGATCCTGCCTATATTTCATTGGTCCTCAGATACCTGTCGTGTAATCTTTTTTGCTCTTCTTGTATTACCTCAAGTTTTTGCATGGCTCTTACTCTGTATTCTTCTAATGCCACCAGTCTCCAAATGGAAGGTTCAATTGCAATGGTCTTGGCTCCCATTTCTCTTTTGATAA
The DNA here is from genome assembly GCA_020310875.1 of Ceratopteris richardii. Taxonomy (NCBI): domain Eukaryota; kingdom Viridiplantae; phylum Streptophyta; class Polypodiopsida; order Polypodiales; family Pteridaceae; genus Ceratopteris; species Ceratopteris richardii. The sequence continues at coordinate 184,224,248 of CM035413.1, forward strand.
TAAATTCGAATGGTGCTAATGCCTCTTTCCCATATACTAAGCGAAATGGACTCTCGCCAGTGGTTCCTCTTCTTGTAGTTCTGAAAGCCCAAATTGCAATGATCAATGCTTGTGGCCAGAAGCTTTGATGATCAAAACATAATTTGCACAGCAATCCAATTAAAATTTTATTGGAGCTCTCTACTTGGCCATTTGCCCTTGGATAATAAGCACAAGATTTTTTATGGAAGACCTTGTACCTGTCAAATATAAATTGGAGCAATTGATTCACAAAATGTGTTCCCCTATAACTAGTGATTTCGAGTGGGCAACCAAATCTTGAGAAAATACATTTATACAAAACTTAGCTATTGTTAAAGCCGTGCAGTCCACAGTAGCTTTATCCTCTATCCATTTTGTTGCATAACATGTGGCCATCAAGATATACTTTTTACCCCCAGGGTGACCAGTAGGACTGATAGGTCCTATGAAATCAAGACCCCATCATTCAAATGGGAGCCATCCTATAGATATGACTAATGGTTGGAAATGCAATCTAGTTGGCGTAGGAGCACATCTCTGGAAAATGTGGAATTCTTTAGCAAACTTGATCACATCCTTGTAAATATGATGCCACCATAGTCCCTTGTGGATGATTATGTGAGCCAATTCTTCCCCCTTTAGATGCCCTTCACTGTGTGCTGCCTCAAGCAAAGGGGTTACCTCCTCTGGATAAGCACACTTTCTCAAGATACCATCCTGACAATATCTATATAAATTCCCATTTATGAGTGTGTATGCCTTGGTTTTAAGGAGTAATCTTCTCTTTTCTATAGGTGTCAAATGCTCTGGGATTTTTCCAGTAGTAAGAAAATGGAGAATTCCATCATACCAATCAGCTTGAGTTGCCACAAGGAAGAGATTACTATCCACCAGTTCATCATTAATACTTGTTGCCTTCTCGCTCATTGCAGTCCTAGACACTTGATCTGCCATGTAGTGCTCTCTTCCTGGCTTAATATAAATATCAAAGTTGAATTCTTGAAACAGGAGTAACCATCTCCAGATCCTTCCAGCCACTCTAGGCTTGTTTATCAAGTACTTCAAAGGCTGATGGTCAGATATGACTATAAAATGTACACCAAGAAGGTAATGTCGAAACTTGTGAAGAGCAAATACAATAGCCAAACCTTCCCTTTCGGTCGTACTGTAGTTCCTTTCTGCCTGGGTGAGTAGCCTGCTGGCATAGGAGATAGGTCTATCAACCTTGTGTGATGATGGTTGAGATAGAACCGCACCAATAACATGAAGACTAGCATCTGTATGCACATGAAACTCTAATGACCAATTAGGAACACTTAAAAGTGGAGCAGTACATAACCTCAATTTTAGTTCACAAAATGCTTTTTCAGCTTTAGCACTCCATGAGAAAGGGACCTTTTTACTGGTAAGCCTTGACAAGGGCTTAGCTATTTCTGAATACATTCGTATGAATCTTGTATGGTATCCTCCATGGCCCAAAAAACTTTGCACTTCCTTTGGGCTTTGTGGAATAGGCATGGAAATAATAGGAGTAAACTTTGCAGGGTCAACCGTTATCCCTTCAGCAGATACTATATGACCAAGAAGAGTGCCCTTGGTGACCAAAAAATGACATTTAGCAGGATTTTACTTCAAACCTGTTTCGAGACATTGCTCAAAGATTTCCTTTAGATTTTCCAAATGATCATGGAAATCCTGAACTGCTGCTCTTCTATCTATGCTTGAGAATACTGAAAAGTCATCCATAAAAATGCGTAGAAAAGTTGTCAACCACTTGCCCAATATCAGATACATTGTTCTATTAAATGAAGCTGGTGCATTCTTCAAGCCAAAAGCCACGCGGGTATAGACATAGGTGCCCCATGGAGTCATGAAGGTTGTTTTGTCCCTATCATCAGGATGGATCACTATCTGATTGTAGCCACTAAAACCATCCAAGAAGCTATACAAAGTGTGACTGGCTACTTCCTGAAGTACTTGCTCTGTAAAGGGTTGAGGAAATCCATCTTGCACAGTCACTTTATTTAAGGCACAAAAATCAGTGCAAACTCTTATTTTCCCACTATTTTTCTTGGGTACAATAACCATAGAAGAAAGCCACCAGGAATGTTCTACTGGAACAGTTATACCTACTTCTTCTAGCTTTTGTAATTTCCAACTTTATCGCCTCTGCATATTTTGGATTGAGTCAATATGGCCTACTTCTTGCAGGCGCGGCTCCCTCAACTAAGGGTATTCTGTGTAATCCAAGCTCCTCTGGTATCCCTGTTAGATCTTTGTAGGACCATGTAAAGACATTTTTATAAGCAAAAAGTAAAGAAGTTACCTTCTGCAGTAAAGGGGGATAATGCCATAGCCAGGAGGCCAAGTGGACTACTTGAGGGTTCTCTTCATCCCCCAGATTTACTTCTTGAACCAAAGTTTCAGAACTGGTCTTGTTTGAGAAATCATTTCCATTGTATGCAGGAGTGGACTTTAGCTTATATTCTGCAATATGTTCTCTGGTCCATCCTTGAGGTATATCCGTAAAAGGAAGATCTTCTTTGTACTCAGGCTCATAACTTTCCTTCTCTGATACTTCTATATTTGTTACCCCTTCAAAGGTTGTATTCTCATTCTTTAACTCCTTGTGAACTTCATGGCCTTTTCCTGCAACCCCTTCATCTGCAACTTCTTCCTCTATTTCATTGATTTCCACCGTGCAACACTGCACTTTCCATCATCCAATTCAATAATGTATCTTCTTCTTGGGGTAGAGAGGGCATTACCTGAGTGTCCACAGTATACCCAGTAGTTTTCCCTGAGTCGAATCCTTCTTCCAAATGTAGTTGCAGTTGGCTATTGGTGCTTGTTGAAATCCACAATTTGTTTTTCCCCCAATCTTGCAAAGCTTTTGCTTGCCTCAACCAAGGCCTCCCCACGAGTAAAGGATACGAAGTCTCATGTGGAAGTGCAATAACAACAAAATCCAGCACAAAGTGGAAACCTTGTTCTATCATCAGTACCTTTTCAATAATGCCAAGAGGCGCACCCCGATGTTGATCTGCTAGTGTAACTGTCAATGGTGCCATCTTGGTGGGGTTCAGATTCAATTTCTTCATTGTGAAATCTGGCATCAAATTGATACCAGAGTCTCCATCTATGATCACACCTGTGAGAGCTTCATCCTTTATACAAACAGATAATCTTGAGCTTTGGTAGTCTACCAAGGGTGCAGGGGGAAAATCAACCATGAACCATCTAGTTGGGTGATTGGATCAAGTGAGGCGAGTGTATAATCTTCAATAAGTCACTTCTTATTTTTGAATCCATCCTTATAAGTTCATATAGACTAACCTTATGATGAATAACTTTCAAGATCTGTTCAATGTTTACCTCATGAGTGTCTTCTTGCAAACTTGTTGGTTGGTCCCTTAGAGAAGTAGCCATCCTTTCATAAGCTCCTTCAATTTCTACTTGGCCCTTCCACCCAGCTTTCTTTTCCTCCTCTTTATCCTGGAATCGTTGTTGTTCCTCTCTACGGATTGTTGCTGCTCGTCTGGCTCTAGTCATCATGGGCATTGCAGAAGATGAAACAGCATAAGACTGAGTGGTCATACCTTCTTCTTGTGGAGAGACTGCAATCATGTGGATTGGAGCAGGATGGCTTCTTGGGCAATCTTTGATGTAGTGATCCTTAGCCTCTGGACAATGCTGACAAGGAGGTGCATCTTCTGGAAGGGAACACCTATTTTGCATATGGCCATACTCACCACAACGATAACACATCAAAGGCCTATTATATCTGGGCTTTGTTGGTCGATTCTCTTCTCTATTAGGTGCATTTGAAGTACTAGCATAATATGAATCCAAAGCTTGAGGGTTACCTCGTTGCTGTGTACTCTTGAGGTAGTAATAGTCTCTAGCTTCATGGCCATCCTTTCCACAAAATTGACAGCTTACCTTGTTAGGAAACTTAGCATTGGAATGTCCATTGTTGTTACATATTGTGCACCAAATTTTCCTTCTTATATCCTGAGTGGTCCGCAAATCTTCTAACTCACGGCGAAGTTGGGCTACTTCATCATCAGTGTGATGCAGTGGTGCCAAGACCTTCTCTTCTTGTTGATTTTGTTACATTCTCAATGCCTCCAGTTCCGTTCTGAGTTGCCCAATAGGGTCTAGTTCTGCAGCATAATTCGGCTGTGTATCCCCTTCAAAATGTTGCCTAACTTCTTCCATGCGTGATGGTGCTACAACAAAATCATTGAGGGTTGCATCCAATCTAAGAGACTCACGTAGCTTCTGCTGAGATGACCTGGGCAGAGCTTTTTCTATCCATTTTTTAACCAAGAAGTCACTTGGAGCATGTGGTAGACGTGCAACAAGTGCTTTTGTTCTAGTGTGAAGTTCATGAAAGGATTCACCTAATCTTAGCTTAAGGTTCTCTAGCTGATCTAGAGCTCTTTCTAAGGAATCACTTGGTCGAAATGTCTGTGAGAATGCCGTCTTCAGAGCTTCCCATGTAGCAAAATGGCCATCTGCATATTGACTATACCATTTGTCAGCAAGGCCTTCCAATGTGGATGGGAAGAGTACCAACATTGCATCCTCTCTATTCTACTGACCTCGTCCACGGCATAAGGACATGAACCTCCTCACATGATCATCAGCATCCTCATAAGCTTGTCCGTTGAAGGTAGGGAACTTGATATTAAGTCTGGAGAGTAAATGAGAGAGATCCTCCATTTGCACTGGTGTTTCTTCTGACGTATCTCAAGAGAAGTCTAATGTTCTCCTATGCTTCTCCTTTGACAGTGGTGTTGCACCCAAATCAATAGATAAATTCAAGGAGGGTAGAGGGGAGGTAGGTTCAGTAGTCGAAGATATAGCTGACTTGGTAAGGCTCCTTCGTACATGAAGAGACTCCTTATCTGCTCGCGTATGGGTCATGTACCAACTTGCAAATGCAATAGGGCAAAAATACTGAAAAAGAGAACTATTTACTATCCTCAGGGCCTCTCACAGAAATGCAAGTGTCCCGCCGGGCATGCCAAACTGTAGAGAAGGTACTAGGGTATCCTCTTTTAGCAAAAGCAGAGAATATGCGCTTCCAGTACGTCACCTACTCAAGGGAGGTTCTCCTTAGGGAAATATACCCTTTAACACTTCTGTGAGCAGGCTGATAACAATAATTGCACAGAATTGTAGCTACTCAGGGAAAAGATAAATGACAAATGACAATGTTGAGAGACCAAACCACTCCTTAGTTTGAACACACGATTACAATGTAAGCCAAGGAAATGCTACAAAAGCTGATGCTCTGGGCTAGCATGCCACTCCCGAACTAAATAGCATCAATACAAGAGA